>JAVLUX010000163.1:1345000-1692500 GCA_032164185.1 Moxostoma hubbsi | reverse complement strand
ACGGATGGACAGATAGATAGAAAGAGACAGACAGAGGGACAGACAGAGAGATAGAGGGACGGACGGATGGACGGATAGATAGATAGATAGATAGATAGATAGATAGATAGATAGATAGATAGATAGATAGATAGATAGATAGATAGGAGACAGACGGATGGATGGACAGATAGATAGAAAGAGACAGACAGACAGGTAGAAAGATATAGACAGATACACAGACAGACAAACGGACAGACGGACGGACGGACAGACGGATGGATAGATAGATAGAAAGAGACAGTCAGACAGACAGATAGATAGATAGATAGATAGATAGATAGACAGACAGACAGACAGACAGACAGACAGACACGGACGGACGGACGGATAGATAGATAGACAGACAGACAGACAGACGGATGATGGATAGATAATAGAAAGAGACAGACAGGCAGAAAGGGACGGATGAATGGACGGACAGCAGACAGATAGATAGAGACAGACATTTTCGGAAGGAAATTGGTACTTTAATTCACCAAAGTGGCTTTGAACTGATCGCAAAGTATAGTCTCGATGTACATTATAAGAGAAACTATTAGCAAACAAAACTCAGAGTCAGAACACCCCCAAGACGGATGGAGTTTGTGTGTGCCGTTCACTGTTCCTGAGCTGCTGAGACAGTTGAAGACGGTGTCTGTGTTTGGACCATGTTAATCCAGATTTTAAGTACATTTATTTAATACAAATTACAGCCTTCTGGGGGGTTTAAAAAAAAAAATCACACTGGTCCATATCAAGATTTTGATTTAATATTGATTAATTCAGCGCTAGATTTAACATATTTCATTTATCACAAACTTTGACTCTTTGCCCCACTTAAGTGTTCATGCGATACTATTGTATTATTGATTGTAAATTATTCGAAAGTAAATTTGAGTTTTAACAAAATCTTTGTCTCATCTTATTCCTTCAGAATGGCTTAGTGCTGATAAGTGCCAACATCCATTGATGTTCTTTTTTTTCTTTGCACACTTAGACAGATTCCCTTGTTGTTGATCGCTCCAGTACACATTTTTACAGTACAAATACATGTATTGTCTTGGTTTATTGTCTCTTTAAATAGAGTATACATCTCTACAATATTAGGAAGATAAGACCTTTCCTCTCTGAACATGCCACACAACTGCTTGTTCAGTCACTTGTCATAACTAGACTGGACTACTGTAATGCTCTCATTGCAGGCCTTCCTGCATGTGCAATTAGACCTCTGCAAATGATCCAGAATGCAGCAGCACGTCTGGTCTTTAATGAACCAAAGAGAGCACATGTTACACCACTCTTTGTCTCTCTCCACTGGCTGCCGGTTCATGCACGTATCAAATTCAAGGCCCTGATGCTGGCATACAAAACAGTCACTGGGTCTGCTCCAACATACCTAAAATAATTTCTGCAGAGCTACGTTCCCACCAGAAGCCTGCGGTCGGCTAAGGAACGTCGCCTTGTCGTACCAAAACAAAGAGGCACCAAAACACTTTCCCGGACTTTCAGTGTCAACATACCTAGACCTTCCCAACTCAATCCGTGAAGCTGACTCACTCTCTATCTTCAAAAAACGGCTAAATACACATCTTTTCCAAGAGCACTTAACAAGTCACTAGAAAAAAAGTTTTGTATACTATTCTGATGACAGTGAAACTTTGTATGACACTTTTCGTAACACTGTCTCCTTAAGATGATTCACTTATGTTTTCCTCTTTTGTAAGTCGCTTTGGATAAAAGCGTCTGGCAAATGAATAAATGTAAATGTAATTTTCAGTCAAATTTTAGGTAATTCATACTATTAACTTTGATCTGGCACTAACAATCATGCCATGCTCCAAATCACTTTTTTTCCCCCATTCTGTTGGTTGATGTGAACATGAACTGATGCTCCTGACCCGTATCTGAATGATTTTATGCACTGCACTGCTGCCACACGATTGGCTGATTAGATAATCACATGGATGATTGTTGGTGCCAGATGGGCTGGTTTGAGTATTTCTGTAACTGCTGATCTCCTGGGATTTTTACACAGAACAGTCTCTAGAATTTACTCTAGAATGTTGCCAAAAACAAAAAACATCCAGTTAGCAGCAGTTCTGCGGATGGAAACGCCTTGTTGATGAGAGGTCAACATAGAATAAGTGGTTTGAACTGACAAAGTCTACGGTAACTCAGATAACCACTCTGTACAATTGTGGTGAGAAGAATATCATCAATGCTATTCTGAGATTCGGTTTGATGCTGTTTTGGCGGCACAAAAAGGGGACCTACACAATATTAGGCAGGTGGTTTTAATGATGTGGCTGATTCGTGTATATTGACAATTCATTATCCTTATGCCATAGAGCATCCAAGAATTTATGAAGTGGGATTTTGCTGACTAACAATGTTTCAATTCTTGATTTAGAGTGCTGGCTTGAAGACATGATCACACTGAAATGCCATCTGCATTGTGTCAGAATCTACAAGGTAATGGAAACAACAACAGCAAAGGTGAATTGAAATCGCTTACAGCAACAGAGGAGAGTTACGCAACAGCACAGGTGCTACTGTTCAACACCCTTATCTAATGCACACACACACACACACACACACACCACTTCTCATGTCCCAGCTGGGTCACATATTTACACCAACTTTTAGAAAAACAGGAACATTGTGCTCATGAAAATATCTGCTTCCCTTTTCTCCATCCCTTCCAGCACAAGACAAAGGCATTTTTCATGAGTGAGCATGAAGGATGTGAGTGTTCAGACATTTGGGGAACTTAGATCTAAGCAGAACGATGAAGAATGGGAGCAGAATGATGGCCCTTTTTGTGACCACGAGGATCAGAGATGTCGCAACCCGCCATAAAACCTGTTGTGCAGTAAGATTGTGTACAAAAATATTTTGTGACTGAGTCCAGTGTTTTCCGTTTCTTGGACAGGAAATGGTACCTAGCGACAAGATGAAAACACAGGAAGTGCAAGCTGCATTCCACACATTCCAGCATTGTCTCAGTGTGCAGACATACACACACACACTTGTGTACTACGGGACAAAAGCAGACACACGTAGCATCTGGAATCCCGATAAACATCAAGTGCATGAAGTCTTAGGAAGGTGGGAGTCATTAGGTTTGCTTATATTCAAAGTGTATGCGACTATAAACTAATTATAATAACATTTCATCTTTAGAAATCACACAGACCAGACACATTTTTTTAAAGCTGAAATAAGTAAATGTGTTCACTGTTAAATACTCACCGAGTAAAGCTGAAACTAGAAAAAATGACTAAACTTAATAAATAAATAAATGTAAAATATTAACGTATTATAACCCTGGAATGTGATCAAATGAAACTCTAATCTGAACCCTGTATTTGCATATCATTAACATAGTATTAGCATATAGTCCTCGTAATATTAATCCCTTTCTAGATCTCTCTCTCTCTCTCTCTCTCTCTCTCTCTCTCTCTCTTTTAATGCAGTCAGGTCATCAGCATAATAAAGAGATGACATCACAAGTTTAAATCTTTCTAATGAAGTTGACCCCAAAGCTTGTATTTCCACGCACACATGCGCACATACGCATGCACGCTCTCCGTATAGTGCTCTTTCTGCTCATTTTAATGGAGAGCAAATCTCTGTGGACTTGAATAAGCCTCTGATCTCCCTCTCTCTCTCTCTCTCTTCTGAGTACTGTGAGTGATGTTATTTTCTTAGAAAGCCTCCAGTGAAACATCTGTTCTCTTACCTTCCTTAACGTCACCTTTTTTCTTTGTGATTTACCCTATTATACATTTTCAAAGCCCAAACCCTTACACTTCTGAGCAAAACCATTCTTAGACATAAGCTATACCTCATATCGTACTGCTTTTTAAGGGGAGTCTTTTTAATCAATCAGACTTACAATGTTTGCTTAGCTGATAAAAAAGGGTGAAAAGATATATCCATAGAGTTACATTGAAGGTTGGACTCCACAACTTAACTGCTCAGCAACATGATGAAAAACACCTAGAACACCTTAGCAACCACATACCAATACGCTAAAAACACTAAGAACATCCAAGAGCCACATAGCAATGTGCTAAAACACTCAGATCACATTAGCAACTGAATAACAACACTCTGGAAATCATATTGAACACCAGACCACATAGCAAAACCCCGACAACCTCCCAGAACGGGAATGCATCTACTGTATGTCACCAGGTTCCTAAGTTCCCCATTTATTGTGTTCAGGTAAAATTTGACCAGTTTCAAGGTAAAATATTTAATAAATATCTTCCATATAAAATATATTTCATTCTTTTTTTCCCCCCCAATTTGGCATGCCCAATTCCCAATGCGCTCAAAGTCCTCGCATTGGTGTTGAGTGACCTCAATTCGGGTGGCGGAGGATGAACCTCTGTTGCCTCCGCATCTGAGACAGTCAATCCACGCATCTTATCAAGTGGCTTGTTGAGCATGTTACATGTGGAGTGCATGTGGAGTCTTCACGCTATTCTCCGCGGCATCCATAAACAACTCACCACACGTCCCACCGAGAGCGAACCACATTATTGCGACCACGAGGAGGTTACCCCATGTGACTCTACCCTCCCTAGATACCTGGCCAATTGTGTTGCTTAGGAGACCTGGTTGGAGTCACTCAGCACGTCCTGGATTTGAACTCGTGACTCCAGGGTTGGTAGTCAGCGTCTTTACTCGCTGAGCTACCCAGGCACCCTTATATTTCATAAATATTAACCCTAACCCCTAACCCTATAAATCTAGGGAACATAGGACCCTTTGTCATGTGTTCATTATGTGCCATATAAATCCCCCCCCCCCCGACCAACCTCAAATGGTGAAAACCACTCAGAAAACTCTAGAAACCACATAGCAATGTGCTAAAAAAACACTCAAAACACCTTAGCAACTGAAAAACAACACTCTGGAAATCATATTGAACATGCTAACCACATAGCAAAACCCTGACAACCTCCCAGAACAACCTCAAATACTCAAAGCCACTAAGAACATTCTAGAAACTACATAGCAATGTGCTGAAAAACACTCAAAACACCTTAGTATCTGCATAACAACACCCTGGCAACTACAAACACCACCATAGCATTTTTAGCAGCACGTCTTGCATGAGCAAGGACCACCATTTTGTTCCCCTTCATAAAATGTAAAAATCCAGTTTTTCATTATTCTTTATCTGCAAAGAATTTTTGGTTTATGTACTGTAGGTGTAGTCATCCATATGTATTTGAGACTTTATTAATTAAACTTTTAGGGGTACATTTAAGTTTCTAGGGTACAAGTTTTTGGGTTGCATCTGATGTTCAACATCATAACACTAGTGGGAAAGTTAATTGTGTCTTCACTATGCTTGTGTCTTTCCATGGCTAATGGACCCATTTACATGATGAATCTGCCTGCTCACACACAAAGGTCTCTGAGCACCAGACGACCCTCATCAGTCGTTCAGTGGCTATATAAAGAGCTAGTCCATCACTATGATGGAGTGCGCTAGCATTCATGAATACTGCATGCACAGCCTAACTTTAGCACTGCTCAAAGCTACAAGGAGACTCCGACCTCAAATTTACAGCCACAACATGCACAACAATTAAAAAAAAAAAGACTCTGAAAACAACAGCACATGTATACAACCGAAAGAGGGACTAAATAAAACCTACTTTATACAACGAAAGAAGCCCAACTTTTTTCTCTTGAATGAACTAAAGCAAATAAAGCCTGCGATTATACTAAGTGTAGCGTAATTTTAAATTCGTCTTTGTGTGAAGTATCATATAAAAAAAGTGTACTTTTGAACAGCCTCAGAGAGAAGGGCTACAAAGTTATACATTTTTAGCATTAAGATAGTAAACTAGCTAGCTAAAATCTCCTCAGTTGGCACAATTTTAAATAATGTCTAAAACCACGTCCATGGCTAGTTTAATCAGTGCACTTCGACTAGCCCAGTTCTCCTTGGTCAAGATTTTCAGGGATTTGAACAGCAGAAATATCACCACACGAACACCTTAGCAAAACAATAACGTCGCTGCATTTCATCATAATTTTTAGGCAAACTAAAAAAAACCTCTTCACCCAATAAGCATATGTTAGCCTTAACGGGTTTAGTAGGAAGTTTGAAGTTTCTCTTTCTTTCTGTAGAAATGTAGCACTTCAACAGCAAGATGAACAACAGTGTAAAGCCATTCTATTTTGGAAAAGTACATTTCTGTAAGATTTCAAAACTTCCATCAGAAAAAGAATGTCTTTAAGTGCTGATAAATTGTATTGTGGCATTTCAAGCTAGTTATTTAAAAATCCATGTTTAAAAATCCATGTTGTGACAGGGTGAAACATTTCAAACAAAAATGGCTGCTGCTCTCCCTGATATCAACGTTATGGCCTCCTAGCATTAGCATTCAAGAGTCAACAACATGAATTAAAGGTGCACTCAGTAATTTTTCCTCATTAAAAAAGTTGAACTCCTAAAGAGATGAATTGTAATTTTGCAATATATGTAGGAAATCATGAGCACTCACATTACAATGAAGTCTCCAGTCATATCATTAACCTTATAAACACTGATTTATTCTACATGGAGAGGTTCCACACATGGGGGCGGCCATTTTAGAATCACATGACCAGTGATTCTAAAATGCATACTGTGGCTACAGTCTATTGCACAATGTGGCAACTCAAAAACAAACACAAAGACAATGTTGAGCTTCATTTCACAAACCAATATTTTGTTTATATAAAACAAAACATTTGATATAATGGCAAGTGATTTTCTAGTACCAAATTAGCAATTTATCATGATTACTCAAGGATAAGGTGTTGGAGTGATGGCTGCTGGAAATGGAGTCTGTCTAGATTTGATCAAAAGTGACTTTTTTCAAATAGTGATGGTGCTGACTCTACTTTGTGATCAGTTGAATGCCACTTTGGTGAATTTAAGTACCAATTTCCTTCCGATACAGCAAAATCTGTACATTATTTCCACCAGTGTAGATCACGTGGGTGGCCGTGTATGTGTGCTCCGCTTACTTGGTGTAAGTGATGAAACCAGAATGCACATTGGGAAGACAACAAGACAGTGGAGGGAGTGTGATGCTCTGGGCAATGTTCTACTAGGAAACACTGGGTTCAGCCATTCATGTGGATGTCAATTTGACACATGCCACCAACATAAACATCGTTGCAGACCAGGTACACCCCTTCATGGTAATGTATTCACTGATGGCAGAGGGCCCTTTCAGCAGGATAATGCGCCCTGCCACACTACACACATTGTTCGGGAATGGTTTGAGGAATCCAATTGAGTATCTGTCAGATGTGCTGGACCAACAAGTCTGATCCAAGTTGGCCCCGCCTCACAACTTACAGGACATGAAAGATCTGCTGCTAATGTCTTGGACACAGGACACCTTCAGGGGTCTTGTAGAGCCCATGCCTTGGCGGGTCAGCACTGTTTTGGTGGCACGTGGAGGACAAACAGCATATTAGGCAGGTGGTCATAAATGTTTGGCTCATCATTGTTTGTAGCTTAAATACAGTATACACTACTGTTGCTAAATAATATAAACAAGAGGAATGCAAGAATATTTGCATCGAGGCATGCACAGATATTTCACAAGATATTCTGACTGTCACTACATGCTTGAGTCTGGAGACCAGCCAGACTTTAGTTGTGTTACAGGCCTATGACAGGCCTCAGCACAGATTACACACACACACACACACACACAGCCAGAGAGAGATGAAAACAACTCTTTGCTCTTTATTCTATATGACTCTTGCACATCTTGCCTGTGAATGGCAGCCCTGAAGAAGATGGAGAGAGAGAGAGAGAGAGAGAGAGAGAGAAAGAGAGAGAGAGAGAGAGAGAGAGAGAGAGAGACAGACAGACATCAGAGCAATGAGCATGGAGGAATGCATTGCCTTAGGGGAGCTCACACTCCTTCCTCATCCTTTCTTATTCTTACTTCTGATGGCCAAGGAGGAGGGAGGAGAAGAAAAGAAGGGATGGAGAGAGACAGAGGAGATATTTTCAAGTCAAAGAGGCCAAATTCAATGTGTTTGTTTCTTCTTTTCTTTTCTTTTCTTTTCTTTTTCTTTAGTCAATTTATAATGTTTGAAAACCACTTTAGATTTTTTTCTAAAGCAGTTTAATGACTTTCGTTCAGATAAAGTCAGTTTCACTGAACCAGTTGGATTAGGCCAAAGCAACGTACTAAACTAGTTTTAAATCAACTTTATTAGGTTTGTCAAACTCGATTTATAAAGGTTTTTGTTCAATGGATTTTCTTACGTTGGCCCAAATTAATTTATTTTAGTAATCATTTGTATTTGCCAGGTGAACAAGTGTAAGGACAGTGAGACTGTTGCACTGTCAATTAAATTGCAACTGTTTATAGAGCTAAGCAGCACTCGAATCAAGCATCAATTGAAAGTAAGAGTCCTTCCTCAGCCTAAGCACACGCGCCATTCTTCACCACAATGGTAACCCCAAAGAACTCCAGCCTAAAAGACACTCTTTTAAATACCGGTATCATCATTTTGCTCAAAAATGCATAAAATAACACTTAATTTAACATTTGTTCACCCTATCCAGTCCTATGCTAAGCATGCTGGGAAAGGCCCAGTTTATCAATGATAAATGAACTTAGGTGTCATTTACGGGTGGGACTGGTGGGACATGTCAATTTTGTCCCCATCACTTTTTGAAATAGCTTTTATCATGTAAGTGTGTAATGCAGAAGAAACATCTCCAGTTCTTGATTAGGAGTTTCCATTACATTTGTGTGTTATATTAAGTGCCGATCGATTATTTTGAGTCCTCGTTGTGGCTGTTATTAGTGGCATTGAGTGACAGCTGGCACTCTACTCGCTCACACTACTTTCCAGTTTAATCGCAAAGCAATTATATACTTCCACTGACGTACAGATGCAATTTTTGTTCAATATACTGTATTAAAAAGTTAATCACTATTAGGGTGGATTAGAAGCAAGAACTCCTTATACAAGAGGCAAAAACTTTACCATGAGACCAATCGGTTATATCTGATTAATAACTGATCCACGTATTTACCCACTGGCTAACAAAATCATCAATGGCATACATTTTTTTCCTCTAATGAATTCATTGAAAAGCATTATTGTGGATTAAGCATCTGAAAAAATGTATGAGCTGCAACAACTAACCTAATTAATATTCATGAGTTTCACAACAACCCCCAACTGACCAATCGACCAACCGACCGACCGACCAATGGTCGAGTTGCGCCATTTCATGACATCATAACACCCCTTGATCGACCGACTCTTACTGTAAATATGGGTCCAGGCTTACACCCTGTCACCGCAAAATGCAAACAAATGTGTCCCCCCTCACTTCCATTGACGTACAGGTGCAATTTTTGTTAAATATATAAAAAAAGTTAATCGCTATTAGGGCGGATTAGATGCAAGAACTCCTTGTACAAGAGGCGAAAACTTTACCATGAGACCAGGACTGTCCTTTTCTGCATATCGCGGCATCGTTTTGCGGTCCATTCTGCATAACGCACCGGCTATTTTTGCTTATCACGGCCCATTCGGCATGTTTCGCGGCCGACCCACCGGCCCACACGGTTCTCCCGATGGCCAGTCCGCCCTTGATTGCCCCCAATTTTTTGATTACCAGTCCAGACCTGCATGAGACTAATCGGTCATATCTGATTAAAATTAGGCCTACTGATCCACATATTTACCCACTGACTAACAAAATCACAATACTGACAGTGTTAATGATGGATCAAGTTAAATATTTATTGGAGCGCTTGAATCGGTCATCAGGAATGGCTATTTATCAAAACAATTTGACTATCTGCATATAACCTATATTAATATTCATGAGTTCAGCAACTTCATGACTTCACCCAACCCCCCTCCAAACCTTCCACACCACTTTTTAAAACAAAGTGACGCCCATGTACATTAACACCACAAAAATTATTAATGTAGTCCCAACTCAAATTAATTAACTTAAATTTTACAAATTAAAATGGACACAATAAAATCAGGTTGTGACAAAATGCTATAGAATTGTGTTGCTTTAGTTCTAATTTTAATTAAGTAAACTGAACAAGCAACAAACATCCTTTTTTGAGAGCATTGATGGGGAGCTTTTGCATTGTGAACATTAGAGCATGACAACATTGTAAATCAAACTGTTTTATTTTTTAGAAAGCAAGACAATTCTGTTTTCCATTATATATTTCCATTAAAAGCATTTCAGATGCAGAAGATGAGGAAACAGGAATGCAGAGGGAGAAAAATGGATGGTGGTCACTGAAAAGTGGGTGCGAAGGGGAAAGTGTGAATGAAAGAAGGCAGAGGGCAAAACAGATGGAATGATGGTGGTAGCAGAGTTCAAGAGGAAGCTCTGAGTCTCAGGTCTGGATCAGGTTATTCAAGGTACATTGGGGACGAGTGGAAATTGAAGCAGGGTATGATGAGGGAAGACGGTTCGAGAGAGCAGTAGACAGAGATTGAGGGAAAGATTAAAGTAAAAGAAGTGTACTACAAGGTGAAAGTGTAACTGTAGGAAGTGGATGAGCGGAGGATGTAGCTGATAGAGGAGTGGAGTGAGGGATGAGTGAATGTGTAGAGAGGTGTACCATAAATCCTGAGGGGCCGTGGCAGACACAGCTGTTTCAGAACATCCCAGATGTGACATGAAACGAGAGAGAGAATACAGCTTGTTCTAATGTGATCAAATTGCACAGTAGCTCAACTAATAGAGTGTTGCACTTGCGATGCAAAGGGCAGGTGTTAGGGTTAGTTAGGTCCTAAAGGGCACACGAGTTGATACGTGAGCCAAAATTGTTATAGAAGCACCACAAAATAACATGGTTGCTTCAGCAGTTGTGTTTTTCATCTCACGTGTGCTTTTATGACGCTTTCCCTGATCAAAAAGGCATGTAGAATAATGTACTATACTAGATAAACCATATATCATGAAATCATGAAATCATGAATATACACCAAACTATTTTTTATAGATTGTATTAACCTCACCATAGCTAACTTTTCTAGCTACCTAGAAACAAGTGACTTACCTTGGCATTTGCAAACTGACCATTGTGAGTCACCACATACTAAAGCCATTCGACAAGCATAGTTGAGCATGGTTAAGCATGGTTAAGCATGGTTAGCCAAGCGTGGATGCTAACTTCAGAAAAATAAGGCAGCATTCATGGCCATCGCTTGGCTACATGGTGTAGTTGATGCAGTAGATGGAACACACCAACACAGCACCAACACAGGATAAAGAAGGGTTCGTCAACCGAATTGAATTCCACAGGATCAATGAAAAAGTTGTTTTTGATCCCCAGTACAAGCTCCTCAACAAGTATTAAACTTTGATGTGTAACTCGTCCTGCACCATTTACGCATTATATCTCATATTGCGTGACTTGTACAGGAGAGGTGAGCTAATTCACTTTCTAAGCAATCATACATATTTCATGATAATACCTTAATAAAGTTACATCCGAGCCATATCAAGTGACCAGAATATCATTGAAAATGACCACCAAGAGACTTGGTGGTGTGCCTTTTTGACCTGGGATAGTAAGAAAACACCTAGCAACCACCTAACAACATGCTGGCAACCATCCACAACACACTCAAGCAACCTATAGCAACAAATGCTCTAACAACTGCATAGCAATCCACTAAGAACCAAACAGATCACTTTATCAACCGCACAGCAACGCCCATGACAGCAAGTTTTTCCACTCAGATTGTCTTCAGAAAAGGCTAAAATCTATTTAATTTCATGCTAATTCAAAATTTAACTATTGATGTAGAGAAAACAGAAAGCATGTGTATGCATGCTTGCATGTGTGTGCGCGCGCGTGTGCGTGTGTGTGTGTGTGTGTGTGTGTGTTTTGGCCTGAGGCCCACAGCCAGGTGCAGGTAGTAGAGGTGAGATATCCATCAAAGTAACTGAGACACACACATCACACTTAAAATATTATTTTGATTGAACTGAACCTAGAAACTTGAGTACTGAAGTGTGATGTTTTGACAGTGAATTGCTCTGTTTTGTCTTTCATTTTAAAGGGCCATGATGGTATTTCTATCTCCATCTCTCTCACATTTTACAGCTGTTTCCTTTGACAAGCAGACCCTCAGTGCCTGAAGAAACACACACGCATGAACAGAATGTGTCTAAATAAGAGAGTCAATGGTAATTGCTCATTCTTAAGAGTTAAACAGCTGTTTGCTGCACGCGTCTACAGTCATTCAGAAAACACAAAATGGAAGAACAGCCAGAGGGGTGACGACACACACAAGGTTATTATCAATCAAAACGGCCTAGACAACGCAAACCAAAAATAAAATATCAGCTACAGGGTAGAAGATGCCTTAAGAACATTTTATTGCTCAAATATTGCTTTTTCATAGCTCATTAAATTTAAAGTCAACTTTAAGTGAAACAGGATGTACAACAAGAAAAAAAAAGTAGGTTGAGACTTCATTGCTTCAATGTTGAATTGGTTGAATTGTGATTTGTGGGCATTACATATCACAAAGGAGCCTGAAGGGTTTGCTGATAAATGTTTGACAGGAGGAAAATTAAAAGTCTCATTATCTCAATAATAGACATATAAAGACAAGAGATCTCATTTTTGATTTGTCAGCGTCAATGTCAGCTTAATTTCAACGGCTGAGGCGGTAATATTCAACTGAAAAATGTCAGACAGGTTGTTGTTAGTCACGGTTTGATCACACTTCCTATCAGCGAAGCGTGGGACAAAGACTCAAACAAAATCCTGTAGTGCCCTCTAGTGGTCAATCTCGAAAGATAAGCGCAAACATTTCTGGGAATTCTCAATACAAGTAAAGCTCTTGCAACACCATCTGTGGCATACTGTTGAATACTACCGAAAATAATTTAGATTTGTAATAACATAAATTGCATTTACAATAATGCACTGACAATGGAAGTCTATGGTCAATGTATTTTGGAGGTCTTAATAGCAGTAATGTGCAGCTTGTATTTTTGTTAATACACTTAGCTAATGTTATTTGAGCTGTAGACTTGTTTAAATCATCCATTAGTTGTGGGACTACTGTTCAAGATGAATACATTTCTGGTTTTGTGCAATCCCTTTGCTTGCACATAAGGTGTAAACGTTACCGTTTTTATTGGCTTTACATGGTCAATGACAGGAGTTGAAAGATAACTTGGCACACGTGGGGTAAGTATGCAATTTCATGATAATAGTCCAGACTTCGGTACAATACATCTGTGGCTATACTTTTAAAATGATGTGTATGTTAATGTTTATTGTGGTGCAATGCAAGAGTACCTATTTCA
The DNA here is from genome assembly GCA_032164185.1 of Moxostoma hubbsi. Classification (NCBI taxonomy): domain Eukaryota; kingdom Metazoa; phylum Chordata; class Actinopteri; order Cypriniformes; family Catostomidae; genus Moxostoma; species Moxostoma hubbsi. Next base: position 1,679,113 of record JAVLUX010000163.1, on the reverse strand, counting down.
AGTGTATTACTTCCGATGTAAAAACATTACTTAAATGTGATTTTTATTTTTATTTTCAAACTGAGAACCTGAAACATTAACTTAAAAGAGTAGTTCCCCTAAGAATGAAAATTCTGTCATAATTTACTCATCCTCATGCTGTTTCAGACCCATACGACTAACTTTAAAGCTTAAAAAAGCACCCAAAAGTGTCATAAAAGCAGTCCTTATGTGTCATATTCCAAGTCTTCTGAAAGAATACGATCACTCTGTATGATGAACAGACTGAAATTTACATATTATTCACTCTCAAAATCAATCAAGTCATTGATCGTCTCATGTGTACATGGTGACAAGTCAATGAAATCAAACCTCATTGGTTTTTGTCGCATCAGTGAGGTTTGATGTCATCAAAGTGGCAGCCATCTTTGATTTCAGCTCTTTGTTTTACGACTTAAAATTAGTTATTACACAAAGTTTGTTTCAGCTTGACAGACTGGAGTCACTATTCACTTGCATTATATGTCAAATAAACCCTAGTTGTCTTACTTTTGGGTGAAATCCAATCAGGCCCAAGGCAATTCGTGTAACCATCATCCATTTCAACATTCAAATGACAAGAAGGATTCTGCATGCATCCCCCTGATTATGTCAGAACTGAATCATAGAATAAAATAGAAATATTTATTGTCATTGTACATGCACAACGAAATTGGATGCAAGCCTCACCAGCACACCGGCCCTCCAGCCTCACTTTTGCTTCCTGTCCCTGCGCCATCTCCGTCTCCTGCCTGAGGGGATGGTAATCGCCTAACTTTGTCCACTGGGATGTCATGGGAGCGGAAAGACTCGGCTGTAACAGTCCACTCGCTGTGTAGTCCTATCTTTATGAGATCGTGCTGGCTGTAGATGTTATTTGCCCAGCAGAATGTCATCAGGATGAGTAACATTACGTACATAAAAATCCAAACAAAGCACCGAAAAGGAAAGCACTGAGCCACTGCGTCTATGCGCGCTGCCATTGTGACTAAAGGACACGTGATGGGATTTGGCAAGAAGAGTTGGTAATGTACTGTCACCATGTAGAACATCTATTCTAATATCACCCTCAGGTAAAGCGGTTCTTGCAGAGAAGGGCATGGATTGTCAGCACGCAGATTCAAAGCATTCCCCTCTGTTAATGATTGTTGACACTGGTTGTCACCATCAAAAGTCGATGTATCTATGAAAAATCACTATGAAAAATCAATCACTGGAATCACTATAACTCAGAGACTGTTGTGGTTTGATTGAAAATAATCTTTCCAGGTGATTTTCCAAACAACTAACCAATAAATGACCACCATCGAACAGTTCAGGCCACGTCCACACAAATCCATTTCGTTTAAGGTTCCTAACATCATAATTTTCCAAAGAATGTGGTACTAGAGTTTGGTGGAGGAAAACACCACCCTAGTGTGGATAAGAGATGAAAACGTAACAAAATGAACGTGTTTTCAAACGAAAATGGATAAGACCACGTCCACACTATTTCGTTTTCCTTTTTCACCTTCAATTGCATGGCGTGATTCTGAAGGGATACAGAGATTGTCATTACTGGTAGCAGTTCCCCATAGAGTCAGCTACTGATGCAGCGTCAAAGTGAAAGGGAAAGGACTTGAAAGGGAACTCTAACATCATAATTTTTTCAAAGTATGCGGACACTATCAGTAAAAAAGATATTCACACGACTCAGCTTAGTGATATGACATGGTTTACAAGAATAGCTCACCAAAAAATGTACAATTCCATCATTATTTACTCAACTCTATGTAGATCCAAACCTCTATGCTGTTATTTTTTCTGTGGAGCACAAAAGAAGAATTCTATGACAGTACTTAGTGACCATGATTGTCAAGCTCCAAAAAGACCAAAAACACTACAAAAGAATAATGTATGAAAAAAGTGATCAGTACAACTCATGTTTCTATATTTCTAGTCTTCTGAAGCCATACGATAGCTTTGAGTGTGGACCAGACCAAATTTGACTTGTTTTCACTGCTAATCTTCTTATTTGTGTCCGTGTTGAGATAAAAATAAATGCCGTGTTGAAGCAGCACACCAGGTTTGACAAGATCATCCAAATGCCAGAATGACAGGGTGGGTAAATAACGACAGAATGTTTTTAGAAACTATTCCTCATTCAAGCCTTCCTGTGACACATATGAGACTTTGCTGTGTACAGGAGAGGGAAGAGACACATACCATTCTCTCAGTCTCAGAAAAAGTGGGTGGAAAAGAGAAGATTGAAAGCCAGAAAAATGAAATATGTGTGTGTATATATATATATATATATGTAATGCCATTATAACCTCTGAATGGTAACCAAAATGTAGAAAACTATGATGCAGACAGCTGCCGTGAGAGTCGCAATGAGGAAATACAGGAAACACAACCACAAGATATTCTGGAATAACCATAAACACAAACACATATTTAGAGGTGTGGTGTGCATCCATGTGCATCTTGCATTTTTTACTGCATAACCAAAGGGATCACACACACACTGGAAGAAAAGCATCACACTGTGTTGCATCACACATAAAACACATAACATAAGAGCTTGTTGTTCTGTATTCGCAAACTCAAGTTCAGTTTCAACTCCTGATGAGTTCAAGATTGGTGTGTTTGTACAGTATGAATGGAATGTAAATGGTTATTAAACCATAGAGTTTATTAAGCTGGTAAACTTGATTATAAAGAGTGCAACAGTCAGGTTCCAGAATGGTGTTAGAGCTGCACTTGGGTTCTTCATCTTCACGTCTTTGTCATTGCCAGCACATCATTACAGCGATAATGGACAATATGCCACACGTTTGACGCAAAGTTCATTTGCTGAATTTGCGGCAAACTTGCTAAGAACTCTCGATTTTTGTAAGGGTTGTGTTGTCAAATTTCCCTCATAGTCTATTTGTATCCATCAAGTTTGTTTTCATTCATTATAGGGCTACATTACATTCAGCATTGTAGCATCTATTATTACTAGTGGATTTTTTTTTACATATTATACAAAATAACAGTCTAGAAGACGCTTCGGCAGTGAACTACAAGCGATGATCTACAATAGACAGCGCAAACTGCTTTTCATCAAGTACTAAGCGAACAAAGTCAGGTTTACTGTTTCAACCCCAATTCCAGAAAAGTTGGGACAGTATGCAAAATGATAATAAAAACAAAAAGGAGTGATTTGTAAATTATATTCACCCTTTGCTAAATTGAAAGCACTGCAACTACACATTATACGATGTTTAACCTTTTGTTTTTAAATGTATAGTAATTTCAAATCAGATGATTGAAACATGCTCCAAAAAAGTTGAGACAGGGGCAGTTTAAGACTAATAAAAATTTGACGAGTTAAAATAACAAGGCGATGTGAAACAGGACATGTAAACAGGTGAGGCAATCGTGTAATAATACTGTATACTGTATAACGAGCCTCCAAAAACAGTCTAGTCCTTCAAGAGCAAGGATCATTCAAGACTTGTCAATTTACCAACAGATGCTTCAGCAAATAATCCAGCACTTTGAAAACAATGTTCCCCAAAGACAAATTGGAAGGATTTTGGGGCATTTCACCCTCTACAGTGCACAATATAGTTAAAAGATTAAAAGAATCTGGTCAAATCTCTGTGGGTAAAAGGCAAGACGAAAATCAGTTCTGAATGTGTTAAAAACTGAATTAATCTGTAATGGATATCATGAACATGGGCTTGGGATTACTTTAGTAAACCTTTGTCAGTTAATACCATTCACCGCTGCACTGTCCAGAAGCGCTGCCGACTTCTCTAGGCTCAGTCTCATCTTAGATGGAAAGTAGAAAAGTGGAACCATGTTTTTTTGGTTTGAGTCAACATTTCAAATAGTTTTTGAAAAACACAGATGTCGTGTTCTCCGGGCCAAAGAGGAAAAGGGCCATCCAAGCTGTTATCGGCATCAGGTCAAAAAGCCAGAGTCTGTACGGGCCAGGGGTGTGTCAGTGCCCATGGCATGGGTAACTCACAAAATCTGTGAGGGCACCATTAATGCAGACAGATATGTACAAATTTTGGAGTAACATATACAGCCATCCAGCACCTTCTTTTCAGAGACACCCCTGCATTTTCCAGCAGGACAACTTCAAACCACACACTGCCTGGCTTACAAGTGCATGACTGTGTAAAGGATTGGCCTTTGTTGCAATCATCTGATTTTAAATGACTGTACATTTTCTAAAAAACAATGAAATTCACAAGGTAAAGCGTCATATAATGTGTAGTTGTAGAATATAAGTTACAAATCACCGATTTTTGTTTTTATTAGCATTTTCCATACTGTCCCAACTTTTTGGGAATTGGGGTTGTAATTATGCACATGCAGAGCAACGGACAAAACAAAATGAGGTTTCTACAGGGAAAAAACTGTGCTTGACAGGAGATTAAAACAGCCATAAATTACAAACAATACATTTGACTCAGTAATACATAATGTAGCTGTATTTAAATAGTGTGAAGCCTCCACACACGATATGTCTCTGTGGTAATGCGCTCAACAAGCCACGTAATAAAATGCGCGGACTGACGGTCTCAGATGCAGAAGCAACTGTGGTTCATCCTCCGCCACAGGGATTGAAGCGAGTCACTACGCCACCATGAGGAGGACTTAGAGCGCATCGGGAATTGGGCATTCCAAATTGGGGAGAAAATGCACTCGAAAATGCATTCTTCCACCTATGTGGACTTTGACAGTGCGACAAGTAGTGTTTTGAATAAACACTACCGACTCCTGAATAATTGAATCTTTATGTCAGTCTGCAAACATTAACTCTCAAATAAGTAATTCAGAAGTCATTTTTGGATGTCTATTATTTTGAATCAGAAATAGCTGATTCAAAATAATCAGATGTTTGTACAAAAATATGATGCTTACGTTAGTCATGGTGACAGATATGTGCTAATTTTTCAAATAAAAACGGTTGATGTCCCATGTTTTAGGAAGAGTTTTTTTCATAGAGGCACTAACTGTTTTCGTAAGTACGGTTGACTGCGTTGGCGTGAGTTGCACCTACATTAGTCCAGGCTCAAAAACAGTCACGACACCAACCATTCTTAACAAATCACCCACATTTATGACCTCCACCTTCTCAACACAGAACCATTCAGACCTGAAAAACAGATATTGATCATGTCAGAACTTAAACCCTTCACACCCCCAACAACACTTGAGACACATACACTCACAGTGCAGAGGAGTGTGTTTGGTAGGTCAAAGTGTAGCTGATGTACTGTGCCAGGTCTTTCATCAGTTCCCAGCAACAGCTCACATTCCTCTCGCCATAGAGTGCACAGTGTAGGTTAAATGCACCAGGTAAAGAGTCTAAACACAGTGGATATTAAATACTAGCCAATAATACTCCAGGACACCAGGGGGCTCCACTGGCCTAAAAATCCCTGAGTTCCACTGGGTTTCTTATACTCATACTTATTTTTGCTACCTTCATCTTCCATCTCCATCTGTTCACCAACACCTACTTCTGGCAAACATTTGCAGCAAATCTAGATTTTTTTTGTAAGGGCTACAATCCCAGGAAGCATTAAAACAATGTAAATAATGTATAGAAAACTACTGATTTAGAGTTGTTGATTATAAGTATACAAACGGTATATTTTAATTTTATTGCACAACTTTCATATATATAAATATATAAGTAGTTTGAAAGTGTAAAGAGTCTGACTTGATTGCATCATTCACAGTGTGTGATGGGAGTGACTGAAGAGCCCCTTTGGCGCAATTTGTTTGCCGTGATCCTCTGATTGGTGGATTTTTTCACTGCAGGATCATGTAGTTCTTCAGGAGGAATTTTGCTATTAAAAAATATACTTTTTAAATTGTATCACAAATAACACGTTAAAAAAAATTAAGCAATTAGTCATGCCCCCTAACGTGTACATAAATTCCGTTATAACATTTTGGTGAGCGGAGAGATCTTACAATGTTAATTAAGAACGTGAGACAGTTGTAGAGGTGATGTCAGCAAGCAAAATTACCAAATATTTCAAGCTTGAAATACATCTGTTTTACTTGCCGCGTGAATAGGTGGTAGTGCACCTCAACACACCTCAAAAGCAGCACAGCCACAGAATGAGAACCGCTCACTGAGTAAGCAGAAATCTTGAGATGTGATTTTCAAAGTTCCGTCTGAGGCACACACATGTAAATTGAGCGAAAATGTTTAATTGTGCAGATGGAATGCAAAAACGCATATTGTGAGAACTGGACACATTGTTGAACTTAATGCAAAACAGCTGTTTATTGTAGGCTTGTTCAATGATATCAGAATAAAACAAATTATAAATTGAGTTCTTAAGCCACTTTTGTATGTCTAATCAATAATTTATTGATCTGCTACAATAATAAAATGTATTTTAAACTGAATTTCAATCCATATTATATATTTATTATAGGCCATACATATTATATTTAGAAATATTTAAATAATTTTTCATTATTTAAATGAATGAGGCTTGTACAGTGGGCACTATGCATCACGTCATGCGCTTCCCTTCTTACCCTGATGCACCCATCGCTTTGGATTAGGTTAAATCTGGACTCATCAGACCACATGACCTTTTTCCATTGCTCCATAGTCCAATTAGCCTCATTAACAAGTGGCTTTCTTGTGGTCACACAGATGTTTAGTCCCAATCCTGTAAGATCTCATCACATCGTGCATGTGGAAATGCTCTTACTTTCACTATTAAACATAGCCGTGAGTTCTACTGTCGATTTTATACGATGTGACACCGAGCATTTTTGTGATCTCAGGTCACGATCATTCAAGATTTTTTTCCGACCACATTTCTTCAGCAAAGCTGACGTTTCATCACTATCCTTTAACAATGCATTGGACAGTTCTTAACCCAATTCCAGTGATCTCAGCAATCTACTTATTTTCTTAGTTTGAAACCTTCTGAAACACAGTAATATCTTTTCCATGACCAAGGGTTTCATTTTCAGACATGGTCGTTTAAGAAATGAGAAGCTACACACATCAGTTAAAAGAATTGTTGCCAGCTAAACCATATAAATCACTGCACTAATGATACATTCATTGGCTCTTAAGTATCTTCTTATTTAAATCCAAATGGCAACCTTTGTTTTTGGACATTGTACATTATTCCTGTCATTCCAGTTTTCATTCAAGGCAATGATCACAGAAAATGCTAAGTGCCAAGGTTAAGGTATGTCTGCAAAAATATTACATTTACCATATGTTATGAGTCTGAAAGTTTTGGACAGACCAGTAGAGTGTGGAGTGTTGAAGAAGAACACATCATCAACGCCGATGGTAAACAGAGTGGTGTTATAACGACAATAAACTCTCCCTGTCCGTGAGGGTTTCTTGGAAAAGTTAGGAGTCTGAATACAGCGAGACACCCTAGAATAAAATTAAAATCAGAAAACCAACCAATCATAAAATGTATTTGATCACTACAGCTCATTACATATGCATAAATTATTAACACTTTACGATGATTGTACATAAATAATCATGTAGGAACACCTGAACTAATACTTCAGAATGAACTAATGATGAATGAAGCCAAGCACTCATCAAGAACAACTGATAAGTGGGAAACCCTAAAGATTTTGATCTAGCTTAATACACATCTCGCTGAATTATTAATGGACTCACTGATGGTGAAACGTGATAATCCAGGTCTGTCCAATGAGCTTTTTAATTAAACTGCAGATGTGATGGAAAAGTTGTAAAGGCATGACAATTAATTAAAACTCTGTGATCAGAGTAGGGTTTGCCACTTCACGTTTTTTGTTATAAGGCCCCTGTGATTGAGTTTATCCTTAACTATTAACCGCCCTATGGTTCAGTGCTCTAATACTTGCTTGAATCATCAGATCCTGCCAGAAGCAATGAATGCAGGGGCGCAGAGCTTACCTCCGAAGTAGATGGGACATAAACTGGTGGTGATGGGGTGGAGGGGGGTGAAAACAACAGAAGTATGCCAACAATGAGAAACACCCGACCGGCCTTATAAAGCGGAGGCTGTATTGTGATTGGATGAGATGCCTGATAGAATGAATCCAGAGATCATCCTGTTAGAACTATCTCAAATCGGACTTTACGAATTTTGAACCACTGCCCCAGTGGCTGAAGCTGGAAGTGTTGTTGAACGCATGGGCACATGTGAGCTCCAGTTTCCAGGTGAAATGTCCACAGGGTGGTGCCAAAAGAGAGTTATAGTTTTACTTATAAATAATGTATTACAGTCAACAGGAATGCATATTTTATTAACTCTACTCCCAACCCAAACCTAAACATAACCTTCAGTGTAGGAAAATGTACATTTTAGAAATGAAAATGTAACCTTCAATCACGCTCATTAATGTTTTTCGTGAACGAGTCAAAGAGGGGGGCACCGACACTGGTTAGCATGCTTACTCTACCATACAATTATGGAATTACAGAAAACTGAAAATGATTGGATACTATTACTTCACACTTATTACTCTACTGAATTACTATTATTTTACTATTATACTGGACTACAAACAGACTAATTCCAAATTACTTATTACTTTATTACCACTACATACAAAGTACAGTTCCGCTCTGCTATATCAATGCCCAGTAATCTAAATGGACATAACAGTATGTTATTTGTGACTCACCTGTGGTCGTCTGGGTCCATATGAAACAGAGACAGTGGAATATGTGGCTCGTCCATCCAGCTGCAGCGAATATAAGTGCTGTAGTCATTACGAAACTCCAGACTCCAGATTAGATGTTTCTGGGAATAAGAAGAATTAAAATTCACATATTAGTCTTGGATTTGAAGCCATGCTTAGACGAGAACAACCAAATGGTCATATCTTACGTTTCTATACAGAGCTACTATGTTGTTAAAGGTTGTGTTTGAAGTAGCACAGCCCAAGCCTGGTGCATATTTGCATATTATAGGACATCCTGTGAGTGTAGATATCCACACCACAGATGAAGTTAATGGAGTGATGCCTGGATACATGGAGAGTTCTGATTGTATAACGCCACAGTACAGTAACAGGAGGCAAAAAGGAAAATGTGATACTCCCTAAATTAATAAAAAAGCTCACAGTGAAAAAGCTGTAAATAGCGGCATAATACTTGGTTTTATTTAGTTAGTCAAAATAGTATTTTGTATATGATTGAATCAACCTATCTACATTGGATTTCACCAACAAAAAAATAAGGATAAGATCAGGTCAAAAAATCTCCTTAAAGTTATTTTAAAGCAATTACAAGCTATTATAATGACATAATTATTGTTCTAATGTAAAAATAAACAAGATAATTTTCCTATGTGATTTAAATATTGATCGCAAATACGTTTAACTATGCCACAAATTTCAAAACTGCTTTGTTTGCAGTTTTCAAGCATTCATCTAGCTATCTATCTACAATGGCAAGAACATGTATGTGAACCTTTTGGAATTAGCTGTTTGTTCTGCATTAATTGGTTATAAAATGTGACCTCATCTTTATCAAAGTCACAAGTATAGAAAAACACAATGTGCTTCTGCCAACAACACACAAGTATAATCTTTCATGGCTTAACTGAATACATTGAACATTCACAGTGCTGTGGTAAAAGTAAGTGAATCCTTAGGTTTAATAACTGACCGATCCTCCTTTGGCAGCAATAACCTCAACCAAGCATTTCTGTTAGCGGCATATTAGGCCTGCACAACGTTCAGAAGGAATTTTGGACCATTCTTACTTACAGAACTGCTCCAGCTCAGTCATATTCTTATGATATCTGGTGTGAACGGCTCTAACAGCATCTCTATTCGGTTAAGGTCTAGGCTCTGACTGGGCCACTCCAAAATGGTGGATTTTCTTTTTTTAAAGCTGGTGCACAGCCACCCTGACATTATCCTGTAGGGTATCTTGATAAACTTGGGAACTCTTATTTCCCTCGATGTTGGCAAGTGGTCCAGGCCCCGAAGCAGCCCCAAATCATGATGCTCCCTCCACCGTACTTCACCGTTGGAATATTTTCATTTTGGTATGCGGTGCACATTTTATGCCATATGTAGAGCAGTGCTGTGTGTTCTTACAAAACAATTCAACCTTAGTTTCATCAGTCCATAAAGTATTTTCCCTGTAGGGATGTGGGGTCTCCAGGTGGTCTTTGGCAAACTTCAGGCATGCAGAAATGTTTTTGTTGGAAAGCAGCATCTTCCTTCGTGGTGTCCTGCCATGGACACAATGCCCGTTTAATGTTTTTTGTATAGTAGACTCATGAACAGAGATGTTAACCAGTTTCAATGATTTCATCAAGTCTTTAGCTGTCACTCTAGGATTCTTTTTTACCTCATTGAGCATCTTGCGGTGTGCCCTTTGAGTCATCTTGGCTGGACGGCCACTTCTAGGGAGAGTATCCACAGTGCTTAATCGTCTCAATGTATAGACAATTTGATTACAGTGTGGACAGATGAATATTTAAGCTCTTCGAGATAACTTTGTAATCCTTTCCAGCTTTATGCAAAGCAACAATTCTTGATCGTAGGTCTTCTGAGATTTCTTTTTTTGCTAGGTGTGGTCCACGTCTGCAGATGCTTCTTGTGAATAGCAAACATAAAATGTTTGAGTGCTTTTTATAAGTCAAAGTAGCTCTAACCCACACCTCCAATCTTGTTTCATTAATTGTATGCCAGGATTGCCATCTCCTGACTCAAATCAGGCTTTTATTATCACTTTACGATAAGGTTGTATTCGTTAACAATAGTATATCCATTAGGTATCATGAACTATCAATGAACAATATACTTTTAAAGCATTTATTAATCTTGGTTAATTTTCATTTATAAAAATAAAATCGTTAGTTCATTATGCGTTAACAAATGTTACTTTTAATAAAAAAAATTATTAGTTGACATTAAAAAAAGATTAATACATGCTGAAAAAGTAATGTTGGTTTATGTGAATTATTGCAGTCAACTAATGTTAATGAAAACAACGTTATTGTAAAGTGTACCCCCCAAAAAAAGGAATTGCATAAGGAAGTTGGCCCAAAAAAATGCCCTCAGTAACCAAACAAAAAGTAAAAGGAATTCAAAAGGAAAACAATTAGACCACTTTGGCAAGAATAATGTAAACCTCACTTGAATGTTTAGATATTTTTATTGGAAAACAAGACAAAAATACTGAGAATATACTTAAATACATATATACGTAAAATCATTATATATTAGCACTGACATTTTTCAAATGTGCACCACACTGTGAAATAATAATTATGTTTAATAACCGAAAATGTTTTCAATTTGAAAACATCGTAAAACAATGAACACTGTATAATGATTCTGAAATTACATGGGACATATAAAGAGGTCACAGACAAACACACTTATGTTAATACTCTGTGTTGTAGACAGTGAGATCGTTGGCATGCGTGACCAGCAGCTCCCATGGAAACTGATTTACTGGTCTTTTGACATTTGACCCTGCCGTTATGCTCTCGTGCACCATGAGAGCGATGTCTTCATCATCTAATATCCGTATCAGATCACCCGCCGGATCTCGATAGTTCAAAGCAATATTATCCACTTGAAACAAATCTCTGCGGAAAAGACAGGGGAGGGAGACAAATTACTTAGCAGTTTAGAGGTCACACTAAGTGTGAATATAATTAGTATATAACATTGAGGACTCCTTGTTGTGTCAGCAGTCTTGTGACCTTAATGCAAATTGTTGAAAATGAAATAAATAGTATGCAGTTTAGGCTTATTATAGTGTAACAGTATAAAAGATGGGCAAGGAGGAGGCGGGAACCAGCTGAACAGACAAATTTATGTTGGATGAAAACTTAAAATGACAAAAATAAACACACACAGCAGCTGTGTGTGGCTCTCTCTCTCTCAAACTGCCGCATCTGTCCCGGCTTTATCCCTCTCCTTGGCTGATTAGCCCGACTGGGGGCCGGCCGTGCACACTCGTGGCCTGGACCCGCCCTCCTCCTCATCATCACATATAGAACATTAATTAGACTTGGTAGTCAGTTTCCAAATCCTAGTGAGCTACCTTAATGTCTACTGCCAAGGCAGCTGCCTCCTAAAGGCTTGAGTATACTTCAGTTGTATTGCTTCATTGTTGATCGCTCTGTGCACAGTATGTGTGATGCAAATTTCGTCATCAGCACAGTCCGTGTGGACTGTCTGCTCACTGTCCAGATTTTCTCGATACACTCTGTGCGCATCGTTGGCGCATGTGCATGCCATTGACTGTACTAAAAGAGGACGGTGACCAGACGTCCCCATTTTCAAGGGACATTCTCAGATTTTGGTGGCCTGTCCCCGAATGGAGCTGTCCCCGTAAATGTCCCAGTTTTTCCCAAGCGTTCAGGGCAGCGTTCATAGTGAAATGTTACATTGCAAGAAAGCCCGAGCAACAAAGCCTAACGTGTCATGTTCATTTTAACCAACAGAGGGGGCTGCTCACTGTAGCAATTTAAAATAAGAATTTAAAATAAGAAAAAGACATCATTACATCACAGAATAGATTATGTTGCACCTTGCAGGGAAACAATTGAGTGAAAAGGAGCACAATAATACATAAGATTTTATCAAAATAAAAGGTAGTAATTACAAAAAACAGGTCCAAATGAGATATATGCAAACATTTAGGTAAAATAGTATTATGATCATTATTATTATCATTATGATACAATATTGAATATCTTTGAGTCCTATGATAATATATGTTACAGATGCTAAATGTTTACATTCATCACCATATTCCATAAAATGATTAAGATGCTCAAAGGGCAGACCCCTGTGCTCATTGTCTATCCATGTTTGTTTAGTTCAGTTTTGTTTAGATGTAGAGCATAGAAAAGAATGAACTCATTGAAGATGAAACGGAAGACTAAAAATGATCAACTTTACCTCCGTGTTTGAATTCCAAATGTATTTTTTACAGGTTATAGGAGGAATGTGTCACAACACACAATGCATCGCACCCTGCTGTGTATTGGGCTGCGTAGTCGGAGACCGGTCAGAGTGCCCATGACGACCCCTGACCACCATCGAAAGCACCTACAATGTAGTGTTAATTTTGTCAGCATTTTTTTTATTTAGTCTTAGTCCTGTGTCAAATGTCCTGGTTAGTTTTTATCATATTTAGTCAAGCTTATTCTGTTTTTTTTGTCACGTTTTAGTTGACTAAAAGTTTGGGCATTTTAGTCTTACCAAAGAAATCCCTCAGTATTTTAGTCTAGATTTAGTCAATGAAAACTGTTGACATTTTAGTAATATTTTTGTCACGTTTAGACAGATTAAACATCAAGAAATCCAAATGGTGCACTATAAATCATTGCAACGATTTTAACTTAACACAAACCCTGAGTATCCAGAAAAAGAAAACTCGACACAATCAAAACTAGATGGTACTTTATGCAGGTTATGCTGGCATATTACTGCAGACACCTTTTTGAGGTATGTTTTTGTAGGCAATTAGTTTTTTATATCATATTCAAATTAATTTTGATGGTAATGTGAAGGACAAATAAACACAGCATTGTCACCATGCCAAATACATAAGTCATTGGTCTATACTCAATCTTACGTTACCTTTGCCCCTCATTTTCAGCTACTTCACAACAATTTGCTAGCCTATTAGCTTAATGAGTTCGGTTTAGCTATAAAACAGCCTACATAATGTAACGCCACTGCCTTGTCTTAATATTACATTGTCTAATATAGTCTTAATATAACTTTTTAAAAAAAAGAACAACAACCTAACATTACCACCAAGACGTTAACCTACCTACATTTCTTTGTGCTTATCCTTCATACCATCGTCTCTTTCTCCCAAGTCCAACTGTTGCTGTCATTATTTTATCGCGGTGCCGTTTTGTGGTCCGTGTTCTGCATGACGCAGCGGCTCATTTTTGCTTATTGCGGCCCATTCAGCACTTATCACGGACAACACACCGGCCCGCTCGGTTCTCCTGATGGTCAGTCATATATATATATATATATATATGTAAGTAATTCAGAAAAAAACAGACTATAATATTTTGTCTCCTCTTTTTTCCCCCAACAGAAATAAAGAGACATTTTATTTTTTTAAACTACATATTAGTCTCGTCTTTTTTCGTTGAATATTGCATTTTGATATAGTCACAGTTAGTGTATAATGACGTCGGTGCCGTCTCGTTATCGTCTCAAATTAGTCATGGAAAAAAGGTTGTTGACGAACATTTTTTGTCATAGTTTTCGTTAACTAATTTAACACTACCTCAATGGGTGTGGAGAAGTGGAAGAAGATCGCCTGGCTCAATGAGTCCCGGTTTCTTTTACATCATGTGGACGGCCATGTACATGTGTGGCGTTTACTTGGGGAAGTGATTGAACCAGGATGCACTGTGGGAAGATGACAAGTCAGTGGAGGGAGTGTGATGCTCTGGGCAATGTTCTGCTGGGAAACCCTGGGCCATTATTTGGATGTCAATTTTACACATGCCAACTGCCGAAATATCGTTGCAGACCAGATGCACCCCTTCATGGCAATGGTATTACCCGATGGCAGTGGCCTCTTTCAGCAGGATAATGCGCCCTGCCACACTGCAAACATTGTTCAGGAATGGTTTGTGGAACATGATGAAGAATTCAAGGTGTTGAATTGGCCTCCAAATTCAGCAGATCTCAATCCGACTGAGCATTTGTGGAATGTGCTGGACCAACAAGTCCGATCCACGGTGGCTCCACCTCACAATTTACAGGACTTGAAGGTTCTGCTGCTAACGTCTTGGTGCCAGATACCACAGGACACCTTCAGTGGTCTTGCAGAGTCCATGCCTCGGCAGGTATATACATACTGTATATACGTATATTATTTTGATTATTATATATTGAATTGTCTTCAGTTTGGGGCCTTTTTCAGCAAATATTGATGCATGCAATTAATTGTGATTAATTAATCAGCATGTCATGTCATTCATTCGATTAAAAATGTTTTATAGTGATTTTACACTCTCTGGAACTTGGCCACAAAAAGAATTGACAAACAAGTTCAAACTGGCCATTTAAGTGAGAATGCGTTTGAGTTTTCTGACGTGTATGCGTCACCGGTCCTCCTCAACCCGCTCCGGGCAGGATTCGAACTGTCGATCCCCAGCATGGGAGTCGGTCATGCTAGCAAGAAGGCTATAAAAGACTTAACTTGCTCTGTCTACTTTGGTTTCACATACCAGCTGGCTACAGTTAACACTCAACTCAATTCTCTTTCACTTCTGGATCTTGTTCCAATCTGTTTCTTCCCCATGCATGAAACACAGTTGTGTGACACAAGCCCTCCTCACAGTGAAAAGATCAACAGAAATGAGAAAATTAATACAAGTAGGAGCTGATCATAAGACTTAAAGTTAAAAAGATAGTTCACCCAAAAATGAAAATTCTGTCATTGTTTGCTCACCCTTCATGTCGTCATTTTTGGGTGAGCTATTCCTGAAATTTAAGTGTAAAGGGCAGATAAAAGCGTGAATGATGCTAAAATCGAGAAAGTAAAGAGCATGTTTTTTTGTTTTGTTTTTCGCAGAAATGCCAAACTATACCTCATCAGTATATGTGCAATCCATTGTTGTTATGGCTTGAATCTAGTTCTCAGAATGTCTATTCCACATCATATAAAAGTTTCCACTGTTTTGTACCTCATTCGGGAGAGCAGATCCTCGTAAGACGGCTGAATTGTGATATCTTCCTCAACGCAAATGTCCCTACAGCAGCATCACATCAATTGAGAAACATTCATTCAGCATCAAGTCTCATTTAAATAAGTGTTTGTATTGACTTTAACATCACAAGAAAGAACAGAAAGACAACTAATTCTTTGAAATTGTTGGTTCAAAAAGAAAATATTCTAAGATCAACTCAATATGCATCTTTATCTCACTATCTCTGACCTTGTATCAATGCCATCTGGCTGCAGTAGATAGCAACGCAGGCAGCTGTATGAACCCTGAGCATTCTTGGAAGCTCTGCACTCTTCATCAGAGTCACTCTCGGGAAGAGGTTTTATAATCTTCACGAACGACTCTGGAAAGATGCCGGTTCTGTCCCTCACTGTGCCCTAGAGATAGTACACACTGCATAAGAAGATGAAGACTTGTTCTTACTGTCTTCTAGACAAAACCATTCTATCTATCTATCTATCTATCTATCTATCTATCTATCTATCTATCTATCTATCTATCTATCTATCTATCTATCTATCTGTCTGTATCTATCCATCCATCCATCCATCCATCCTACAGCTCACAGAGTGGTTTCTTGTATCCTCGGTAGAGGAAAAGAAACAGTTTGAAAAGTGGAAGGGACGCAAAAAGTCTTGGGTATTAATATGTCTAAAAAAAGGGGCGATGAACTTTGAAATCTGTAAAAGGGTGGGATAATAGTTGTTATGCCTCTGGTCTTCAGGTACATGTTGTGCCTTCAAGCCAAAAAAAAGTTTAGGTTGCATTAAACTAGCACTTTGTTCTTTTCTTTCACTCGCTCTTGTCTCCGTAATGTTATTTGAGGGTCCAATGCTTGTCCATTCTATACCCAATGTACTCTCTCCCTCCCTCCCTCTCTCTCTCTCTCTCTCTCTCTCTCTCTCTCTCTCTCTCTCTCTCTCTCTCTCTCTATTCAGTGAAATTCAATTCAGGGCAAATCTTTCTCCTGTCTTTCTAAATTTCTCACATCTTCTCCTCCATCCTTTCTTTTCTACAAGAATCATGCATTCATTCATTTCTTTAATGCCCATCCTTCATCTCATTATTGTTTCACTTCCCCTCTTTTCCTTTCTTCATTTAATCCATCTCTCCCTCCATCCATCAATCCCTCATCCATTCCACATTATTCCATTCATTTATCATCCATCCATCCCTCCATCCATCCATCATCCATAAATCCCTCCATAATCCATTCCTTCCTTCATCCCTCCATCCATTCCTCTATCCATCCCTCCATCATCCCATATATTCATTCAATCAATCCCAGTATCCACCATCCATCCATCCCACCAACTATCAATCCCTCCATCTACCATTCATCCATCAATCCATTCCTCCATCAATCCATCCATCCATCCATCCATTCCTTCATCCAGTCATCCATCCATTCCTCTATCATCCATTCCTCCATCATTCCATCCATTCATCCAATCAATCCCAATCTCCATCCATCATCCCTTACTCTCCATCCATCCATTTCTTCATCCCTTTATTCAGCTGTCCATCCATCCATTTCTTCATCCATTCCTCTATCATCCATCATTCTATCATTCCATCCAATCATCCAATTAATCCCAGTATCCATCCATCCCTCTTTCCCTCCATCTATCCATCCTTCATCTATTTATCCATCAATCCATCCATCAGGTCCTCATCCTTCCATCCATACATCCATCCATTCATCCAACCATCCATCCCTCCATCCAATACTCTATCATCCATCATTCCATACATACATACATACATCCAGTCAATCCCTGTATCTATCCATCCCTCTTTACCTCCATATATCCATCCTTCATCTATTTAACCATCAATCCCTCCATCCATCCATCCATTCATCCCTTCATCCATCCCTCCATCCAATCCTCTATCATCCATCCATCCACCCATCCATCCATCCATCCATCCATTCATGTAGCCTTGCTTAATATGCTGGGGTTTTCACATTATTTTGGTACTCAAGACACATTTGACTCTTTTTCGAGTCAGAATCCTTTTTATACAATGTCTTGATTTTATCACATTTAAGGCTGTAACTGACAATAGTAATAATTCCCTATTTTTTATTATTGGTCTATGGCAACACTCGCCTACTGTATTGATCTTAAAAAAAGAACCTGTGAGCTTAATTGTTACTGGATCCACTGCCCCAGATAACTGGAAGTGGCATGGTTGGTAAGGCTTCATTTATTAATTCTCTCTTTCCCCCCTTAAACTAGAACAACTCCCTCTCTTCTTCTCTCTTACAAACCCTCCTCTCTCTCTTCCCTGCTTATCTATCCTCTACCTTTTTCTCTCCCTCTATCATGTTATATTTCTCTCTCATTTTCTCTCTCTCTCTCTCTCTCTCTCTTGCAAACCCTCCCCACTCTCCTCTCATACTACATATCATCCTCTACTTTTCTCTTGTTATCTCTCTCTCAATCACTCTTCCTTCCTCCTTCTCACTCGCTCTCCAGTTCTCTCTCACCTCCAGCCAGTCTGTGTTGACTCTGCGCAGGAGGAAGATCACATCTCCAGCCTTCAGACTGAGCTCCAGGCGCCCGCTGCCACTGAAGTCAAACACCACCTAACATACGCGCACACGCAGAAAAGGGCACACAAGCCAGAAACACACACACACACATACACACCAACGGGGAAAAAGACAACGGATCCTGAGTAAAACCAAGCTGCAGGTAAGAGACTTGTTCTTTAAAACATAGAGAATGGGTGAAGGAAAAATGAGGGAAAGTGTGAAAAAAGAAATCAAGAGATAAAAAAGTATATTCATGAGACAGTACTTTTCTTTTCAAAACAAAAAAGTAACATGGTAATACCATGTGTTTGTAAATATACCATGGTGTAATTATTATTTTTTTTTTCCAATATTTTTACCATGGTATTCTTTGAAGAATAAAATGTCCAAAGTTCCATGGTTTTGGGCATCTGCAATGGAAATACTTCAAACAATACCATGGTATAAATATGTTATGAAAAAATTAAATAAGAAAACAATAGAACAAATATATTTGTTAAAATAACTCAGAGGTTGCTCTCATGGCTTGTGCAGGTCTTAATGGAGTTCTGTTATGTTATCGAAGTATCAAATTTGTCTCGGACTTAGGAGATATAAGGACAATTGCTGACATGCATAAAGAATATTAAGCTATCAAATGAATGTGCAAAGCATAGCTCAGATCATTTGGACTTTAAAAGAATTTGATGAGGAAACTTCTGACTTTTCATTCCCAACCTTTGTGTCTTGGCAAATCTGAGTTTGAGACATTGTTAAGATCAATTGTGTGTCTCCAATCTATGCTTACCGAAATACGAACCACTGCCCCCAGTGGCCAAAGCTGAAGGTCTTTGAGTGAAATGTCCACAGAGGGGCACCAGAAGCAAGTATTTGTAGTTGTAAATAATGTCAAACAGCCAACAGCAATGCATATCTTATAAACACTACACTTTAACCCAATTCTCAACCCTAAACCCAACAAAAAAATGCAACCTCTGAATTGTGCTCAACATTGTTTATGTGAACGCAACATGGCGATTTCCTGTGTCATGTTGGATCTAAAGCAAAAGACTCTATTTAATTTCTCATTGCTGAGAAACTAAACGCACCACAGATCACTGTAGGCAAACTGGTGCTCACAAGCGAGGCGTGTATGCATGTGTGCGTGTGTGTGATGGTCATGAGTGGGCATCTGTTCTATAATGCTGTAAATCTGCTGAGCTGTGGGTCGCTTGGTTTGTTTGCACGAGTAGGAGTGTGTAGGTGAGTCGTGTTAGATGTTACCAGCTAATTACATCTTGGCAGCATTAAGTGTGAGCGTGCATGCATGTGTTTGTCTGTTCATGCTCGTAGGCAGCATCTGAGCTGAAAGATACCAGTCAAGGCAAAACTCGATGTGATGTTCTCTATGAAGTCAACAGTAAAGACCAAGTATCAAAGCGCAGAATCAGTACGACCAGATGAAGAAGCTATTTCAGTCCCACTGCTGCTGAGAGACCCTAAAAATGGCTTTTGGGTCATTTGTGTGGGCTAAGTTTGTTATATAGTGCAGAAAAGTAACTCGGTACAATAATTGGCTTTTTCAACCACACCATGGTAAAGTAAAATGAGATTAAACTATTTAGTGCTTGAAAGATTTCATTTAAAAATAAATCTTTACCAATATACTTTACAAAACATGCACTACTAATTAACACCCTGTCTGCACTGAACAAAACTAGAATGCTCCCCTTATATATAATGAAGCTGTCTACAATGCAAGTGCAACCGCATTTCATTGTCTATGCGTACATTACACAATGACAATAAAGTTTAATCTGAAACTGAAGTGTGCGATGTCAACACTATATTACAAAGTAACACCTTTACTGAGTAATCTGTCAGTATAATGGGCAGCGTTTTCTCTCTTGCATTGTGTCTATATGATTATTTTTGATTACATGGTTTAATCACCCAAGAAATTAAACCAAGACTTGAGAATGTAGTTCTAGTTGCCACACACACACACACACACACACACTCAGAGAGCTCTGGGGAAAAGTGATAACGCAATTTCCTCTGTTTTCCCAGCGTAATATATGTGCTTATTAGGCTACCACTGAAAAAATCTCTCATTGTAGCATTAGCATTTGTGTAGTGTTGTCATGTGTGTACTCCCACAGAGGTTTACTTTACTTGCAAAGCAGCTGTAAAGTTGGTAAAGTCTAAATCTAAATATTTATATATATACAAATATAAAAGAAGATTTGGTCACTGTAGACCTCTTTTGCTGCACTTTGTTTGCCACAATTTTCTGATTGGTGGGTGTTTTCTCTTAACCCTTTCCCATGTACAATCAAACCAGTGTGATTACACTAGGGCTGGGCTCAGACGCGTACGATCAAACCGGTATAATCTGATCTTAAGTGCATTTGCTGTTAAGTGTTAGGTAAGATTAAATAACTCAGGCTCATATATATATATATATATATATATATATATATATATATATATATATATATATTGGTCACGTTTATTTTTAAAAAAAAAATGAACAAATCTATGTATTCAATCAATAAATATGATCATATATTGCATATAGTATTTTTTGTTAAATGTTTGTTTAACTGCATAATTTCTTCTATAAGTATTTACATTAATTTGTTGAACACATGCTTTCTCTTTAAGAAAATGAGAGAATGGCTTTACGTCATGTTTGCAATACGTGATGAGAATTAAATGATAATGTTTTGTTGTTTTTGATCTACAATTGACTGTAGAGAACAGAAAGGGTATTACAAAAGAGACATTATTCAATGACAAATGTGTTGCATGGATCTCGTCTTTGGACAAACATTACACTGAACAAATTTATTACCAATATCGAGATCGATGCATCGTGAAATTTATATTTTTACCCACCCTTAGTTGTTGGTAACACTTAGTGACATGCAGTATTTCATTTACATAGAAACTAAGCTTAAAAGCAGATCCCTTTATGCTATCTTATAAGTGTTTCTTTCTAAAAAGGCAACTTTATTTAGTAGTGAGTCTACAGAGCTGAAACCTACAAATTAAGTGCTATAAAGACCTCAGGGCTTGGGCTGCACTCAATATCGAACTAGAGAACTAAAGTAGGTCGAGAACAAACAAAGATAGATCAACTTAAAAAGGTCTAAAAAGGAATTTAAGAAGAAAGTGTGAGCTATGGTGGCAATATGAGCCAACTAATGATACGAACGACAAAAACGTAAAAAAAAATTAATAACGCAGCACACGTATTTAACCCGGCACAAATGCATTAATCAAACTCAAAACTTTTTTTTTTAAATTTCGCAGCTCTCAACTAAAGGGGAATTTCATAGATTGGACACAAAACAGCGAGTTATTTCAGAAAAGGATCAAAAGGTCATTGAACATACCTAATTAAAGAGCGACTCTGGGGGTCACAAAGCACTCTGATTTCAATTAAGGAGTCAGTGACCTCTGAAATTAGCTCATTAGCACATGGACAGCCAAAAGGGAGGAGAGGGAAGTCTTTTTTTCTACCTAAATGAGTGACCCAATTTGGCTCTCCTCAACTGGGGGAACAGAGCGGGATATAAAGAGAAGAGATCGGTCTCTAGGGCCATGACATTTCGTTTGAGATTCAGACTACATTGGTCGTGTTGTATGTATCATGCTGTAGATTCAAAAGAACCGACTCATAATAGTCATTCGTCCGGGAGTCAGACTACACTGGTCATGCAGTATATTTCTCACTGTAGATTCAAAGAACCTAAAAGTGACCCAATTTGGCACTCCTCAACTGTGGGACTAAAGCGGGATATAAACAGAAGAGATCGGTCTCTCGGGCCATGACACATGACAAAGGAAGGATGTCTGTTAATATCCTGCCTATCAATCTGTTATAAATGGTCGAAAACAGTTAAAAAGTCATTTATTTGAAAATGAATAATTTGCACCACTCTGAAATGGAATTACTGCTTTTAGTAGCAGATTTCAAAGCTCATGTGCGTTATTCATTCTCCTGCAACCAGCTGTGGTGAACCTGCATAATGTATACTGAAATCAATACTTCCCTTATACCAGTTCTTAAAAAGTACTACATTATCAACTACATTATCAAATTTGGGACTTTCTACACAAACCATTAGTTCAGACTGGGAGTGAAATGGTTGTTCTTTGGTAAATTTGTAGATATACTGTAGATATCTCTAAGTGAACAGTTTTTCTAGCATGTATTTTTTCATACATTTGGATAGACACTGACATGTACAATATCAATGTATAGACAGCTTCTAAAACTTAACCCTTTCATAAATGTACAACATTAGCAAAGTGTACGAATCTTTTAACGTTCAGAAAACATTCCTCCTGAATATTCCTCTTCGTTTCCTATTCCTATTCGTTTCGTGCTACAGGTTCAAAAGAACAGACTTGTGAGTCATTCATTCAGTAATCAGACTACACTGGTCATGATGTACTGTATGTATCATGCTACAGGTTCAAAAGAACAGACTTGTGAGTCATTCGTTCGGTAATCAGACTACACTGGTCATGATGTACTGTATGTATCATGCTACAGGTTCAAAAGAACAGACTTGTGAGTCATTCATTCAGTAATCAGACTACACTGGTCATGCTGTACTGTATGTATCGTGCTACAGGTTCAAAAGATCAAACTTGTGAGTCATTCGTTCAGGAATCAGACTACACTGGTCATGATGTACTGTATGTATCACACAGCAGATTCAAAAGAACAGACTAATATGAGTAATTCGTTCAGGAATTGGACTACTCTGGTCACGATGTACTGTATGTTTCGCACTGCAGATTCAAAAGAACAGACTCATGAGTCATTCATTCAGGAATCGGACTACACTGGTCAAGATGTACTGTATGTATCGTAATGCAGATTCAAAAGAACAGACTCATGAGTCATTAGATCAGGAATCAGACTACACTGGCCACAGTGTATGTTTTGCACTGTAGATTCAATAGCAGTGTTGCAGTGCAGCCGAATGGCAGTTTTCCTTCTGCATCTGTGGAAAAATGCATGTTTGAGAACTCGGGTCCCACCTCTATCCAAAATGTACATTTACATACTACATACAAAACCTACGAATTTGAAAAAGATCACCCTGACATGTGACCATGCATATAATCAGTAATAACTGACAATGTTTAAAAAAGCCTCTCCCAAATTACACCTCACAGAAAGCTCATACCTGTAACAGTATTTTAGCCAAACTGAAAGACTCTAATGGAAAGTGATCCATTTAAAGAGTATATGCAATCTCTGTTTAATGGCTCTCTCTTACTGTCTAAACACATTACAGTGATATAGAAGGCTTTGATTTTCAATAAAACTCCAATCTGATGTCTTATGAGCCACAGGCAATGGCCATACACTTTTCAGAGCTGTCACATGGGAAATGAAGCAGTAGATAACACTTAATCCTTTAAGTTCCTCACTCAAGGGCCTTATAGTGATAACTCATGAGTCATCTCTTCTGAGCTTCAAACCCACAACCTTTCGGTTTTCCAGCCCAGATATTTACCCACTAAGTCACACCACCCACATATTTGTCGCTTGATTTCCCCATCTTGCTTTCCAAATGTTTGTTGTTCTTTCTGGTGTTATAAGAAAAGTAAAATCTGTCGCTTTTACTCAGCCACACGTGAGCATAAGGCAGGTGTCTCATCAGCCGCTGTGATCAGCGTGCTTTGGATCACGTGGTGTAATGTTACTCTCACACGAGCATATGAAGACAAATGTCCAGCACTCTGTGAGATTTATCAACACACCTGCCGCATTCATTTATGGATTCATCTCATTTGCATTCATCTCAGCACCAGGATCACGGGAGAAATCTTTTGAGGAGATGGGTGTGTGTGTGTAAAGGTCGAAAGGTCAAGCAAAAGAAAGGAAAATGGTCATGAAAATCACAGTTTTGACTACATTACTAAAAAGCAATGTTGGGTAAGATATAAAAAAAAAGTAAAAAAAAAAAAAGTAATCCACTACAAATTACTTCTAAAATTGTAATCCGATTACTTAAGTAGTTTACTTAAGTCAGTAAATTTAATTAGTAATTACAAGCATTTAATATGTAATGCATTACATTACTTTTTTATTACTAAAAAGTAATTATATTACAGTAACTAAATACATTGTAATCAGATTACACACAACACTGCAAGCAAGTGGACCCTGAAGGGAAATCTTTTGGTCAATTAAAAGAATTGTGAGCTGTTTGCTTCAGTTCATTCGGAGTACACGCTTTGGCTATGTTTTATGGTTTTGTAATAGTCAATAAGTGCAGATTTTGGATACGCGGAAACTCTCCCTCTCTCACATATTCACTTAAACACACACACCTATCTGCCTTTGCCTACAGATGGGCGTGGTAAATAAATCATGTTTGTTGTTGTTGTTTTTTATGGTTGCTGCTTTAGTGTGAATAGAATGATGGAATGGAGATGTAGGGCTGGTTTTTACAGACCGGTCTGACAGCATCAAGAGAAAGAAAGAAAGCATCCATCTTCGAAGGATGAAACTGATTTATAGATTCAAAGTACTCTGGAGGACAAAGGGAGAGTGATAAAGGAAGGTAAGGCATGAGAAAATGAAAGAAAGTAGTACGACTGATGGATAAACTCTTCGATAGAGAGATAGAGTGAACAGTGAAAAGAAAGCAGAAAATACATTAAGACAAGGAGAACGATAAGGAGAGAGGCTGAAAGAGCGTGACTGAGAAAAAAATAGACATGTAGGTGGAAGAGAGAGGAGAAGATATAGCACTTAAAGGAATAGGTCACCCAAAAAAGAAAACTGTCATCATTTACTCACCCTCATGTTGTTCCAAACCTGTATAACTGTCTTTTTTCTGTGAAGCACAAAAGGAGAAGTTTAGCAGACTGTACTGTCCACTCTTTTCCATATAATGGAAGTCAAAGGGGACTCGGGCTATCAAGCTCTAAAATGACAGAAATACACCATTTAAAGTTTCACAAAAGAAGTCCATACGACTTGTGCCCTATATTCCAAATCTTCTGAAGCCGTACGATAGCTTTGTGTGAGGAACAGATTGAAATTCAAGTTGTAATTCAGCTAAAATCTTGCTCTCCGCTGTCTGCATCCACTCAAATAAGGACGCGACCTTTAGACGCAACACGTCAGGTCAGTTACATCATGACGTTGTAACATCAATGTGACATGACCGATCTCGATTGACCATTGCAGGTCACATGACCCATTGTGACGCAGCAAGTTAACAAATAAATACATTTATGGTAGTTTGTGTGATTTTGAGCACTGCAGCTCCCATCCCCTTTCACTTTCATTATAAGGAAAAGAGTAGCTAGTACATTCTGCTAAACGTATCCATTTGTGTTCCACCGAAGAAGAAAGTAATATAAGTTTGGAACAGCGTGATGACAGAATTAGCATTTTTAGTAGCACGATTTCTTTAAGAGACTATGAAGGAGAAGAAGAATGTTAATGTGTAAATATACTATGTAACCCAAGTAATGTACTTAAAAGTAATTAAATTAATTCAGTAACTGTAATCTGATTACAAGAATTTTAAATGTTATGCATTATGCTACTTTTTTTTACAAAAAAAAAGGTAATTAGGGGGGTCTGGGTAGCTCAGCGAGTAAAGACGCTGACTACCACCCCTGGAGTCGCTAGTTTGAATCCAGGTCGTGCTGAGTGACTCCAGCCAGGTCTCCTAAGCAACCAATTGGCCCAGTTGCTAGGGTGGGTAGAATCAAGTTGGGGTAACCTCCTCGTGGCCGCTACAATTTGTGGTTTTCGCTCTCGGTGGGGCACGTGGCGAGTTGTGCGTGGATGCCGCGGAGAATAGCGTGAAGCCGCCACATGTGCTATGTCTCCGCGGTAACGCGCTCAACAAGCCACGTGATAAGATGCATGGAATGACGGTCTCAGACGCAGAAGCAACTGAGATTCGTCCTCCGCCACCCGGATTGAGACGAGTCACTACACCACCACGAGGACTTAGAGCGCATTGGGAATTGGGCATTCCAAAATGTGGATTTTACCCCCAAAAATTAATTATATTACATTAACAAAATACTTTGTAATCTGAATACTCTCAACACTGCTATCAAGTGGACCTTGAGGGCACAACATGGCTAAATTAAAACAATCATGACCGCTTTGCTTCAGTACATCATCTCTTTCTATATCCGTAAAAGGGAACATTACAGAATCAGTGTCATGCTGAATTCACTGAAAATGTATCACATTTTCTCCAAGACATGAGTAACCAAAACCACAAAACTACAGTGTGATAGTATCAAATCACCAAACATAATGGCAAGAATATCTAGATTTCTAGAGTAATGTTTGCCTATGTGAAATTTCCAAAATGCTAGGGGTGTTTTGGGTGGTTGCCAATGCTTTGCTATGTGGTTACTGGCGTTCTGAGAGTTTTTAAGCATTGCTATGTGGTTGCTAGGGTGTTCTAAGTGGTTGTTAGGTGGTTAGTTACTAATCTAAGTCATAAAAGCCCACCCTTAAGCCTTTCTTATATTCTGGTCCCTAGATATGGTTTAGGAACTTCCTTCAGTGTAAGTGTATGGACATTTTTTTCACCAATTTTATCACCCATGAAGCCGGAATCACTTAGAAAGGTACTAGCACACCTCTTAACAAGCCACACGATTTGTGGAGGTATTCATGCCTAGAACAAAATGTGCAGGATAAGTTATGCAACCAAAAAGTAATACTTAGTACATGGTCAATAGTAATAGCGATGCCACTAATGACTATGCAACAATTATTATCTGTTGGATTTTTGGAAATGAAATAGAAACATTTAAAATCTTACGGATAGAGACATTTTCAGGTTCCTAATAAAATAGAGAACTTGGAATCATGCAAATGTCAGTGGAGGCAACAGTAAGAATAGTGTGTGTTGTGGAAAAGCACGAGCCTCCACAAAGTTTTGCGTGTCAAAATCCTCTGTCGAAATGTGAGTGTTGTGTGTGTGTGTGTGTTTTGTGTTATAACCTCCCGACCAAATGGCAGAGCTGAGTGTGGATATTGCATGCTTGAGTGTGTATGTGATTGTGTAGTATGTAGCGTGTAGGCTGATACTGAAAGCGTTTCTAAGGCAACGCTAATGTACCTCTGCTCTTGGAGCGGAGAGAAGTTCTGTTTTGGGCTTTATGGTTTTCCTAGTAAGAGAGAAGAGACAAAAAAAGAAAGAGCATTGTGAAATTCGAAGACGTGAAAGTCAAACAAACCCACAGGAAGATTTGAAAGGTTGCTCTTTCATAGTTCAGGAGACTTAATGGATATCACAGTTATACTGAACTCAAAGTCTCAGGTGAAATAAAATAGACACAAATTAGACCATTTTTGACATACAGTAAATGTACAGAGCTAAACGATTAATATAAATAACATAGCTCAGATAATTGTCTTTGACATTTCATTGCATTTCTTGGCAAATCTGAGCACAGTTTGAGACATTGTTAAAATCTAGAGGCGACACATTTGAGATTACTGGGATGCAGGCAGTGTTGGGTAATAAAGGACTACATGTAATCTGGATTACATATTCAGATTACAAAAATGAAACACTTGTACATAGATTGCATTCCAATAATTTTTTACTGTGTGTAATCAGATTAGTTACTTTTTATGGATTACATGATTACATATGGATATCAGTTTTGACTATCAAAGAACTCAGGAACTCAGGAACTTTCAAAGGACTTGGGGAGTGGCAAATATCAAATTGTAATCCAGATTACATGTTTAATTTTATGTGTAAATTTCATGTTAAATGAAAAGTGTAAATTGATACTTAAATCCACTTAAATTACACTATGCAAAAAAAAGTAATCCGACAGTAATCCAAAAGTAATCAGATTATTTTTAATCTAAAATATTAAATGAATGATTACAATTTGTAATCTGTACCAGATTACATTTTAGAAGTAATCTACTCAAAACTGAACGCAGGAGACATACAGCAAGTAAAAGTCTCGATTTACACTCATTCTTGTCTAGGGGAAACAAATAAGATGTTATTTGTGATTTTCTTCTCTCTTATAAGACGAGCTGCTAGATAAAGTAGAAGAACTGTAGATTTCATACATTTAAATACTGCATACAACATAAATGAAAAAAGGCATTAGAAAGTTAGTAGTACAGCAGCAGTATGCTGCAAGTATCCAATGGAGAACTGCAAAGAGAAATGAGGCATTGTGGGATGGCTCCTACACTCTGCGTGTGGGGGGCCGCAGGCGGCGCAGGGCCCGGGGGACCAGTTGGCTGTCCGACTCGATTTGATAGAAAAACATTCGTATCAGATCATCCAAGAGAACCCAGGTAGGCAGACACAGCAACCTCTGACAGAGCAAAAAAAAAGACAGATAAATAGAATTTTTAGTATCGGTCACGGAATGGGTTAAAAAGCAAGGACTCAATCGCAAAATGAAATGATGGGCGTTTATTAGAATTCGAAATATAAACACAACAAAAACCACCCCGTAGGGGAGAAAAGAAGTTCCAGGAAAGGACGGGAACTTGGCGGCAGGGCTGGAGAAGGGGAGCCTCAACGGGAATCTCCAGTGATCTATGGGAGCACAGACAGACAGAACCGAACACTAACACCGGGAGAACATCTACATGTACATTTAAACAATGAACTAGCACAGGACAGAGAACACAGGGAGATTAAATAGGGAAGGAAATGAGGGGGTAACGAGGGAAGGCAGGTGAAGTAAATGAACTAATAACAAGGTAACAAGGGGGTGGGGCCAGGACAATCCTGACAGAAGCCATGTGCTCACACCAAACACAATAGACAAGACAGAAGAGCACATGGCGAACAAACACGATCATAAGCCATGCGCTCACAAAGACAAGACATGGAGCATGAGTGTCAGGAACCCGACACCATTACCGAGACCTAACAAGACAGAAGTCAGGATCCAAGCTTGATCATCATGAAATCTTATTTACATGACGCTGGAATTCTCTAATGCAGTTTTGAAGAATTATTTCCTGTAGTGACAGCCAACACAGTAAGCTCTGCTCATTTTTAAACATCCTTATTTAGCGGAAGAGGAGGACGATGAGCCTGAATGTTGTTTTGCACAACAGAGGACGGTTTGGTCACTTCGTTAGGTACATCACACTTAACTATATATTCAGAAAAAGTAATTATGCATAGTCACTGAATGGTGATATCAGACACCAACTTCCCTCATAAAAAAGGAAGCAGTTCCAGTATATTAACTCACCATCTTAACCAACAGCCAGGTACAGCATCCCACGCTTTTTCCTTTGTTAATTAATCCTTATAAAATGTTGAGGGCAAAAGAGCACTTTAATACAAGCGTATTTCTGACTACACGTGCTGGTGCATACATTTGTTTGCATTTGGCAGCAAACTCAGCTCTATGTGTGTTTTTATCATTTAAAACTACAGTATACGGCAAGTCATAGCCATAAACAAAATAAAACTGCACTTTTATATACTATTAAATTGAGAGCCGGTCTAAAGGGTTAACCAGCAATACTGAATGCAGTGTCGGCAAACACCTGCAGCTGCGCACATTATAAGCACTAAATTAGCTTTTTGTTGGCAAACATATAAGACAAATTTTTTACTTGTGAACACCTTTAAAGATAAACAACAGTGAAATCTGTCCAGTGTGTATCATTATAACCATTACACAGTTCTCCCTCTGGTGGACAAAAAAATCCAACTTTTTACAGTATATCCCAATTCTAACTGCATTCATTACAATTGTAAAAATAGCTATTTTTACGTTATAGCGCTGCCAAATTAACGACATTTTGCATGTTACCTCAGAATGTTCTTTTGTGTATGTGTACTGTTTTGTTACGTTTGAAACATTGTGCTCACATGATACGGGGTCAATTAGTTATTATGGG
This sequence comes from Moxostoma hubbsi, assembly GCA_032164185.1. Taxonomy (NCBI): domain Eukaryota; kingdom Metazoa; phylum Chordata; class Actinopteri; order Cypriniformes; family Catostomidae; genus Moxostoma; species Moxostoma hubbsi. The sequence goes on along the minus strand of JAVLUX010000163.1, from coordinate 1,648,920 downwards.
CCACAGTCCAAGACGTATATTATTTGCTTAAATCTTTGGAATGATTTGACATATCAAAATTCTTTTGACGAAGTTTTGTCAGGAGGCTCTGTATATGATGTATACCAAGTTTTGTCCGAATCGGACAAACGCCCTAGGATGAGTTCGAAAAAGTAGGTTTTTCAAAAAATATATATGTGATGAAGAAATGGAAATCCATGTGACCATATCATTTGTGTGCACTGAAGGATTTGGAGAAACTAAAAATATATATTCTAGCCTGTATGGTTCTGGAGTTATTAGCAAAAGTGCAAATTAGATTATTATAGCACCACTGCTTGTGCATAACAAGTTTAATTTCCATCAGCCAACGCAAGTTATTAGGTGCTGAAGTTTAATTGGCTGCTGGTTGCCATTTTTGTTGATGTGTCGAATCGATATGTTAATGATATGTTAGCACTTAACCCAAAGAAGGTGCATATTTAATTTGAACTTAGTCAACCAAACGACTGCTGAGTTATGGCAGTAGTTTTAGTTGTATTGACCCTATAGGCAGAATTGAACGAAAATGTGCGAAAATGGACTGTTGACAATATTTACCAGGTTTAGTAGATATTGATCAATGAATCAAATTGCATTCTACCAAAGAAATTGTATCGCTAATATCTTCATGACGATTTGACATATCGAAGTTCTTTTGATAACGTTTTGTCAGGAGTGTCTGTTGATGATGGCTATATCTGAAACCAAAGGTAGCCGTCTTGTTGCCTCGCTGCCCTATCAGTCAATGACTCAATTGACAGCGTTTGCATGCAAAGGTACCTCAAGAGACTGGTTTTGGACAGGCTTCTGAGGCAGCATAACATCACATTCTTGCTAGAATACCAGCAACTGATTATCAGTATCTGATATCCACTAAATTGAACGTGTCTACTTCAGTCATTCAACCGAACCACAATGGTCTTATAATCTAGAACAAAATCAAGAGAGTTTTTGCAAAAACCAAGTGTACATTTCATAACTACAATACTAATTTCAAGCAAGAAATGGAATTAAAATTTGAAAAAGTGGGAAAAAACACATTTATTCACAAACTGGCTATTAACCGCCTCTACGGTTGGCTTTTTTTTTCTTCGGCTCAAATGCTGTGGATCCACGTGCACAGTATTGTGGGATTTCATAAGCAGAGGCGGATACATCTATGCTGCTTTCAAAAATGTATCAGATGAAGGTATCTCAGTAGACAGGATGTGACAAAAACTTTGATTCGGATGTGCCTTGATCCCTTCCTATCTCTTTATACAGCCAACAGAGGCAGCATTTTCCTAGTTTCGGATGCAGCCGATGTATACCAATTTTCGTGGAAAACTCAACAGTACTTATTATCGCGCCACCTAGGGGCAGACCGGTGTATGTACGGATGCCTAGGGGAGATTTTGGACCTTCCTGACATATTTTGTGTCTCTAGGGCTTACAGTTTTTGCAGCCCATATATTTTTAGGTCAGAAAAAGAAGACTAAGAACAACAAAAAGAAAATCTTAACAAATACAAAAGGGTTCCAGCACCTTTAGTCGTATTAGACAGATAGCAAGCTAGCTAGCGGCAACCGAGCCTCTGGTTTTCACAGAGGCCTTCTGGTTTACATGAAAACAGGGCGAGGTAGTGGCTAGCCAGCTAAAACTTTCTAACCAGCTGATTTTATGGCTGTGATTCGGTTAGCTAGTTGTGTGTATAACTTTCCCAATCTGCTTGCGATCTTTATTTTTTCCCACCCCAAACTCACGCCATTGATCAAGTCAATGTTTCTGTGTAAGGCTGGCCGAGATGTTCAATCAAACAGCAATGTTTTGAAAGTGACACAGTGTTTTCATGTTTTGAGGAAATAAACCCAACGAATAGCTTATTTATAGTTATCTTTGCATATTAAAATGGGGTAGGACTAAGTATTTCAATATTGAAATTATCGAAACATTCTTTTTAGCACAAACTAATATTGATTCCGTTGAAGCTCATATTTGCATTCATAAAATTCTGTCAATTCAACAGTGATTTCACAACTTTGAAATTAAATGTAAAACTGAAAAAGATCAGATCAGTGGCTCAGGATGCACAAAAAGAGAACTAACGAAAAAAGGGAACTGCTTTTTTTCTGGTAACTCAACAGTGTTTGCACTGCATTTTTTACAACAACCGAAACGCATGAGCCCAGCTATTTCCAAACGCTACTCCCACCAACACAACATGACCATGAAACAACAGAAAACATTTGAGAAATTTCCAGACTGACTCACCTTCATGTAGTTATTGAGCTCTGGGATTCTGCTCTCTGCGATCTCCTTTTTGTTTCCCATAAACACTTTTCCTGTAGCGAAACAAAGAGATGAACACCTGGCATGAACGATTAAACAAGTAGCCTAGCTACGTCTTGAAACAAATTAGGTCGTAATCAAAACAATGAAAGGCTAGCCAGAGGTTCGCTAGCATCCTCTAATTAGCACTTGCCTTAGTAGGAGCCCAAGTATTACAGTAAATTGCTTTCTCATTTCTATTTTTTGATTTCACCCAATGGAAATTTTAATAATGTGGTGCATGAGGTCTCAGAACATTGGACAATGACCGCCAGAGGGAAATAATTTGATGATATTTTTCTACAGCACTTTGAGGGGGGTCGTGGTGCGTTCTGTTCATTGGAACGACTGCAGATAAATACAATTTTACCACCATTTTAATGGCTATGTAATAATTCCCTCTTCAATTCCCTACTGTCTTGCATTTCTCACCCCTTTCTCTTTATTCGTTCTCAAGCTATCTTTAATTTCGAATGGATTTGACTGCTGTTTCCCGTAAGTGTTATTATATACTTGCGCAGAAAATAAGTGCCTATGGGGTCAAAGAGATGTACGACCACTGCAAAGAGATGTCCCTTTATTCCACAACAGAGCAGACCATGATAATGCCCTCAAATAAACTTTGCAATTATCTTTCTAGTGCATAATACTGCATAATCATTTTACACACTCTGCCGAGAAATCATTTGTCATGAAGAGTGCAATGTTCAATGCTAATTTTTAAATATAATTAGCCTTCATTTCATCTCAAGCCCAGGGTTTGCAGGTTTAGCTGGTGCTTTGAAGAAGCTTCGGTGAAGTCACAGAGAGCTACTGAGGACCGTCGGCTTGAGCTACATGGCCTTAATGCAACAGTGGGTAGTGTGCCAAACAAACTAACCTTCCTACTGAATTAAATTATACGCATACTCGTCTGGTCAAAGACAGAGAAGAGGACAGACAAAGACTATGAGAAAGAGAGAGTCAGAGAAAGGCAGATTAGAGGAAGTATGAGAGAAAATGTTAATTACATGTTAATGTAATTAATTTAAAGAATCACAACATTACAAACTTTGATTTGAAGCTAAATGTATTTAAAATTCGGACAAAAAGGTACAAAACTTCTTTAATGAGGGAATGAGCTACAATCCCGTGAAGCAAATGACGTACTCAAATTGAAAACAACGGAAAAATATAAAGCTATTGATTTAAAGTTGTTGATTATATGTATAGAAACAATATGGTTTAAGTTTCTAGCAAAATATTTAGATATATACATATAAATAAGTCGTTTTGGTCACTGCAGAGCTCTTTTGGCGTGCTTTGTTTGCTGCAGTTCTCTGATTGGTGGATGTTTACTCTCTTTAGGATCATGGGTACTGTAGTTCTTCACAAGGAATTCTGCTATTAAACACATTTTTGTAAAAAAAATAAAAACTTAACACGAACTGATGTCTTCAAAAGAAGTATATAACATTGATTATCAGGCTAGGAGCATACGGTAGGGCTGTCTTTAACAGTTTACAAGTTATCATTTAAATCCGTTCCGTTACATCTTCTAGCATCAGAAACTGCAAAATGCTAACTGAGCTGACAGACAAGAAAGGTTCATACATTTGATGCCTTTCAATCACACTTGAACCTAACCAGCATGAAAACTGTATATCTTTGTCAAGCTAGTCTCATATAAATGTTACTATAACAAAATTTTTGCGCGTGCCACTTTCTAGGTTTTGCTGCATGTTTCCTGGTAAAAATTAACACTAGAGGAGCTACAACAACTGTGCGTTTTATTCACTTTCACACAATGCATGGGTGCTATGGCTGTTTATGACTTTATAAACACTTATTTTTCACTCTGTTCCTCAAACCCTGCTTTGTTATTGTATTAAAGCACTTTTACACTAACGCATCATTTGAAAAACTATACATTTTAACACTTGTATTACAGACTCACCTACATTTGCACACTTTTACCAACATGATTAACTTCCGCAGTAGCTTACCTCATCGAGTGTTTAACTTTGGACTCAGAGACCGAGCCTTGATCCCAGCCAAGGATGCTTAATACGAAAGTGTAAGTGAAGCGAAAGTGCCATAGAAGAGACACAAAATTACGTCCTTGCTTCAGTAAATGTGCTTTTCACGTTGCATTTGCTTTTAGGACACTATTAGTTAGGTTTAGATGTTGGTTAAGGCAGTGGTTCCCAACCCTGTTCCTAGAGGCCCCCCACCACTGCACATTTTGTATATCTCCCTTTTCTGACATACCCAATTCAGGTCTTGGAGTCTCCAAGTGTAGTGTAATGTGTAGTGTAGGAAGGCCTCCAGGAACAGTATTGGGAACCACTGCCTTAGCCAACATCTAAACCTAACCAATAGTGTCCTAAATGCAAATGCAGCGTGAAACATTTACCCATGTTTACATTGATCATATTATAAATAATGGGGGGGGGGGGGTGTTATTGAGGGGTTACCTACACCCCTGCTCATTAAAACATCCATCTCTTATTCCCCTTAAAAATCTTGTCTGATTACAACACCATTTCACTCTCTTATGGCGCCCCCCACTGGACATTTCACTAGGAAAAAGCAGCCAAACGTGTAATGAAGCATGTAAATTAGGTTTGCAAAAATGTTGCTATTGTAACATAATTTGATCTTCATGTGTGATGTCTGGTAGATAAAGAGGAAGTAGATGAGGACAGGAAGAGCCAGAGAGTAGTGTCAGTCTTCTGGGAATGATGTCTAAATGATGCAAATATCTAAATAAAGCAAAGTCAACACTGTCTTCACTCTTTCTTGTTCTTTCTCATTCCCCCCCAGTAAGGAAAAATGTTTTTGATTTCAAATACATAAACTGATCTCTAGTTAATCAGTAACTATGTGGGAAATACTGTCCAGATTTCAAAGGGTGAATTCCATCCAGGGAGTGAACTTTGACTTGAAGAGAATCTGAATAAATTCACTACACTTGACTGCAATTTTACTATCAAAATAAAAATACCACATTTACCCTGACTAATTTCCATGAGAGTGAACCTAGATGTCCCCAGAGCTTTACAAATCCATTTTGTAGTTGTGGCTGTGTGGTAGCTGCTTAGTCACAGACCTGGCAGGGTAGGTAGTTGGCAGGTGTAGTATCCCTTCTGGGATTCAGGGCAGTACTTCAGCTCCAGACTCTGGTGCAAAGCAAAGAACTGCCGATATCGGCGGTAGATCAGGTACTTACTGCCACCTTTAGTCTTCACCTCAATCACAAACATCTGAGAGAAGGCGATAAAGAACACATGAAGGTCAAAGACTTGGTTTGTAGGCACCGTTTATGAACACATTTAAGGAATAGTCAACCCAATCCCACAAGAATTTGTTACAGTAGTCGGAAGTGGCAAATTCGTACCATTTCGTAGTTCATTCGGTCAAAATCTTAGGAGTAATACACCCACCATGACAGAAGCGTCCCTCATGACCTTGTAGTTCCTGATGTCGTTTTTGCTCCATGTTAATCCAAAACTTTGTTTTTTCGTAACTTTATTCCCTAACCCAAACCCCATTCCTAAACCTAACCATAAACTGTAAACATAACCATGATGTTAATGTTAAAAGGCCTAATGTGTAATACAGAATAAAGCAACACCTTCCGGTTACAGGCGCATTTGTGAAGTGTATGCAAATGGTTGATGAATAAGTCATCAGTTTTCATACGGAAAAAGTTGTAAGAATGCTACGAATTCGCCAACTCGTAATATTGTGACAAATTCTCATGAAAATCTGTTGGGAATAGTTCACCCAAAAATGTATATTCAGAGCAATTGAGCTCCCTAATGTTCTACCAAATAACATGACATTCTTTCTTCCATAACACATAACTGACATTTTACAGTTATCTTTAACATAATCTTTTAAAGTTGTATGCTGTTGGTTAAATATTAGCCACTGTAAATAAGCAGACTCTAGGATACAGGTAATTGATCAAAGACAAGTAGACAAGTGGAAAGGTCAACTACAGGTGATCAAAAGGTCTGGGGAAAACTCACATAGTAAACAATGAAGCCTTTATTCTCCTCAATATCAGCAATCGTTGCAGTGACCGGGATGTTGTCTGGAAGCTGGTCGAAATCACTGAAAGGTGATCAAATGTATGAAAAACTAAAAAAATCACACATATATATATATATATATATATATATATATATATATATATATATATATATATATATATATATATTTTTAACCTTAAAAATATGTTTTAAAACATTTTTAAAAACATATTTTGTTCAGGTCAAATGAAGTAAACAATATATATACACCGATCAGCCACAACATTAAAACCACCTGCCTAATATTGTGTAGGTCCCCCTTGTGCCACCAAAACAGCTCTGACCCATCGAGGCATGGATTCTAATAGACAGGTTGGGCCTCCATGGATCAGACTTGTTGGTCCAGAACATTCCACAGATGCTCATTCGGATTGAGATCTGGGGAATTTGGAGGCCTAGTCAACACCTTGAACTCTTTGTCATGTTCCTCAAACCATTCCTATACAATTTTTGCAGTTTGACATGGCACATTATCGTGCTGAAAGAGGCCACTGCCATCAGGGAATACCGTTGCCATGAAGGGGTGTGCGTGGTCTGCAACAATCTTTAAGCAGGTGGTACGTGTCAAAGTAACATCCACATGAATGCCAGGACCCAAGGTTTCCCAGCAGAACATTGCCCAGAGCATCACACTGCCTCCGCCGGCCTGCCATCTTCCCATGGTGCATCCTGCTGCCATCTCTTCCCCAGGTAAATGACGCACACCCACCCAGCCATCCACATGATCTAAAAGAAAACGTGATTCATCAGACCAGGCCACCTTCTTCCATTGCTACATGGACCAGTTCTGACACTCACGTGCCCATTGTAGGCCCATTGACTGTTCTGCGGCTACGCAGCCCCATACGCAGCCGGGTGTGATGCACTGTGTGTTCTGACACCATTCTGTCATGGCCAGCATTATGTTTTTCAGCAATTTGTGCTCGGCCTAGCCTTCGCTCCCAACGTGCATCAATGAGCCTTGGGCGCCCATGACCTTGTTGCCGGTTCACCGGTTGTCCTTCCTTGGACCACTTTTGGTAGGTATTAACCACTGCATACCTGGAACACCCCACAAGGTCTGCTGTTTTGAAGATGCTCTGACCAAGTCGTCTTGCCATCACAATTTGGCCCTTGTCAAAGTCGCTCAGACCCTTGCACATGCCCATTTTTCCTGCTTCCAAAACATGAAATTCAAGAACTGACTGTTCAGTTGCTGCCTAATATATCCCACCTCTTGACAGGTGTCATTGTAACAAGATAATACATATTATTCACTTCACCTGTCAGTGGTTTTAATGCTGTGACTGATCAGTGTGTGTGTATATATATATATATACGTTTTTAAAACTTATATTTTTAAATAATAATGATTAAGTTGTGTAGACTCTCATGTATCCAAGGAAGAAAATTATTTTAATACCTTTAACTTGATTCTCCATTGGATTAATCGTTTCTTTATAAACAAACAAATCGAAATCTATATTGGGTTATAGCCTACTGCTTGTTCTAGCCTCTTCTTGTTTGTAAGTCACTTTGAGTAAGTGATATTAAAGAAGAATGCAGGTGTAGTATAGTACAGTATAGTAGGCTATATAGTAGCGTGTTGGGTAGTAAATAGTGAAGTAGAACAAAATATATTGCATGGTAAACAATCGCTGTTTTTAAATCATGAATATTCATGAGTAAATATATAATGATTCCACTCACCTTTCATCGCGCAGTTGTTGCGGGAGAGACATCGTGGTTGATGCGGCGATTCAGAGATCTTCAGACAGACAGATAGACAGACAGAAAAGAAGCAGAGAAAAAGAGAAGTTCACTGAAGTGGAAGTGAAGCTGCTGGTGGTCTTCTGAGGCGGGTTCAAAGTTGAACATAAACTGTATCAATGAAGAACTGAAAAAGTCCCGATGGCAGGTGCTACAACACAAGAGGATGAACAAGGGGGGTTCACACTGGACGTTTTTGCGTCCAAAAAACAGCTAGACAGCGCGCAACGGAATTGAACCGAACGCAACTAAAAGCTGAACTGTTTTTAACTGGATACGCCGTCTTAAAAACACTCAGCTAGACCCGAAGACGCCAACGCAGACGGAACGGAAGAACGCTGTAGTGTGAACGCCCCTTAAACTTTCTACTGACTGCGATGTGCCATAAAGCCATCAGAATGAAAGTGACAGGTAGAAATTACTTAACATGTATGTTTAAAAAGAAAGAAAGAAAGAAACCTCTTTTAATATTAAAGTCAAGAGGTGTGACTTTTCTGAAGCACACTTTAACATGCATGTCATTACACACACACACATACACACACACATGCCCATTAACTTGAAAAAGGTTCCAATAGTCAAGAAACCCAATTTTAAGGCATTATTCTAATCTACCCCTTTTTAAATTAAATGGTTTGACGTATTGTTTTACACATTGATAAATATAGTCGAATTTTTCAATTCCCTGAAAAAAATTGACCCCATTGTCCCTCTCATCTAATACACCAATTCTATGACATTTACTGTTATTTATGTTTAAAATTTGTACAATTTTTTTTCTCAGGTTCAGCATTACTGCAAGGCATAACAAGTGTGCTAAAAGCGAAGTAAAAAGTAATTAATCATTCATCAAAATTAGACTTGTCAATGTAACTCAAATACATCTTTATTATTATTATATGTATTATGTACTAACTAGTGTAAGAAAATGTTAGCATGCTAAATACATGCTGGTTGGAAGCTCTAGAGTTTTGTATGCTATGGTTAGCACAGCAATTTCTCAACGAAAACTTAAACTTAAAGTATCCCTCTTTACAGCCATCTCGCAAATACATAAAATAACACTTCATTTAAACATTTACTCTTCCTATCGTGTCCAATGCAAATCAAGCTAGGAAATGGAAATCCCCTGCCCAGTTTCATCAACGGTACATTGCCACATAAACCGTATTCACGTAGTCCCAGCTCAAATGGATTAAATAAACGTCCGTTTTACTCATTTAAATATATAGAGAACAATTAAATTGTGAAGAAAAAAAAAATTCTAGAACTGTGTTGCTTTAGTTTATTTTAATTAAAGGTGCACTCAGTATTTTTATGCATGTTGTCTTGGACTTGCACTGACACCTTGTGGTGTAGATCAGCAGCATCATACAAACATCCATGTTGACAAGTTCTAGTCACAGTCAGCCATGACTAATTTAATCAAAGAGTGAAAGTAACTCAACTAAGAGTGAAATAACAGGGTGGTTACTGAGAGAAATATTCGACTGGTCATGTGATTCTGACATGGCCGCCCCCATGTGCGGACCCTCTCCATGTAGAATAAAACAGTGTTTATAAGGTTACTGATATGACTGGAGATTTCATCTCATGTAATTGGTTATGATTTGATACATATGTTTAAAATTTGCACCTTAAAATTTGCAAAAGAGTGTACCTTTAAGTAAATCAAAAAAGTAGGATATAATACATAATTCTGCTAAAAAAGCTGTATATAGCGCTACGAACAGAGGTGTATTGAGATGGAATAATGTTTTTAAGCTCTTTTTAACCTGATATGGTACCTAAAAATGTTGCGCTCCTGACAGTGTAGCACATGTTTACATAAGAAAACCTAATCAGCTAATCAGCTAATTGCTAGTGCAAAAGTTACACTGAAATTTTTTATGGTTCAATAGCAGGTATGACAGCAGACTTGGACTTCATATAGCGCTACCTATTGGTGTGGATGAAGCATCATGCAAATGCTAACATTTTTGTTACCTGGATGCTATTGTGTAGACACCCTATTTGCAGGCATATTCGTCACCCATGATTAAATAATTCTGCACATGAAACAGTCCAATAACAAGGTAAAGTGAGTTGTATTTGGCTTCTCAGCATGGTGACCACCATGATTTTGGACAATGTGGAATAAAACAGTGTATTCTACATCATTTTAAACGTATTGGTCTAAATAACTATAAATGTAATCGTAAACTATAAATATAATTAGTGCAACTGTTGCGAACATAGCCCTGTGATGAACTGGCCACCTGTCCAGGGTGTTTCCCTGCCTTTGGCCCGAGAGAGTTGGGATAGGCTCCAGCACTACCAGTGACCCTATATAGGACAAGTGGCTATAGAAGATGGATGGATGGATTTAGGGAGCAAACGTCACCAGAATAAAGCAAAATAGTAAAAGGAATGAAAGTGCAGTAGTAACGACTGACCGCTAGGTGGCACCAAACCAAACTGGGAACGTGCAGATTTACAAAGTGACAAACGAAAATTGATACATTTACCTTAATCTTCTCTCATTTATATGTAACAACTCTATATGTGTAGACATTGACCAGATATATTTAATAAGCATTCTTCTGTCCAGGCCCACCATCTCTGGAGTCATTTTGTGTTATAGTGTATTACACTGTAACATCCCTCTGTAAATGTACTTCTAAAGTCTCTTAAGCCTAGGAATGTCAACCATGTGAAGGCAGTTTGAGTTTTAATCCAAGAGGGTGAACCTTACAATCTTGCAATCACATACGTACACACACATAGACGCTACATTTTAGTTCAAGGTCACAGCAGCTGTGTTTTTGTTTTTTTGTTTTTTCTCCTTTCAGCTCCCGGGATCGTGTGTGAGATGCTATGTGTGTGAGGTTTCACATTGCAACTTCAGTGAGAAATAGTGACAGTGTCATGGTCTCGATTCAAGGCCAGAGGCCAATACCACACTCAGAAAACAAAACCTACAGGTTACATACATGCCTGTGTTTATTGGTCACATATGTTGCCAGAGATTGATCAGAAAAGAGTGTAAAAATGTGACCGAGAGGGCTTCTTCGAATCCGTACACTGTTACGGAGAGTGTTACAGTCCTTGGGGCCATTCACACAGGACGCTTTCTTGTGTTTCATCTGTGCTATTTTTTAATTGTTGGTCTATCGACACATGCGTCATTGAGACGACTTTAGCCGCTGCATTGTATATAGCTGTTTTTATAATCTCACGCCTTAAAAGCCGCGTATTTAAGATGCCATTTTAAAGGTTAAAACTGTGTCATTTTTTCTCCTATCCCTGCTTAATATGCAGAGACAACCGAAGAGACGATTAAGTAATCTGTTTGTAGGTTGAAGGGTCGTTCCAACTGAAAGTAAGAAATGTAATCTATTTATGAGGAACCCTTACGTTAGACTGTTAGCAGATGGTATTTTCATACCGTAATGCCATAAGCTGCGTACACACTGCCAGCGACTTTGTCGCTGCAGGTCGCCAGTGGCTGCGGTGAAGTCGCTAGTGGGCGTTCCCACTACTGGTTGCCTAGTAACGTTTCTAAATGACATTCACGGATGTCGTTCCATTGCTGTTGACAGTGAATCGCTTTTCTTGCAGCTAAAAACAAACATTCTGGAGGGAAAAGACTAAATATAAATGGAATCAGTACATAAAATGCTTTATATCAGATGAATGAGAAACAAGGCGTGCTCTTTGCCATAGCGGCTGTTTATCTGCAGCAAAAACGCAAACACCGGTCTGTCTGGGTCCACAAAACCATTCAATCTCGGAGTCAGACACCTTTCCACGCACTATTTTTCTTAAAAATGTCCTTGTACGTGGGAAGAGACATATCATAGAGCACTGGAAAATTCCTAACAGCAAGAATTAGCCTTTCATCCATCTTTCCGTTACCTCAGGAGCTGAGAGAGAGAGGATCACGTGAGCTCTCCCGTCTTCTCTCCTATTGGCTGTCGCTTCCGTAAGTCGCTCTTCATTTGAATAAAGCTGAACTTGTCTCAACTTTGTCGCGTCGCTGGACACGCCCACATCTAGTCACCAACGGTCGCGACAGCTCGTGCTGCCGGAAGTCGCTGTGCTCTCATTGAAAATAAATGGGATGGTGTTGCTGTCTCGCGCGATGTCGCTGGCAGTGTGTACGCAGCTATACTCTCTTCAGAGTACTCACTTCAAATGCTCTTCCCTTCGGATTGAGTCAGGGATAGGCATGCTCAATTTTGATTGGAATTCGTCTTGTGTTGAAACCAGGAATTATTCTTGTTTGTATAATCAGTGACGAGCGCAGATCTAAGGTTCTGTTTTCATTACATCCTTTACAGCTAAAAAAAAAAACTAACTTTACTCGATTTTGGCGCCCCTCTGTGGACATTTCACCTGGAGACTGGAGCTCACATGTGCCTTGAGAAGGGTATAGCTGCAGGCATTTCTCCAAAAAGGGGAGTGAGCTCCAAATTGCCATTGGAGATATAGGAAGCCCCTAACCTAACCCTCTCCTTAACCTTAACCGTGAGTGGAAGTGACACCCTCTTTTGGAGATGGCGCAATCGCCTTTCGGAGTAGTCAGCCCCCTTTTGTAGTACCCCACCCTCTTTTGGAGATTCCACTCCGATTTGAAATTCTCCGGCCTGAGGTGACACCTACTTGCGTGAACTTCCATTTTAAAACACTTCCCGCTTCTGCCACTGGGGGCAGTACTTCGAACTCCAGTAAGCACAGACTGAGTTTAGCTCAAGAAAAGTCAACCTCCCGTTTCCGAAGTAACTGTGAGATCCGTCTGTATCTATAGACGAACCCTGCCCCTAACAGAAAACATTTAACATTTTTAGAATATTTTTTTTTATTATTGATTTATTTTATGTATGGCTCGTTTTTCAAAATAAGGATGTCACAAGACCCCAAAGGGAGATTTTGTCCAATTTATATAGCTCACCTCTGGGTAAAAATGTGTCCCTAAACTATAGCGAAGCAAGTACACACACATCTGCAGGCACTCCACAGCACCTGTTCTCTTGTGTAATAATCCACCTGTTGTGGGCCTCAGACTCCACCTTCTGACAGACTGTATCAACAACAGATTCTGCTGATCACTGCAAATTTGCATTTCATTCTGGAAATATGGAATTTACTAGCTTACGTATCTTTTTGCTTGGCTTTGAGTCCTAATTTGTTTATACTATACACTAACAGTATGTACTTCGTTGGAGTAAAATGAGTATGTAGAAAGCTAGTACACCATACTGGGAAAAACTATCACGTCATATAATTGCATCTGGATACCCCTAGACAGACCCCCCTTGTCACGTACAGTCACAAACTCCTCCTCTTGCACAATGGTTTGTATGTAATATTCATCTAAATGCACTTATCCACACTTTGAAATAGATTTAAAAGTCTGGGTTACAGTGAGGTACTTCTGAGAAAATCCGTAAATGTTACGGGGAGGGGGGTTGTCTTCAGTTCCAGTATATTTCGTTAGTTAGGTTACCAAACACTACCCTGGTGTATATATGAAAGTACCATGGTATTACTATATGAAGTCATCACTGTACCATGGTATCACCACAGTACTTTTTCTAACTGACCAATCACCATCTTCATCCTCCCCGTTGGGTCCTCTCATCACTCCTTATTTATTAGCAAAAGGACAGTCCATTTGCAGCTCAGTTTTCGGTCTATTTATACCTGTATCACTCTGTCTTTCTTTCTGCCTCTGTTTTTCCATCTCTTCTCCACAGCTCCCATCTGTGTGCATGTGTTTGTGTAGGTATTGCTGAGGCAGAGTAATGTAATAGTTCATAAGAAATAGTGAAACACTCTTGCACGATGAGAAAACAGAGGGTCAAACAGTACAGAAAGGGTGGATCTCAGTCATGTGGTCAGGATCAAGCTACAGTGACAGTATTCCTATGTCTGGCAGATGGGAAGTGCTGTGTTTAAAGGGAATCCTGAAGAGGAAGACTAATTGGAACTCCTTTTTTACTTCTTCACAAAATATCTCAAACACAACGCTCTGCCCTTATATGATAAAAAGGAATAGTTCAATCAAAAATAGAAATTCTGTCATTGGTGATATTAATGTAAACATGCAAAAGAAAAAAATATTGTTAGCTCAGTATAAATACAATAGAATTCAATGTATTGTCTCCACTGTGATAGAGAAACAAAAGTGTGTGTGTGTGTGTGCGTGCGCGCGTGTGCGTGTGTGTGTGTGTGTGTGTGTGTGTGTGTGTGTGTGTGTGTGGTGAGTATTTTTACATCAGCTAACTGAGATGACAGGACTGAGTGCCACTTTCTAAGGTTCCAAAGAGAAACTGCTGAGAGTTGCAAGATGAGACGCACACACACTTATTCACCTTCATGTCTATATAAATCCAGAGGCAGCATTGTGACCAAACCTTGTAAAAGGTACATTATATATAAAGTATATACAATAATAAATGCTTAAACACACATAGAGCCTCAGATCATCACACCATATATCCACAGATCCCTGACAATGTCAGAGAGTGTCTAGATGATTTTGGCCCCTGGCCTTGAGCGCCACTAGTAGAGGAAAACAACAAAGTTACATTTTGAACAACAGAGAAAGAGAAGGGGGACGGGGGACGGGGTATGGGAGATGAATACATTGTGTATATACAGGGTTGGGAGGGTTACTTTTGAAAAGTATTCCACTACAGATTACATGCTGTAAAATGTCATTTGTAACATATTCTGTTTGATTACTCAAGGTCAGTAATGTATTCAAAATACTTTTTGAGTGTAACTAATTGGCAATGATTTAAATTGTAACTGTAGTTGAATGCAGTTACTTATATTATGTATTTTAAATACGTAATCCTGTTACATGTATTCCGTTACTCCCCAACCCTGTGTATAGCGCAGAATAAACGAAATATCCACTAGAGAGCTGCTTTCAGCCTGGAGAAACACAACTTAACAAAAAGTATGTGAACACACCCCATTTCTAATTAACGGATTTGGCTAATTATGATACACCCGTTTCTAACTTCCTAATTGGTGCATAAAATCAAGCATACAGCCCCACAGTCTCTTTAGACAAACCTTTTGCAGTAGTACACTGTGAATTTGTCTACAGTACATCAAAAGTTGAAATCGTTCTGTATTTACTCAATTTATAAATCCACGCCTCCAGTGGCCAAACCTGGAAGTGTTGTTGAACACATGGGCTCATGCAAGTAAGTTGTATTTTTAGCTGTAAATTATTTAATAATTAAAACATAACCTGTATTTAATGTATCCTGGGTTGCATTTCCTTTTATGTTGTATAGTTTTGTTCATGGTTTTCCAGTGCAAGGACATGCATCAAGTGGCATTATTTTTCTTAGTGATGTCAACAACAAAATCTACAGGAAGTTGTCTCTCCCCCTTTTAAAAATTGAAGAACATATTTACTTATATGAGCCCATTATTATCCCGTTTGTTACCTAATATTACATATTTATACACATATTACACAGAAGGAAAGGCTCCTCTTTACCATGGTTAGGTCAGTGTGCAAGTCTTAAATAATTGTAATAATAATAATAAATTAATGTATTTATGAAAAATTAATTCCAGCTGAAACACATCTTGAAACTTTAACTGCATCTGCCACTGTTGATATAAAATGAGGTCTAATAGATTCTGCCTTTAGATTATTTCATATGAAACTAACATTTCATATAACATATAACAGTTACTTTTACTCATGTAAAATCCTGAAATAAATCTGTAAAGGTGATGGTGTGTAATTATTCATATTTGTAACTATTTTGGTAAAGGGGCCACATCGGGTTTAAGTAGTGCATGGAGGGCCACATTGTGTTAATTTTGAGATACAAAGTTCTGCATTGATTTGTTTTTTGTAACTTTTAAGCCCAGAAATATTTGTGTACTCAATTTTCTGAAGTGTATCTGTGACTTGTGACACTATTCTGCCTGAAGTATTGTATTGCTCTACTAAGATAGACACTTTTCTATCAGGCATTAAAATACTGAATAAAGGCTGAGTTTATACATTTATTTTACCATCTCTACTTCCCTGTTAATTTATTATTCAATTTAACACTCTCTACATCAGGGCTCTGATTCAATAATAAAATTAAATTAAATTAAATGTATAGAACTTTTCATGTTTGTCACAAAGCTGGCGAGTTACCGTGTTTTTTTTCTAAAACTTTACCTGTTCGCATGCTAAAAGTGTCATGATGCGGGTCTCCTCGATGGTTTGACTTTCAGCACACAACTGAATAACACTGGCTGCATGACTATGATAAATGATTATTGCAAGAGTTAGATTAATATACAGACGTGAAGGGACTTCAACATTTCTAAATTGAACAAATAAAAAATACATATACATATTCATCTCTGGCTATGTCAATGATGCCGAGATCTACCTCTATATTTAATTTAATCACTGAGAAAGTTTACCTGCAAAATTAGTTGCACCAAACATCCCATGCAGCCTCAAGAATGGACACAGAGCAGCCGTATAACACTTTTCCTTGAGCAGAATATTGCACTACAGATCGCTAAGTTTGTTCAAAGGGGAAAGCGAGATACAGAACAAGCGCACTCACGTGCATGGTTGCCAGATTGCACATAATAAGTACAACATTAGGTGGAATATTTCCAATTTGTGCAAGTATAAATCTCAAACTGGAGGTTTTGCGTCTCTAATCTGGTAACCCTGAGCACGTTAAACGCTTGTGGAGACGCGTTAGGTCCCAATGCAAGTTAATTGAAATATCCAATGAAAAATAAAAACGCTTTCACGATAAATGAGCCGCGGGCCACTTTAAACCATGTGGAGGGCCTGATCCAGCACGCGGGCCATAAATTGCCCATGTCTGCTTTAGCTGATTGCGAGATTATTATTAAATCTGCCTCAGCATTCCTAAATAGTCTATCACTTGGGCGGCCGCCGAAATATCTTCACTGCTGTCCGCGACCCAGTCCGAATAGACCAGTTGAGAAACACTGCTTTATCTCACACACACACACACACACACACACACTAATGTCAGACCCCCTCGACTCGCTTCTTTCTGACATTTTCTCCGCTGCATGTGTGTGTTCTCTGTCTGGCTGCATGTGACAGATTCTTTGTCTGGTTGCATTTTTTTCTCAATACCGTAGATAAGCAAATGTACATGGTATGATAACCGTCAATTTTCAAACCGTGGTATACCTTGAAACCGGTATACCGCTGCAACCCTAATGTGAACATGTCTCGGAGTGAACGCGATTACTTCCTGATTCTTATGGGATCAGAACCCATGTCTCGACATAAACACAATTACTCCCTGATTCCCATGGGTCCAGAAGCTGCATCTCAAAGTGAACGTGATAACTTTTTGGTTTCTACTGGACCAAATCATGTGTCTCAGAATTAATGTAATTACTTCTACGGGACCAAAACCCACATTTAGGTGTAAACACGATTACTTCCTGATTTCCACTGAACCTGATCCCGTGTCTCAGAGTGGATATGATTACTTCCTGGTTTCCATGGACTAAAACACACATCTCAGAGTGAACTTATCACTTTCTGATTTGCACTGGACCAGAACCTATGTCTCGGCATGAAAGCAGCTTTACAGGAAATCATGCATTACCAAAATAAAATGAAACTGTAAAATCTGTCTTACTTATGATCATTGTGTAGTTTGATTAAATATGATTGTAAAATGTGTATAGAGACTAAATAATAATTGTGTTTAGAACCCCAGTGAGCAATCCGAAGGCGACTGTGTCAAGGAACACAAAACTCATAAGATGTTGGTTATTTGAGAAAAATAACCTTGGGAGAAACCAGACTCACTGTGGGGGCCAGTTCCCCTCTGGTTAAACAACATGAATTTAATGCCAATATTAGTTATTTGTGTGCAGTGCAAGTCATGGTTTTAAATGTATAAATAAAGTAAGCATTAAGGTCCAGTGTTTTAAAAAGAAAAAGAAAAGATTTTTTATGATTAATGTCTTTGAAGTCCATCCTGGATTTACTGCAGAAGTTCACATAGATACAATTGTCCTTTGTTAATTGGCTGATGAAGGCTTTCGTTGGCAATTAATTGAGTCTAGTCTATGTATTCCATTTCAAGAGTGTAGTCAATCAATAGACAAAGTTGATGCAGGCAGAGATTAATGATGAGGTGCATCGCAGTACAAACTGCAGGTCATTTTGGTGAGGTTCGTTGGGGTCCATCCTAAATCCAAGGTTCAGGTAGTGGCATATGAACTATCCAATTTTTATTTTATTGAAAGCAATTACTTCCTGGTTCCCACGGGACTAGAACCCAAGTCTCAGAGGGAACGTAATTACTTCCTGGTTTCCACAATACCAGAACTTATGTCTCGAAGTGAATGCGATTAAATTTTTTTTTGTGAATGTGATTAATTCTTGGTTTCTGTGACCAGAACCCACATTTAGGTGTAAACACAATTACTTCCACAGAGTGAACATGATTACTTTATGTTTTCCACGGGACCAGAACCTGTGTATCGAGTGAACATGATTCCTGGTTTCTGTGGGACCAGAACCAACGTCTCTGAGGTTGCTCAGGCAACACTCTATCAATAGGGCTAGAGGGAAATGTGTCCATGCTTGAATTGATGCAAAAATGTCTAATAGTGATGTCGCTTGTTGCTAATTTAGCTCAGATAAAATTTTCGTAAGTAACATGTTGAAATAATTTGTGATTATGTTGAATGGAGCATGCCAAATAGGTCAGTGACTTTCATTGTGGTACTAGGATGCGGTAGTAGGATGCCTATTTTCCTTTGAATTATGTTTATTTTTCTTAACCAATGGGCAAAGAGTTATTTTTCTTGTTTAGCTAAATTTTGTTAGATTTCTCCTTGGAAAAAAAAAGAAATTAGCTTCCCAAGTAAATATACCTTAAAATACAAATGTTTAGAAATGTTTACTGGAAAAAAGAGAAAACACATTTTACTGAATATAGTGTGAAAAAATGTCAATGGCCTGCACAAAGCCCAGACCTGAACCCCCCTGAATACCTTTAGGATGAATTAGAACACCAAATTTGAGCCAGACCCCATCACCTGACATCAGTGTCTGACAGCATTGAAGCTCTTGTAAATCTCCAAAGCCTTGTTCCAGTCAAGTCAAAGAAAATTCAAAGGAGTGGAAGCTATTATAGCTGCAAAGGCAGGACCAACTCCCTATTAATGCCAATGGATTTGAAATTAAATGTTGAACAGATGGGTGTGGTGTTTGGGTGTCCACTTACTTTGGGCCATGTAGCGTATTTATCTCCGAAGAGGAAAAGAAGGTGATGGAGAGATGCTGGAATAGACTATAGAAAGTCTCTGGTGATTTATAAGACATCTGAAACCCAGCTGTTTTGATACAGACACTCTTATTAATATAGTATCACATTAAGATGGATCACACAGGGCTATGTATACCCACCATGCACTGGTGTTGTGTGTAAACATATGTAAGGAGGTTCTTACTGTCTTTCATCAAGTTTCTTAAATGTTCATCAGTGAAACCCATCCCTGCAGATGATCAGATACACTTCCAGTCAGTCTCGGACAAAGTTATCTCAGTGGCTGGACTTAAGTAGAGTATTGTGGCTTTTAGTCCATGTCTGTTGGCTTTGAGGTCATTTATTTGATGGTGTACTCCTAAAAGTTGACAAAACTTTGGTTTTGCCCAACTTTTTGCAGATATACGGATGTAAAATGTAGTCTTGGACCAAAAATATTGTCGTCCCATCTTGCACTAAACAGAATTGTCTCCAATCAAATGCTCTTGTCCCTTCCCCTAATACAACCTAAAACCAACAAGCAAGTAGAGAATGTTGGTTCAGGGCTGTGACGTCACTAAAGCCTACTGACTTTTTGATATGTTCTGCCCAAACTTATTGTTAGGAAACGTGGCGACAAAAAAGTCAAACGGGTCTCATGACAAATTGTAATTAAAGTACACGATGGCCAATTATGACTTAGAATATGATGCAAGCGTCGCATCAAATACTTTTGCATCCTTTTTTGAGCTTTAAACTGAGGTGCTATCAACTGCTATTGTTAAAAGATGGCCCTCAATGTTCTTAAAACCTTCTCCTTTTGTGTCCCGATTAAGAAAGAAAGTCATACGTGTTTGAAACGACATGAGGGATCAATTTTGACTGACTTTTGGGTGAACTATCCCTTTAACACTGAAAACAGAGAAGGAGACAAAGATTTACTGAGAGGTCACAAGAAATCAAATGAGACCTGATTATTAATAGTAGCATTTGATTCGTTAGTGCCACCAAGAAAGTGGTCTCTCACACACACACACATACACACACACACACTCCATTCTCCTACGTGTTGCATTATGACCCAGTCTCTCCTGAAATAGACATAGGGTTAGCCAGAGTATATAAGACGCCTGGTGGACCCCCATCTCTCACCTCTGGCTCTCTCTCTCGCTTTCATTCTCACACTTTCTCCATCCTTCTTCTGTCAGCTTTCCCTTCACACAGGTAAGGATAGAGTTTAAAACGTGGCAGGTGATGTTCATTCATTCGACTTATTCTGTATTATAGGAATTTGCCAAGAGGACAATTTTGTTGCTCAAATGTTTGCAAACAAGTTCGCAGATACGTTTTTAGGTATCAACATTGTCTGCAGATGTTTCACTGAAACTCCTTTAGAAAAATGTAATTGTCACAATTGAGACAACTCAGTAAGAAAATTGAGCGAATGAATGTTGCTAGCATAGCATAGCAAACTCAAGCATAGCTGAGTTCATATTGATATCTATGACTTTTGATTGTAGACTTTGGGATCTCTTCAAATCTGAGCAAATTTGGAGACATTTTTGATATCTCGAAACTCTAGAGAATCTCGATTTCTCGAGTCATGTCTCTCCATTTTAGATATTAAAGAGATCTCATTTAATTTAATTTATTATTCGTATTATCATAATTCTTATTATGAGCATAACTTGACTTATACCTAAAGTTTTCAGACATCCATGAACATAATTATATCACGTATGTGTTCGCTTTCAATGTCGTCGTTTTATGAAGTAAGCGGTAATAGAGTTTTCTCAAAATTTGGAGGAAAACAGGTTTCTAGTGTGGATAGGATGGATAAACGTCACAAAACTAATGCGTTGTCAAACTAAAAAATCATTTTATGGTCAAGCAAGATATGTACTGTATCTCTTAAACTATTTGTTAATGTAGTTTTTGTTATCGTTGTTGCGGCATCCTGTGATTTAAAGCGTTGCAAAGCGGCCATGAACACCTGTTGCGCAAGGAAGAATCGTTTTGAAAACACGATCTCAGCTGGTACAACGTAGCCTATATTTTTCTATGTGAGCTTTCCTGTTTGTCAAGTGCTTAGTTAGCTGTACGAATACAATGATATTTCGTAGCGTTCTTTCCATTCTGATGGCAGCACTTTTTGGCCAAATGGATCATTTTCGTAAATTAACTTTTAGTGTAAAGATTGGTTAAACCTCTGGTTTTAACAACTGGGATCTGATTGGCTGCATCAGTGTGTGTTGTACATTGTCAAAACATTATGTATTTTATGTGTTCGAAGTAAATTCAAAGTGTTTGTTGAGGTCAAACAGTCTGAATTCTAAAACTTCTCAAAAGTCACTTTACTTCACTATAATCTGTGATCACACACACACACACACACACACACACACTCCAACTACAGAAGGATAGAGTTTCTCAAGAGGGCAAACACATTCTTATCAGAGGGCCTTTCTGCCCAACAGACTTGGATGAAACATACCTCACTTAAATAGACAAACATACAAACACATACACAGCTGTCATGCTTTATGCATGCCAGCTTTGCAGTGTATGAATGCTGTAAAGTTATTTGCGGGTGAGTGGAACTCTCGCAGTCATAAGAGGCCGAAATGGCAGGAATCGAATCTGTTCTCTTGGCAGCATATATCATTGTTGTTTAGTGTTCATTACAGCAGTTGCCGGAGCTTGGACACTAATGGGTTCATCAGTTACCCGATACAGCAGCAGGAGGATTTTGTTCAACATCAACACTTTTGGACATTCATTTGAACGTTAACTAGGACTTGATAAATCAAAATCTTTAATAATCATTTGTTGCTAATATGCTCTGCATAATCAATATTGATACCTGGAATCAAATAATCCACTGTTTAAGAGATTTTCATAAATTTGACAGTTGTACCCCACAAAAACCTAGTTAAGATTAAAGGTGTTTCAAGCAATTTAAGTGATTTTGTTTTTTTATACCCTAATGCTGTTAGTGATTTATGTATATTTCGATTTTTGCGCTCTTATGCATTAAGCATTTAAAAATTCTTTGCACCCCAATGCTGCAAGCGATATAATAATATTATTTATGATCTAATTCTGCAAGTGATATAATATTATTTTAAGCAGTTTAATCATTTTGCATTTTTTGACACCCTAATTCTGTAATTGATTTAAGCGATTCTGATTTTTTAAGCCCTATTGTTGTAAGCGATTCTAACTTTTAGCATTCTAATTGTGTTTTTGATTTTTTTACACCCTAATGCTGTAAGTGATTCAATTATTTTTTTTGACGCCCTAATCGCCTGTTAGCGATTTAAGCAACTTTCGACTTTTAAGCCCTAATGCTGTTAGCGATTTAAGCAACTTTGTTTTTTTAGCCCTAATGCTGTTAGCGATTTAAGCAACTTTGTTTTTTTAGCCCTAATGCTGTTAGCGATTTAAGCAACTTTGTTTTTTAAGCCCTAATGCCGTTAGCGATTTAAGCAACTTTGTTTTTTAAGCCCTAATGCTGTTAGCGATTTAAGCAACTTTGTTTTTTAAGCCCTAATGCTGTTAGCGATTTAAACAACTTTCCATTTTTAAGCCATAATGCTGTTAGCGATTTAAACAACTTTGTATTTTAAGCCCTAATGCTGTTAGCGATTTAAGCAACTTTGTTTTTTAAGCCCTAATGCTGTTAGCGATTTAAGCAACTTTCGATTTTTAAGCTCTAATGCTGTTAGCGATTTAAACAACTTTGTTTTTTAAGCCCTAATGCTGTTAGCGATTTAAGCAACTTTGTTTTTTAAGCCCTAATGCTGTTAGCGATTTAAGCAACTTTGTTTTTTAAGCCCTAATGCTGTTAACGATTTAAACAACTTTCGATTTTTAAGCTCTAATGCTGTTAGCGATTTAAGCAACTTTCGATTTTTAAGCTCTAATGCTGTTAGCGATTTAAGCAACTTTCGATTTTTAAGCTCTAATGCTGTTAGCGATTTAAACAACTTTGTTTTTTAAGCCCTAATGCTGTTAGCGATTTAAGCAACTTTGTTTTTTAAGCCCTAATGCTGTTAGCGATTTAAACAACTTTCGATTTTTAAGCCCTAATGCTGTTAGCGATTTAAGCAACTTTCGATTTTTAAGCTCTAATGCTGTTAGCGATTTAAGCAACTTTCGATTTTTAAGCTCTAATGCTGTTAGCGATTTAAGCAACTTTGTTTTTTAAGCCCTAATGCTGTTAGCGATTTAAACAACTTTAGATTTTTAATCCCTAGTGCTGTTAGCGATTTAAGCAACTTTGTTTTTTTAGCCCTAATGCTGTTAGCGATTTAAGCAACTTTGTTTTTAAGCCCTAATGCTGTTTGCGATTTAAGCAACTTTAGATTTTTAAGCCCTAATGCTGTTAGCGATTTAAGCAACTTAGTTTTTTTTAGCCCTAATGCTGTTAGCGATTTAAGCAACTTTGTTTTTTAGCCCTAATGCTGTTAGCGATTTAAGCAACTTTGTTTTTTAAGCCCTAATGCTGTTAGCGATTTAAACAACTTTAGATTTTTAATCCCTAGTGCTGTTAGCGATTTAAGCAACTTTGTATTTTTAGCCCTAATGCTGTTAGCGATTTAAGCAACTTTGTTTTTAAGCCCTAATGCTGTTTGCGATTTAAGCAACTTTAGATTTTTAAGCCCTAATGCTGTTAGCGATTTAAGCAACTTAGTTTTTTTAGCCCTAATGCTGTTAGCGATTTAAGCAACTTTGTTTTTTAGCCCTAATGCTGTTAGCGATTTAAGCAACTTTGTTTTTTAAGCCCTAATGCTGTTAGCGATTTATACAACTTTGTTTTTTTTAGCCCTAATGCTGTTAGCGATTTAAACAACTTTCGATTTTTAAGCCCTAATTCTGTTAGCGATTTAAGCAACTTTGTTTTTTAAGCCCTAATGCTGTTAGCGATTTAAACAACTTTCGATTTTTAAGCCCTAATTCTGTTAGCAATTTAAGCAACTTTGTTTTTTTAGCCCTAATGCTGTTAGCGATTTAAACAACTTTAGATTTTTAAGCCCTAATGCTGTTAGCGATTTAAACATCTTTCAATTTTTTTAGCCCTAATGCTGTCAGCGATTTAAACAACTTTGGTTTATTAGCCCTAATGCTGTTAGCGATTTAAACAACTTTCGATTTTTAAGCCCTAATTCTGTTAGCGATTTAAGCAACTTTGTTTTTTAAGCCCTAATGCTGTTAGCGATTTAAACAACTTTCGATTTTTAAGCCCTAATTCTGTTAGCAATTTAAGCAACTTTGTTTTTTTAGCCCTAATGCTGTTAGCGATTTAAACAACTTTAGATTTTTAAGCCCTAATGCTGTTAGCGATTTAAACATCTTTCAATTTTTTTAGCCCTAATGCTGTCAGCGATTTAAACAACTTTGGTTTATTAGCCCTAATGCTGTTAGCGATTTAAACAACTTTCGATTTTTAAGCCCTAATTCTGTTAGCGATTTAAGCAACTTTGTTTTTTTAGCCCTAATGCTGTTAGCGATTTAAACAACTTTAGATTTTTAAGCCCTAATTCTGTTAGCGATTTAAGCAACTTTGTTTTTTAAGCCCTAATGCTGTTAGCGATTTAAACAACTTTCGATTTTTAAGCCCTAATTCTGTTAGCGATTTAAGCAACTTTGTTTTTTTAGCCCTAATGCTGTTAGCGATTTAAACAACTTTAGATTTTTAAGCCCTAATGCTGTTAGCGATTTAAACATCTTTCAATTTTTTTAGCCCTAATGCTGTCAGCGATTTAAACAACTTTGGTTTATTAGCCCTAATGCTGTTAGCGATTTAAACAACTTTCGATTTTTAAGCCCTAATTCTGTTAGCGATTTAAGCAACTTTGTTTTTTTAGCCCTAATGCTGTTAGCGATTTAAACAACTTTAGATTTTTAAGCCCTAATGCTGTTAGCGATTTAAACATCTTTCAATTTTTTTTAGCCCTAATGCTGTCAGCGATTTAAACAACTTTGGTTTATTAGCCCTAATGCTGTTAGCGATTTAAACATCTTTCGATTTTTAAGCCCTAATGCTGTTAGCGATTTAAGCAACTTTTGATTTTTTTAGCCCTAATGCTGTTAGCGATTTAAGCAACTTTTGATTTTTAAGCCCTAAAGCTGTTAGTGATTTAAGCAATTTACATTTTCTGCCTCACAAGACTGCAACTGCATTCATGTAAGGAGTGTCTTGTGTGATCTATATGCAATTTAATGAATTTGAAATATAAAAGGGAAAAAAACGAAATGGCAGTTTTTCAGTCTGGAGCCCGAGACATTAGTGTTGAATCAAACTCATACCGTATTTGACATATGCCATAAGCACTTAACATTCCTCTTTCTCTGTCTCTGTCTCTCTGGTTTGCCTAGCTGTCAAGATGGCCATGAAAGACCTTTTGAAAGATGACAATATCAAAAAAGCCCTTGATCTATTCAAAGGTAAGTTCAAGTGATCTTAAGACTGTTAGAAAATAATTATTTGTTTAAATGAATGTTTTTACAAACAATTACATTTTACAAACAATTAAATCAATTTGGTGCAAAATAATCAGGAAAAAATTGAACTTTTAAAGTGCATTTAAACATACTAATAGCTTGTGTTGACAGAGCTTAACATGTATTAAACCTGAAACATTCTTTTAAGCACTATGTAGTAATAAAATGTCATCAGCAATAAAAGTGTACGTGTTTCTTATAAACAGCCGAGGACAGTTTCAACTATAAAAAGTTCTTTGATGTGGTTGGGCTGAAGGCTCTGTCTGCTGAGAGTGTGAAGATGGTCTTCAAAGCTCTCGACGTGGACGCCAGCGGCTTCATTGAGGAGGAGGAGCTAAAGTAAGAAACACACACACATAAAAGTTCAAATTCAAATGCGATTTAGCCTATGTTATGTAATGTTATGCTTCCCGGTCGAAATAAACACTAGATGCGCTACAACTACTATGACTTCTATTCACTTTCACACTAATCACGAGTAAAACTGTCCATAAATACTTACTTTTCACTCTGTTCCTCACACAATGCTATCTTATGACAATAAACTTTTACCATAAAGCAGCGTTTACAAGCTTATTCAAGTGAGATCAAGTGCGGTAGCTCAACCGATAGAGTGTTGAAGTTCGAAGCACAGGACCAGGATATGAATCCTGAAGTGTATGCTAGTCGACGTGAGCCGAAAGCTCATAATAAAAGCCATCATAAAAGCGCGACAAAATGACAGACACTTTCGCAATTGCATTTTTCACCTCACATTTGATTTTATGTCACTATCGGTTAGGTTTAGGTTTGAGGTTTAGGGTAGGGATGTCCGTTTTGTTCATGTAAAACTTAATAGAACGTTAACTGAAAAATGTCATATGTTTGGAAGAGCATTAAACTTGCTAAACCATTCTACTGTATGCTTGTTGTACATTTTTACACTGTGAAAATAGCTTAAATTTGTCCAAATTTCCATTAGTGTCAACAAGTGATGAGTGTTATTGCGTCAAAATAAAAGTTCCACAAGAAATATGAATGAATGAACCTGACATTGTCCATGTTTCCTGTTCTTTCCAACAACTAAGAATGTGAACACTATGCACTCATAAAAGCACCTCAGAAGTAGAAAGTAGGATAATTAATAAATGTAACGAATATATTTAACATGATTAGATATTTAACATATTACATTACAGTTACGATTTAAATTGTTTGTAATCAGAATACAGTTACATTTAAACATTTATTTTGATTACTGAAGAAATGACTTTGCCTTTTATTGTCATTTATTTATTTTAATATTTAGTCTATTCAGTTGGAAAACATTTATCCATGGAAATGATGCGATCCGAGGAGCGTTTGAACAGTGGTGAAACGCTTTCTTAAGATTTGTTTCATTCATACGAGCAGTTTCACACTGTTGTGAGTGAAAAGGAAAGACAATAACCATAAATAAATCCAATAAATACACAATTACATTACGATTACATGCCATGTCAATGTTTTGTATGCGGTTAGGGTATTTATACAAGAAATGCTAACCAATGTAGCCTTTAACATTGTACGGAAAGATATAAATAATATATTCTCTGCCTTATTCTAAGAACAGAATCCACATACGATCAGAAAAGGATGCCGTTGTGTACACTCTGTAGGGTTTTGAAGTTTGAAGCAGAAAAAATTGTTATCCTTGTGTAAATTGTCATATGAACATTTCCAATACAAAAATCGAGAGTTCATGGCAAATTTGCCGCAAATTCAACACTGATCGATTTCACATGCAAATTAGCTTTGTGGCAAATTGTCCATTGTAGCCAAAGGTTTGTCGAAGGTTCATCACTAGCGGTAAAGAGCTTCAATTCTGGCAAACATTTGCGGCGAATCACAAGCTCATTTGCACATGAAAAAATTTAGCATCTAATTTGCGGCAAATTTACAGCTAGTTTAGATTTTTTGTAAGGGTTAGCTTTATGCTAAGCTAAAATGCTATTTCTTGTCTTAACATGCATCTGTCACCAGGTGTGATTATATTTTATAATGAATTCTATGAAGAAAATTCAAGTTAGGGCATTACCTTTTTTTTCCTTAAGATGTTTAATATTGGAAAAGCAATTTAATGGAAAAGATACTGCAAAAGTTTTATTCTTAATGATAATTTAAAGTGAAAAAAAATCAGCCAGTGCTAAAGAAGTAATCCAAAGTGTTTGAGTAATCAAAAGGAATACATTACAAATTACATTTTACGGCATGTATTCTATAATCTGTAGTGGAATACTTTTTTTAAAAGTAACCTTCCCAACCCTGGAGATCATGCAGGGCAGAGTAAAAATATTGCATTCAAATTCATTGACTGACTTGCCCTGCCAACAATTACAACAAGTAAAATCACAGTCCATCTTTGCAATGGACATAATATCCTTTGTGCAACACCCATAAATTAGTTTTATTCTTGTGACATTTGGCCCGTTTTCAAAGCTGGTGTGTCATTCGGTCTTTATTACCATCTCCTGTTGGTCTCAAGGACACAGAGAGAAATTCCCATTTGGATAGATTTGCTCTATATATCTCTCCTGGCAGCAGCCTTGCTCCCCTATTACTCATTATCAGCACATGACTGTCCATCATTGGGCAACAGCAGGGCCAGCACAGGGTTGCCAGTTTGAGAATAGACAAGTATTCCATGGGGAGCCATCAAGTTGGCACATGGCAGATCTATTATGTAATATATCTCTAAATTTTATCAGGAAGTGCTAATGGATATCACATTAAGTAAATTATTGAAATCACTTATAAGTGCAGGGTGCAAATGAATACCTGAATTCCAGCCAAAAGGAAGTCAAAATATTGGGTGGTCTAACAGTATATAACAGTATATTATTTTTTTTTTTTCTTTTGCATGAAAGTTAACTTTAAGATGCTTCACTAACTTGTTAAGTAGATGTTTGTCTAACTGTGCTGGGTTAACAAAAAGACAACAGGCGTCTTACATGATGTGAACCTCAGACTGGAGTCCTTTCTGAAAGTCCTTCTATAACTCGCACACTTGAACGATGTACAGTTGTCAAAAGTTGTGCCCAAGCTGTAGTTTTTAAATTCTAGATTAGTTGCCAGATTGATGTTTATCCCACCTGTTATGTGTTCTTTGTCAGGTTTGTGCTGAAGGGTTTCTCTGCAGATGGCAGAGATCTTACCGATAAGGAGACTAAAGAATTCCTCACTGCCGCCGACAAGGATGGAGATGGGAAAATTGGCATAGATGGTGAGTCAACTAGCACACTAAAAGGAATGGTGTACCCAAAAATGAAAATTATGTCATTAATTACTCACCCTTGTTCCAAATGTGGTTAGAAACCTGTTTAAAATATATTTTTTTAAAATAAATAAAAAAAAATAGTTATTTTGTATAATGTCCAAGCTGCTGCGTTCCAAAACAACAAAAAAGCTTGGATTAATGCGAGTAACGGACCAAAATTGTAGTCAATATTCACTGAAAACCTCTGCCATAGCTCTTAAATCTCATTTTGCACATTTGTGAAATTCTTCTTGGGATCAGTCACAAAATCCGGAAGAATGGTTGATGTTTTACGGCAAACCTGGCGTGACGAATCTCGAGTCACCATGTTTGAATGCTGAGAACTGTAAAGGAGCAGTGTTGGGAAAACTGCTCAAAATAGTAATCTACTACAAATGAAAAATTACTTCTCTAAATTGTAATCAGATAACTTTACTGATTACTTTATGGACAAAACGATCACATTACAAATTACATTTATTTTAAGTTACTTTTTAAACAATTTTCACAGAAACGTTTATGTTTTCCCGCTTCAAAAATTAAAAAAAAAATCTTTATTTCCTCCTTGTTCGTTGTTGTTATCATATCTGCTGTAACAGAAAGACAAACAGACATGCACATGAACAAAACGTATGTTTAAAACATTTAGAAGTATGTGTAACCCATGTTTTTTTTTTTTTTAAAGTAATTAACTTAATCGAAATTTAGTAACTGTAATTGGATTACAAGATTTAAATTGTAGTGTGTTACATTACTTTTTGGCTTAAAAGTAATATGATTATAGTTACTAATTACATTGAAATCATATTACACCTAACACAGTATAAAATAGGAAGATTTTCAGCTAAACATGTTGGAGCTTTTTGTCATTTTTGGAGCATTACTGTCTGAATCATCCATTTTAACATTTGGAAACGATTAGTTTAGATATTCTGTAAAATATATGTTTTTGTTTTCTTTGGAAAAGTAATATGGTAACAACATATGGGTGAGTAAATGATGACCAAAATGTTATTTTTGGATAAAATAATCCTTTAAAAATCAGCGTGAGTGCAAAATAATATCAAGAGAGAAATACATGTCAAAGAGAGGCAAGAAATGGAAATATTTAAGTAGAATTTAAAAAAAGGAGTCAAAATGTTTTATTTTTTTGTAAAAAGCAAAAATTTTCAAGTGTGACAAAAAGTCTAATCCACACTCACTTTGCGAATCTCTTTCAGAATTTGAGGCTTTGGTGCACGAATAAAACGTCAATATTTGGCAACACATCACGCCACAACTCTCCTGTTAATACCTACAGCCAGTTGTAGTGTATGTCTCTACACATCATGCCACGAGCCAGGAGCTGAATCCGCCTCCTTTAATCACATTTATTTATTAAAAGTTTCTTTTTTATATACAAACTCTGTACATGTAAACCGACTTAGTTCTCTCATAAAAGGCGTTAGATTCCTGCACTGCTTTGACCTTCCACCTTTTATTTTTTGTTCATTTTGGCGTGTTTCTCTTTCTGTTTATTCCTCAAAAAGCTTCTTCTTTGTTCTCCTTATCTTGCCATCTGTCCTACAGTACCATCCCTGTTTTGCTCCTCTCTTGTGATAGAGTCACTGAGCATGGTGAATTCCAGAAGAGAATGATGAGATGAAATGACAGAATCAAATATTTAAGAGAGAATTCAAATAAAGCCATGTGTTGAGAAAAATACGGCAGTTTCCTTTTATTTAATTGACTCCTATAGTGCAAAGCATTTAAATTTTATTGTATTAAGTGTATATTATTCTACTATATTAGCATATGCACTGGTGGCCAAAAGTTTGGAATAATGCACAGATTTTGCTGTTTCGGAAGGAAATTGTTACTTTAATTCACCAAAGTGGCATTCAACCGATCACAAAGTATAGTTGGGACATTACTGATGTAAAAAAACAGCACCATCATTATTTGGAAAATGTCATTTTTGATCAAATCTAGACAGGCCCCATTTCCTGCAGCCTTCACTCCAACACCTTATCCTTGAGTAATCATGATAAATTGCTAATTTGGTACTAGAAAATCACTTTTTATTATAACAAACACAGTTGGTATTTGGTTCATTAACTGAAGCTTAACAATGTCTTTGTGTTTGTTTCTGAGTTGCCACAGTATGCAATAGCCTGGCATGTCTTATGGTCAATATTAGGTCAAAAATGGCAAAAAAAGAAACGTCTTTCTCTAGAAACTCATCAGTCAATCATTGTTTTGAGGAATGAAGGCTATACAATGCTTTAAATTGAGGATTTCATACAAAGGTGTACACTACAGTCTTAAAGACAAAGGACAACTGGCTCTAACAAGGACAGAAAGAGATGTGGAAGGCCAGATGTGCAACTAAACAAGAGGAGAATTACATCAGAGTCTCTAGTTTGAGAAATAGATGCTCACATGTCCTCCACTGACAGCTTCATTGAATTCTACCTGCTAAACACCAGTTTCATGTACAACAGTAAAGAGAAGACTCAGGGGTTCAGGACTTATGGGAAGAATTGCAAAGAAAAGCCACTTTTGGATCAGAAAATCCAAAAGACAAGGTTAGATTGGGCAAAGAAACACAGACATTGGACAACAGATAACTGGAAAAGAGTGTTATGGATCTTAACCCCATTGAGCTGTTGTGGGATCAGTTAGACTGTAATGTGCGTGAGAAGTGCCCGACAAGACAGTCACATCTATGGCAAGTGCTACAGGAAGTGTGGGGTGAAATGCCACCTGAGTATCTGGACAAACTGACCGCTAGTATGCCGCAAAGCTGTCATTGCTGCACATGGAGGATTTTTTCATGAGAAATCTTTGATTTATTTTTTTCAAATTAAATTTATAGTAATTTTTCACATTATTAATTTCGTGACTATACATTAAGATAATTTGAATGCCACACAGAAATTGTCAAATTTCTTTCCATAAGAGCAAAATCTCTACATTATTCCAAACTTTTGGCTGCCAGTGTAAATCATTTTCTAAACTAAAAGTACAAAATAAATACAAATAAAAATAACCAAATAGCAACGATATGCAAAGGTTAAAAAAACAAGCAAAATTAAACTATAAACACACATAAACTAGCCATAATTTCATCCTTTGTAATAAACAAATGATTTTCACTCAAGCATTCGCCTAAACTTTTTGAAACATTTCTACTAGGCTAAATCAGATAAAGCTCTGATAAACAAAACAGAACTGAACTTGTTTAAAAAACAAAACAAACAATTTCATAGATTTTAATATCTAAAAAACATTTAGTGTTCACAAAATGCAGACACAGATGCACACGAAAACCAAACCTAGCGGTCAAACTTAACACAATCTAACTGTATTATATCTTTAAATTCTGAGGTACAACTGAAACTATTCTGTTCTTAAATACTGAACTTAAGGTTCAATTTAGTTTAAAAAGTGCTCATTACGTTTTAGTTCTAATGTTCATGGTGATTGAAATTGTATACTTAATGACTGACAGATAACCAGTCAGAGTGCAGGTGAGGGGTTTTGTTGTTGGTGGCTGTCAGTGAATCCGTGGTGCTGATTTGTCATTGGTAACTGTGGGGCGGAGCTTCACGGTGGCAAAAGGATTTGAGCCTCTAGAAGACAGGAAGAAAAGACAGAGAGAGAGAGAGAGAGAAAGAAAAAACATGGTACAGTTGAGGGTGCAGTAACACAATATATCAACTCAATATAAATTAAAAATGAATATAAAAAATAGGAAATTATATTTTGCATTGTGACAATATTTTCATGAGAATTAAGCACATTTCCCCCTAAATGCTTATTAACACAATACATCTGAAAGTTTTACTTTTGACTTGTTTTGTAATTCCCATTATTTTCAATGGTGATTCTCATTACCGTATTACAGTAAAAATACTGTAAGTCAAAGATATTTAACATAAGACACTACAACAAATATTGAAATGGTGTATACATGCTTTTCAATTTAAATAATATTTATTTTCTTTTTTCTGCATTATGGTACTGAGAATGAGATTTTGATGCCTTACGGTAATTAGGGGCAATACTTTGTAAAAGCATAATGAGAAAATGCATCAACAGAAAAGTAAACTCAAAGACGTATGTAATACCTGGGAAAAAGAGGGTGCTCTGGTGGTTGTCCATGAACAGTTGACCTCTACAGACATGGAACAGATTTAAAATGACACTTGCAAATACACAAATTACAACTAATACATTTAAAGACAACTGAAACATTTATTAACCAATAATTTTGACCAATATGAAAAGGTCAAATGAGGCTCTCAACCAAAACCTTCAAAGGGTAATTCTGACCGAAACAGCTCATTCTTTTCAGTGTATACTAGGGATGGGACGATATGGTTATCTCACGATTCGATTCGATATACTATATGAGGTTCACGATTCAATATAATCTAGATTCCATATAATAACACTTAAATTACAACATATTACAGACATATTTTATTTTCTGAAAAAATGTTTAAGCAAAATAGAACCTGTCCTGAATTTTTTTTATAATAATTAATATAACATTTTTTAATCATTTGTTTGTCATCATTATTATAATCACATTTTCAAAAATTCTACATGATATTAATTCATATTATATAATGAAATGGTATAAATAATAAGGATATGATCTATCACTGTTTGAAATAATGTGTACAATTTAGAAGTAAAAATATTGAGTTTGCATTCATTTGTAATGGAAACGCTAAAAAAGTTACGGTCAATTTAAGAGTGTCAACGTGCATTTTACAGTGTTCCGGTTCAGCGAACATCAACAAAAATCTCTCCATTTCTTTAGCGCATCCATGCTGTGTGAGATTAAAATTAATATATATTTTAACTTTTTTATTTGACTGTAAAGAACAGAAAGGATATTCAAAAACATTATTCAATGAAAGTGGAGTGTGCCTCATCTTTGATGGACACACATTACACGGAGTGAACCTTGTGTGAACCCTGTAAACAAGTAGGGGTATAATCAAGCAATAGAGAGATTATGTTTAACAGGTCATCTCATATATGATCACATGGACCGAAAACAATGTTGCAAATTTCGAAATATTGAGTTATGTCATGATAAGGTTTGTGATCTATTTAAATTCTCTATATTGTCCCATACCTAGCATATACACTAAAACCAGCTAAGCACTGCATGTTACTTGACAGATTGCACAATATGGCTCCAATGATATATTGGGTAAAGCTTGAAGACTCTGCAACATAAATGAAATGATTGATAGTGTTGAATGGGAATTTTACGTGCATCACATTTTAAAATTGAAATAGTGCCATGCAAACAAAGCCAAACTTTTGTCTGGATGGCAATGTTTTGTACGGAAGAGAAAAACAAAAACAGGATGTCTGGAATCAGGGGTAGATGGGCAAAAAGAGGACTTCTCTGATTTGTGGATCTCGCTTCAGTATTGTGGGTAGTGTAGTACTTCACTAGGAATTCGACATATTGTTATATTTCTATTGTATATTGCATCATGAATTGCTCCTATAAATTCTACATTTGATTGTTGTCGTACAAGTCACACAGCATGCATGTAATCAAATTTTTCAGACACTACCATAATAAAAGAATGTAATATAAAATTTGCACATTTTTGTCTACGACTGCAAAATCGCGGCAAAAATCGTACATTATGGACACTCACCTTCAAACTTGTTTCCACCTTTCGTTCAGGTAGAGGAGAGTTTGGAAGGGGTGGAGCAGGAGGTGGGAGTTCATTGTAAGTTTTGTGCTCCACTTTGCTATCAAAATGAGACTCCGCCCTCCTGTCAGGCAGAGGAGATATCGGACGAATATCAGCTGATCCCCGGCGGAGTGGTGCATCTGGGGGCGGGATTTCATTGTATGTTTTCTGATTGGTCTTGCTGTCATTGGAAGACTCCCCCTTCTTGTCAGGGAGGGGAGAAACTGGGCGAAGATCTGCTGAAGCTCGACGGATAGGTATTGTTGAGGATGTTATGTGGTTATAGATCAAGGTGTCTGAAGATTCTGATTGGCTGGTTGGTTCAAGGAGGTTATTCATGCTGTGACTTCGGTGCGATGCTCCACTGAAAAGTTCAAGTCACAAATTATCTAATCCATCTAAATAATCTATGGATCATTACAATTCAACACATACTCATGTTTACCTGGAGCCTAAGGGTAGAAAATCTTCAGTGGAAGCCACATAAGCAGCAGGAAACCAACCTTGACTGAAAAAAAAAATCAAAATGCATATCACAAGAATGATTTAATGAACAGTATGAATTAGATGACAAAGGATCATTTGATTTATTAGACTAATGACTGAATTTATGAGGATATCAAGGCATTTACTTCTCAGTGACTAAATTAATCTTGAACTTCAATCTTCCCATTCAAAAACAATCAAACCTCAAAATACCTCAAAAAGCTACTAATGAAATCAATGTGCTGGATGACAAGGTTTTAGCGCATTGGTTGATTGACTGGTGAGCAGCCGGCACTTCGCTGCTTTTTAAACGCATTTGAATGGATGAGTGTTTACACTACAAGCCAAGTGTAGTCATATGTGTTTTCGACCACTTCTGAATGTGGTTGAAGTGGACAAATCTCTCATCTTTATTATCAAACAGATAGGCCAATAAGCATCTTAAGTGTAAATGGGATATTTGGTAAACCACACTAACTCTAGAATTGCTCACCGAAGGCTTGAGTCATGCCGTCCATACAGCCAGCCATTCCGGGGTTCTGGTATAAGTACAGTCACCATGTCACCACGGGAAAACGGCAGCAGGACTGAATTGGATGAAGGGGGGTGGGATACAATGGCCATCATAGAGCGGCCACTACCAAGACCCAAAGACTCACCAACAGAACTAGAGCGAGAACGACTGGGGAGAGGAGATGGGGCTGTGGAGAGACATAGGGAGAGAAGAAATGTTGGCTGTTCTTGATCTTGATTTAGTTGAGTCAAAGTGGAACAACAGGTTGTATGTGTGGCTGAATTACCAGACCTCTAGAGGGCACTCTGCCCAGTGGCTCTCGGTCCATTTCTCGGTCTCCAGTCTGCAGCAGAGAGCCCAGAGAACTCCTTAACTGTAAGGGACATCAAAAGACTAATTGTTGACAGTTTTTGAATGACATGGAGGTCTGTCGAGGACAGAGTTCTCACCAAACTTTGTATGTACCCTCAGATCATGGTCCTTACGAAGCATACCAAGTTTAGTTGCGATAGGACAAAGCATTTCTGATAGCCTAACTCCTATTTCACATCAACATCATTAAATTTGCTTTAGCGTTACTTCTCAACAATTGCGTAAATCAAAATGGGGTAAAGTTATATCTGCGGCTATGTCTGAAGATTATCATAATCCAAGATGGTGGCTACTGTAATGCAAGAGTAAATGTAAGGCATCCATTAGAATCATCAGAGGGAGAGTAATCAGATGCAAAAATATTTTGTTTCTAGGACAAAAGGTTCAGAAGATACATGCAAAAGAAAAGTACATTTTTAAACTGGTGGTGGTGCAAAGGAGTTTGTCCTAGGGGTCGCAAATTTGCTATGGGGGCTAGTCATGCCCACCCCTGTCTGTGTACCAAATTTCAGTATATTCCAACATACGGTTAATAGGGCTGCCAAAGACTCCATTGGCGGAATAATAATAAGAAGAATAGCTTTAAAAAGCAATAGGGGCCTGCGCCCCTTTAGGGCTTGGTCACTAATAAGCCATTCATAGTCATTTTTTTAAGAAAAATTTGAATAAATTGGCTTTGTGACACTATCAAAACAATGCTGTTTGTTTGAGCATCCTGACCATTCCAAAACAGCGTCACTATATTTGACCAGTTGAGATTAACAAGGAACAGTCTGATTGTTTGACCAATGGCAGACTGGTGAGTGTGTTTGGGAAATCTGTTTGAAAGCAATTCCATTTGGTAATGCTAGTGGCACACAAATTACACACTTCAGCTTTATTATAATTATGATAAATATAGTCTCATTGCCAGTTTAGAAATAGCAGAGTACAAAAGTCTGGTTCCGGAGGTAAAAAGCCCATTCATTTCTCCATAGGGAAGTAGATTTTCAACAACTACTTATAAACTTTCAAAGACAGACCCATCGTGAGCCCCGAGGTTGTTAATCGATGGTATATGCTTCTGGTGAAGCCATCATTCCACATTATTTCAACTATATTCAAATAAAAACAATTGCATCTAACAAAGTGCGTGAAAAGAGCTATGCAATGAAACACTGCAAATGACGTTGAGTTGGTCTCACTACTCTCTCGAACTACACTCACTGAGCATTTTATTAGGAACACTATGGTCCTAATAAAGTGCCCAATGTAGTCTTCTGCTGTTGTAGCCCATCCACCTCAAGGTTTGATGAGTTGTGCATTCTGAGATGCTATTCTGCTCACTACAATTGTACAGAGTGGTTATCAGAGTTACCGTAGACTTTCTGTCAGCTCAAACCAGTCTTGCCATTCTCCATTGACCTCTCTCATGAACTGTAGTAGATTGTAGTTCATGACCTCATAAGCCACGTTAAGTACAGTCTTGTGCCTTTGTCTTTTTATCTGATTTTTATCTGATGTACGTTCTTGCTTCAAATAAAAAAAAAATAATCTCACCTCGAAACTGGTTTGTTTAGTTCAATGTTTAGAACTCTTCTATAAAGGGTTTTGTGAAATCCCAATTGAAAAAGAAATCAGTGGGAAGAATACTCATGGAACCCAGATGGTTTGCTATAAGGGCCGATATTTTTTCTCAATTCACCTGCCATTGGCAGGTCCGGTTAAAAAAGTTCATTTTGAGCCTACTGTGTGCTGTTCATTGTGCAATTTTGGAAGCTTCTGGGGATCTGGCTGTTGTGCAAGGGGCAAGAGAAAGAAAGAGTAATACAGATAGATAGTTAATACTCCACATTCTCATCATTCCAGAATCACCTGAGCCTCTTGATCTGATGAAGTGGGCGTTCGAGGTCTCGAAATTCTACTCTCACTGACTCTTTCTTTCCATCCATCTGCTCTCTGCTGCAGAGATACCCCAGTCTGTCAACACATGGGAAAGATGGGTGTGCATACGCAGTGGGCTGATAAGGTTTAGAAAGTACTGAATAGAAGGTCTATATGTCTGAGTGCACTCAGCTAATGAACTCCAGTAGAAAGAAGCTGTACCTTGCTGATAAGGTACAGTAGCGACTGCGTAAGTCCGCAATGTTTCTCAGCCAGGAAACGATACCTCCTTTCTTCCTCTTTGAGAATTTCATGCTGACTCTGCCTCAGGTACTGCATATACTCACTGCCCTCCTGCACACACACACACACACACAATTTACATGTGCAATTATAATTGAGGTTTGGAACAACATAAGGGTAAACTAGATTGTAGTTTTTGTAGGTATTGTTAACTTGACAAAGCCTTTGTCTGAAAGTTTTAAAAAGAGATATAGGTAGTCAAGCAGACCTTCAGATAAAATTTTCAGAAAGATAGATTGATGGATAGATTTTGTATTGTAACCTGAAGCCATTATAGCAGGCCTCTTGTGTTTTTGTTTACATTTGACAGTTGGAGTTTGAATTAATCAGCATTCTGTTGGGCCATTTAAACCTGTTAAATCTGTTAGTTTAAGTCTATGGGATTTTTTAAATATTTGAATGTCCACAATGTGAAAACCATTATTCCGATCAGTTAGCACAGATTTAGCAATGCGAGTCAGAACAGTATGAAGGACTGTGTCAAGTTTGGTGGATGTATTGAATTTTTTGACAGTTGGTGTTTGAATTAAACAGCTTTCCGTAGGCCCGTTTAAACATTCTGTCAATGTAAATCTATGGGATTTTCCTAATTATTGATCATCTGATGTGTGAAAACCATTATTCCGATCAGTTAGAAAAGATAGAGCAATGCATGTCAGAACAGTATGAATGTCTGTGCCAAATTTGGAGGTTTTATTAAAAAAAAATTGACAGTTGGAGTTTGAATTAGCCCATTTGAACATTCTGCCAATGTAAGTGTATGGGATTTTTCAGATATTTGTTTGACCGCTGTGCAAAAAACTCTATTCCCATCTGTTAGAATAGATATAGCTATGCAAATCAGAACAGTATGAAGGTCTGTGCCAAGTTTGGAGGATTTATTAAATTTTTTGACAGTTGGAGTTTGAATTAATCAGGATTCCGTAGGCTCATTTGAACATTCTGTCAATGTAAGTCTATGGGATTTGTCACATTTTTGATTGTCCACAAAACTGTTATTCTGATCAGTTAGAAAAGATATAGTAATGCAAGTCAGTATGGAGGTCTGTGTCAAGTTTGGTGGATGTATTTAATTTTTGGGCAGTTGTAGTTTGAATTAATCAGCATTCTGTTGGCCCATTCACTATCCATTTAATATTTACATTTCTGATGCCAAAACTAGGTATAGGGCTGCAATTTTTCATAATAACATCAACCCAAATATGCACACAAGCACACACAGATGCACTTGTGGCCTTACCAGCGTGTCTCTGAAAGCTCCACGTCTCAACTGTCTCTCCAGAGCTCCAGCCTGATTCCTCACCTCCAATTCATATACTCTACGGCTGCCCTACACACACACACACACACACATGCAAAAAATCAGCTTATCTATATCCATAAACTCCTCTGTATAAAAATATTAAATCCACAACCACACACATCCAGACCCACTTCAATGTACTCCTCATCTAGCTTCACGTTCTTGTCCATGGCCTGCAGAACCTCCACATGGAACCAGCGAAACTGATACAGAAAGAGATGCTTTTATCCAATTGACTTATAGTGTATTCATGGTAAACTTTTTATCAGCATGTGTGTTTCCTGGGAATAAAATCCAATGACCTAGTTTGTTGCTACTAGCACCGTGCTATACCATATGAGCTACATGAACATTATCTACATACCCTCTGGTCAACATGCCCCATAGACTTTCGTTTTAAGTGAATTACTGTAAATACGACTTTTGTTCATTTTTACAACCAGTGTTATGAGAATGGTAATCGACAGCAAACCACGGATGGTGACTACACAGTTTAAGCAGCATCGAGTCCTGTTGAGACATTGTCAGCTAACGGTATCAATATGAAGGTGCATTTCTTTATAGCTTGAGCATGAAGAGCTGGAAGACTCATGAATGACATCAGACAGAAAGATCTGAACTCTGAACTCACCACACCCTCCACCTCAGCTGTCAGTTTCCGCTGCATCTCTGATATCTCAATCAGCACGTCACCTGGCAAACACACAAATGCATTACTCACTCGGCTGAGTCAGTTAATGCAGTGGACTGTAACAAACTTAAGAGAATGACAACAGCAGTAATAAATGCACATTAGAGTTTAGAGAAAGATCATCTAATGATTATTATTGATTTATTTCACAGCACTTATTCATAAAATCAAAATTCAATGATTCAGATGAACAGCTAATAATTGGATGAGAAACAGATCAATAATTAAGTCCTTTTTTACTATAAATCTCCACTTTCACATTCACATTCTTCTTCTTTGGAGTTTGGCAATTTGCATTCTTCTTGCTTATCGCCATCTACTGCACAGGAAGGAGAATTTATTGTAAAAAGGACTTAAATATTGATCTGTCTCTCACCCACACCTATCATATCTCTTCTGAAGACATGGATTAAACAACTGGAGTCATTTGGATTACTTTTACGTTGCTTTTATACACTTTTTTTCTGCTTAAAAATTCTGGCCACCATTCACTTGCATTGTAAGGACCTACAGAGCTTAAATATTCTTATAATCTTCACTTGTGTTCAGTAGAAGAAAGCAAGTCATACACATCTTGGATGGCATGAGGGTGAGTGAATTAGGATAGAATTT
The DNA here is from genome assembly GCA_032164185.1 of Moxostoma hubbsi. Lineage (NCBI taxonomy): Eukaryota > Metazoa > Chordata > Actinopteri > Cypriniformes > Catostomidae > Moxostoma > Moxostoma hubbsi. The sequence goes on along the minus strand of JAVLUX010000163.1, from coordinate 1,607,843 downwards.
TCATTTTTGGGTATTCCTCAATTGTAAAATAATTCATAATTATGTGGTTGACTATATATCATTATTCTTATAGTGGGTGTTTCTTCAACTTCAGGCACTTTCAGCAGTAAAGTCTTGATAAACATTTTTCACACTCTCACTAATGTATTATTTACCTACTAACAATGTCCAACAGTATATGTACATGCTTCAAAGGAGATTTATCTTTTTCTTTTCTTTTCTTTTTTTTTATTATACATTTTTCAAGTTCAGTGTTTAATTGAATTATAAGGTGGAAATGCTATTTTAAGCCAAATAATTAAAGTATAATAAACATAAATTCTAACATATCCATTACTTAAGTGTTTTGTGTTTATTTTGATTATTATTTGTGATTATTTGAATGATTTCTCTCATTCTCATTGGAAATTTTGAGTTCAATCATGTTATCAGAGCATGTTTCCATTCTCATTGAATCAATTTGTTTACTTTTGGTATCTGTTAACTGCATAATTTATTGCAAATGTAAATTACTTTGAATCTAAACACGTTATACAAACACTAACCATTCAAATATCCCAGCATGCAGTGCATTAAGAATATATTTCTATGGTTAGTGTTACAGGCTTATAGTTTATAGACTTTATCTGTGCTGTTGTTATCACTGTTAATTAATAGTTGTGTGAAGATGTTCAAAGCTTATCATTTTGTTTGTTTGTTTGTTGATTGTCACCATTACTGAGGTGTGTGTGTGTGTGTGTGTGTGTGTGTGTGTGTGTCAAGTGTTGTCTGTGCACCTCCCTCACTAGTATCACATAATATGTATGCTTTGCAATTTGCTAATACTTTAAAAGGCAAAAATTGTACTGTGAATTTCACATGAAAATGCAAATAAAGCGCAAGAGTGTTTAAAATAGCAAGTTAAATGAATTACACTGCATTTATGCTATTGAAAGGGATAGTTCACCCAGATGTGTGTGACTTTCTTTCTTCTGCAGAACACAAATTATGATTTTTAGAAGAATATTTCAGCTCTGTAGGTCCATACAATGCAAGTGAATGGGTGCCAAAATGTTGATGCTCCAAAAATCACATTAAATCAGCATAAAAGTAATCTATATGACTCCAGTGGTTAAATCCACGTCTTCAGAAGTGATATGATAGGTGTGGGTGAGAAACAGAACAATATTTAAGTCAATTTTTGCTAGAAATTCTTCTCCATGTCTAGTAGGGGGCGTATGCATGAAGAATGAGAACCACCAACAACACAAGAAGAAGAACGTGTGAGTGAAAGTTGAAGTGGAGATTGATTGAACAGGGAGAATTTATAGTTAAAAATGATCTAAAATATTGACCTGTTTCTCACCCACACATATCAGATCACTTCTGAAGACATGGATTAAACCACTAGAGTCATATTGTTTGCTTATATGCTGCCTTAATGTGCTTTTTGCAGCATCAACATTTTGGCACCCATTCACTTGCATTGTATGGACCTACAGAGCTGAAATATTCTTCTAAAAATCTTTGTTTGTGTTCAGCAGAAGAAAGAAAGTCAAACACATCTTGGATGGCATGAGGGTGAGTAAATGATGAGAGAATTTGGACTCAAATCCTGTTTGTTTGTATAAAAATCAACCCCTTGGACATGAACGCGCTGAAGTTGTAGAAACACCCAGTTATGTAATCCTTTATTAAAAAAATATAAAAAAATGGTAATACATAAAAAAAAACATGGCATTAGCATGTGTACCAAGTCTTTTCTGTTAGTGTGCACGTTAATATGTGCACTGTAATCATGAGTGTAATGAGCTAAGGTGAATCAATGAATTTAGAGGGGTGAAAGAATGAGACCATGCATCTATAATTTAAGTCTCAACGATCACATCGCAACCCAATCTCTCTCACACACACACACACAAACACACATACACAAACTTGTCTTTTCACAGAGGTTCTAATGACTGGTAGTAACATTATAATTACATAATAACAACATTATAATAACATAAAATATCATCAAACCTGTACCATTATCAAATTCATGCTGTTCCATTAGCAAGCCTCTAAAATTTTTGTTGTCTTACATCACTGCTACTCTGTGCATACACCCGTAATGAAAACTCATTATGCGGGCACTTAGCCGAGAGCTTCAGTGAGCCAGATCGTGTGTTTTATGACAGAGCGAGGAAGCATCTGCCACTGCACACCGTTTGATGAAACATCTATTGTCTGAAGGACCAACACGCTCTGATACAGCCAGAAAAGACAGACTAAGACTTATAAGACATCTTGCCACGCAGTCTGTCCAGTTGGCACTGCCTAGTGAAATACATACACACACACGCGCACACACAAACAACACACACATTTTGAATCTTACCAAGTGGTCTGGACGACAATGTGTTGAGAGCTTGCTCACCCATTTTAGCAAGAAAACTGAAGTAGGCCTCACTCGTCTGTGCCAAGGCTTTGATACATACACACATGCACAAAAATACCTTAAATTTAGGACAGAAATAGCTCAAACTATTCCCTGTTAAAAACAGCTGAAACCAGCCTAAGGTGGTTTGCTGATCTAGCGGTTTGACCCAAAAAACCTCTAAAACCATCTAAAAATATCAGTCTGACCACTTGGGTAAATTACTCAAAAAGTAATCCACTACAAATGACTAATTGCTTCTCTAAACATTGTAATCCGATTACTTTACTGATTACTTCATCGGAAAAGTTAGCACATTATGAATTCTGTTACTTTTCGCAGATGTGTCTTTGTTGTTTTGCTCAACCACTTCAAAATGTCTATATTTCTTATATACATTTCCTATATTTCTGAACTTCTAAAAGTGTATGTCTCACCCAGAAACACAAACAGACGTACATATGAATTCATATCTTAAACAAATGAATGTATGCTCGAACAATGATGGCCAGCAGTCATGTCACCCTGTAGCTCAAGACCGGTTGCCCACTGAAGCTAAGCATGGTTGAGCCTGGTCAATACTTGGATGGGAGACCTCCTGGGGAAACTAAGGTTGCTGCTGGAAGATGTGTTAGGGAGGCCAGCAGGGGGTGCACATCCTACGGTCTGTGTGGGTCCTAATGTCCCAGTATAGTGATGGGGACACTGTACTGTAAAAAGTCACCGCCTTTTAGATGAGATGTTAAACCGAGGTCCAGACTCTACGTGGTCATTAAAAATACCAGGGCACTTCTCGTAAAGGGTATGGATGTAAATCCGGTGTCCTGGCCAAATCCCCATCCATTAATTGGCACTTTAACTCTACTCTCTCCTCTCCACCAATAGCTGGTGTGTCAGAAAAGCACTATATAAATGTATGTATTCATTCATTCATATTATTTTAGAGATATGTAACCCAAGTAGTTGAATGTCAGTAACTGAATGTAACATGGCACACTACTTTTTGTAGTAGATTACAATAACTAATTACTTTGTAATCATATTACACCCATTTTAGGTTGGTTGAAGCTTTTATTTTGAGCAGGGTAGGCATTTTATCTGAAACATGCATTTTTTATGTATATCACCCCACAAGTTAATTTACATTTAAGAGTCTGACTGTGAAAACACACAAAATAAACTCACCTTGAAAAGACTTGATGTAGCTGTTTCCTAAAGTAACCAGCTTTTGCAAACCAGGATTAAATTGATCCATGAGGTTCTGAATAATCCCAAACAACAACATCAAGATGTCAATATCAATTCTGCGGTATTACAAAATATAAGTAATGATAATGTACACTCAGGCAGTCAATATAGCAATATAAACCTTATAAGGCTATTCAGGACTTGTATAACCTTGAAGGGATTTATTTTGCAATAAAGACCGGCAGACTGTACATTATCTCTTAGTACATGTTTACTTACCAAATAAAAAAAATAATTTCATTAAGGCCACATCCACGCTAGTGTTTTCAATTTCCTATCATCATCGTTGTTCAATTGGGTAATGTAGAACATTTTAGAAACGCTCCATTTTCGGTGGAGGAAAACATTCTCGTGTGGATGAGCGGAGTAAACAGCGAATTTGATGCATATTCAAACGAAAACGTTTTAGTGTGGACATAGTCAAACTTACTTGTCGATTCGTTTATGGCTACATCCACACTAATTTGGAGAGCGATAGTTCTGTGGACAAAAACGGCTTGTTAATGACAGAGGTTGGAGGAGAATGGCCAGACGGTCCAAGCTCACAGGAAGTTGACAGTAACCCAAATAAACACACATTACAACAGTGCTATGCAGAAACGCATTTCTGAACATACAACACGTAGAACATTGAGAAGGATGGGCTACAGCAGCAGAAGACCCCCTCCGAGTACCACTACTGTCAGCTTAGAACAGGAAACTGAGGCTGCAGTTGGCACAGGCTCAACAAAACTGGACAGTAGATGATTGGAAAAACGTCACCTAGTCTGACAAATCTGGATTTCTGCTGAGGTACACAAATGGTAGGCCCATTGCAGCCTCAGATTTTCTGTTCTTGGCTGACAGAAGTGGAAACCAACTTGGTCTTCTGAAGTTGTAGCCCATCAACAGGAGAAGACCTAGTTTAAGGTTCGACATGTTGTGCATTCTGAGATGTTATTCTACATTACATTTAGTAATTTAGTAGACACTTTTATCCAAAGCCACTTACAAATGAAGAACATAGTAAACAGTTTGTCATACAAAGTTCAACAACATCTACAGTGATGTACTGCCAAGCTCTCAAGTTGGCTGGAGTAGTATAGTTGCTAGCGCAGAAGAAAGAGACCGAGGATTTGTGTGTGTGTGTGTGTGTGTATATACAGTAAGTGCAAGTTAAGTTCAATAGTAAATACAATTAGCATGGATTGGTTAAGTGCTCGTAGAACAGATGCTTTCTGCAAGTTCTTCAATGTTGAAATGGTTTCTGCAGATCATGTGAAGGTTGGAAGCTCATTCCACCACAGTAGAACTGAGAAAGTGCATGATCGTGAAATAGACTTTGAGCCTCTTTGTGATGTATATCAACTATTAATCATAACATATCCTTCCAAAGGTGAGGATCTCAGCTTTCTAATGACACCAGACTGAGATTGAGCTTCTAGTCCACTCAGAGGCCGAGATATTTGATGAAACATTGGGGGGTGGTGCATGAACTGAAAATGAGACTGAATGTCTATGGACGAGCACATCTGTGAGGGCTGTGTGGGCTGTTACAGCACCACCTAAATGCATCAGATCAGCATTTTGTGATGGAAGGTGATAGAGGAAAAATTATTTTGGCGAAGGACATCAATATGAATTTGAGTTGAGAGAACTGATGTTTCCATGATTGGTTCTTTCTCACTTATTCAGTTATTCTTATTTCGGATTATGTAAAAAAAATTAAAAAAAAAATTTAAAACTTGGGAGTGATTTTTAATGGCTACATATTTTTGTAATTTGGTTGTTTGTGGTGGTTCTACAAACTTCAGTTTTTGTATGATCATGATGATATGGGGGGGGGGGGGGGGGGGGTGTTTCAATCAATGTTTCAATGTTTCAATCAATGTTATTCAAATGTTTCAATCGTGTGATCTTTTAGGCACTGATTGTTTGTATTCTGAAACAAATCATAATTGATAATGTAGGTATACATGATGACGTCATGGAAATGCTGTCTGTATATGAAGGTAGTGGTTAGGTTAAGAAGGCCTATAGGTTTTCCCCACAAATATGACGTCTGCCAATTGGTTCACAAGACAGCTCGGTTAAACATTACTTACTGTTGAAATTTGCTACTTTTATGCTTCTTATCTACATCAGAACATTGTTTTCCTCCACCCAAAATGGAGACTTTCAAAAACGATATGCTATGTACCTGGAAGAGAATTCACCCAATCCCTTTGGATTTTCCTATGGGTTTATGGTGAGGGATAGGGTTTTTACATTTATGTTGAACAAAATGGCCACGTATTGTAAAGTAATGTTTACCACAAATCTTATTTAACTTAAAGTATCTTTAGTTTAAAAAAAAAAAAAACGATTAAACTATACTAACCCATAGGAAAATCCAGAGAGAACCCATGGCGAACTAGACTTCAGGGTTTGCCTACAAATGGCTGTCACATCTGAATAGCTCTATCACATACTTTGAAAAATCATGACGTAAGGCAACTGAAAAAGGAGGTTTGAAACTTTAACAGTTTAGTGTGGACGGGGCCTTTGGAATAAAGCCATTTTATTGTCCAGCGGTCATTATACAAAACATTTGACCACAGAAAGCCACAACTGACCAAACACAATTAACTATTCCAGAAAGCTATAATATATGAAGTCACAATAAAACCTACTGTATAATAATGAATAATGGCCAGCTTAAACAAGAGTAATCGATTCTATGTAAAGCTGCTTTAAATCTATCGTCAAAAGCACTATACAAACAAATTGATAATATAAGACTTACATTATAAACACTCAGGGTTGATCTATGTAGAAGGTCACTGTTAGCACCAGACATCCTGCTTCTGATGAAAAACACACTGAAAGCTACGTAAAGCATGTAACGTGCATTATAGTGCTAAATGTACATTAACTGAGAAACACTGAAGTGGAGGTTCGGTTGATACATACCAGTGATAGTAAAAGTTTTCACGCTGTTGTTATTCCTTGGTCCCTGTTGTTGAGGTATCAGACACTGTGTGTTTTTTGCGTGTTTGTGATGGCACACTCGGTTTGTAATGGCTCTTTTCAGGTCTTTGCTAACGTCTGTTATAGGCCGAGACTGAGAATGAGTGAGGGAGAGCCAGGAGTTCACATTCGATACGGGCCGGGGTTTTGAATTATTTACTTGTCTCATGACAGGACGTGGAGAAGGGCAGCTGTCTGACAGGCGGGCAGGAGATATACACTTTACCTGAGAGAACAGCTGTAGAAGAGACACTTCACCTGCTTACACCACTGACCTGCCCTAATGAGACACTCAATGACCAGAACCATGTAAAAGAACTCATTTTTGCAGGTTAGACAGCGACAATCCAAGACTACATATGTAAAATATTCTCAGTATATACATTCACTGAGCACTTTCTTAAATAACAAAATGGTCTTAATAAAGTTCCAGTCGTGGTCTTCTGTTGTTGCAGCCCATCCACCTCAAGGTTGGACATGTTGTGCATTCAGAGATGCTATTCTGATCACTACAATTGTACAGAGTGGTAATCCGAGTTGCCAAAGCATTTCTGTCAGTTTGAACCAGTCTGACCATTCTCCGTTGACCTCTCTCATCAAAGAGGCATTACTCTCAGTAGAACTGACACTCACTGGATGTTTGTTGTTTTTGGCACTATTCTGAGTAAACTCTAGAGACTGTTGTGTGTGAAAATCCCAGGAGATCAGCAGTTACAGAAATACTCAAAGCCGTATCTTCTTGATTTTATGCATTGCACTGCTGCCACATGATTGGCTGATTAGATAATCACATGAATATATGTAGATGTACAGGTATTCCTAATGAAGTGCTCAGTGAGTGTATTTTCATTCATATACTGTATTTTCCACATATCCATACCTGATGGATATTTACCATCTTTGATGTTTTGTAACAATAATTAAAAAAATAAACAAAAAGAAATATTGGACAACAAAACAATTAAAAGTAGTTAAATTAAATAATGCAGGGTTTACAAACTATTTGACCAAATAATTTCCATGATTTTTTAAGTAAATCATCTAGGCCTAGAAATTAGTATTACAATTCCCTGATCTTTTCAATGTTTCCAAAACTGTGGAAAATCTGCTTTTTCATTTTTTTGTATTACTATTGTTATAATATTGCTTTTACACTGATGAGCCAAAAAATTATGGCCACCTGACTAATATGTTGTTGGTCCTCCGTGTGCCGACCCGTCGAGGCATGGACTCTACAAAACCCCAGAAGGTGTCCTTTGGTATCTGGCACCAATACATAAGCAGCAGATCCTTCAATTCCTGTAAGTTGTGATGTAGAGCCGCCATGGATCGGACTAGTTGGTTCAGCACATCCCACAAATGCTCAATTGGATTGAGATCTGAGGAATTTGGAGGCCCTCTTTATCATGTTCCACAAACCATTCCTGAACAATGTTTGCAGTGTGGCAGGGCACATTATACTGCTGAAAGAAGCCACTATCATCAGGGAATACCATTGCCATGAAGGGGTGTACCTGGTCTGCAACGATGTTTAGGTAGGTTGCACGTGTCAAATTGATGTCCACATGAATGGCAAAACATTGCACAGAGCATCAGACTCCCTCCACCAGCTTGTCGTTTTCCCACAGTTCATACTGGTGCCATCACTTCCCCAGTAAAACGGTGCACAAGTATACAGCCGTTCATGTTATGTAAAAGAAATGGGACTCATCGGACCAGGCGACAATCTTTCACTGCCGCATGGTCCAGTTCCGATTCTCACGTGCCCATTGTAGGTTCTTTCGACGGTGGACAGGGGTTGTCATGGGCACTCTGACCGGTCTGCGGCTACGTAGCCCCATATGCAGCAGGGTGCGATTCACTGTGTGTTGTGACACATTCCTCCCGTAACCATCATTATTTTTTATCCCTTTTTCTCCCAATCTGAAATGCCCAATTCCCACTACTTAGTAGGTCCTCATGGTGGCTCGACTCAATCTGGGTGGTGGAGGACAAGTCTCAATTGCCTCCGCTTCTGAGACCATCAATCCACGCATCTCATCACGTGGCTCATTGTGCATGACACCGTGGAGATTCACAGAATGTGGAGGCTCATGCTATTCTCCACGATCCACGCACAACTTACCACGTGCCCCACTCAGAGCGAGAACCAATAATCGTAACTACGAGGTAGTCAGTGTCAATACTCGCTGAGCTACCCAGGCCCCTCCTATAACCATCATTAAGTTCAGATGGGATAGCCTTAGTTGCCTTCGCACATCAAAGAGACTTGGGCACCCAACAACTGGTCACCGGATTGTGGTTTGTCCCTCCTCGGACCACTGTCGGAACGTACTCACAACTGCTGACCAGGAGCACCCCACAAGCTTTGCCATTTCAGAGATGCACCGACCCAGTCGTCTGGCCGTAACAATTTGGCCCTTGTCAAATTCGCTCAGGTCTTCTGCCAATTTCTCCTGGACCCAACACGTTGACTATGAGAACATTAGTATACTTCTATTAAAAAAAAAAAAAAAAAAAAAATAAAAAATATATATATATATATATATATATATATATATATATATATATATATATATATATATATATATATATAATAAAAAAAAAAAAAACAACTATATTTCTAGTGAAGGACATGCATTTTGTTATAAACATCTTCGTGGGACATAAAAGACAAAGTTATTTCACATTTAACCAGAATGCCAGTTAGAATAATAATCATAATTTTTATTTTCTTTCAAGGTTTATAAAAACTTAATGAATACAAAATGTTTCAAATCAGTGCCATAGCAGCAAGTTATGGAGTATATTAATGGTCACTTTGGTCTCTAAACAACAGATTTGAAGCTCCAATGTCAAGTTATCAATACAAATTAACAAAGTCTGTAATAGTAGACAAACAATATTATTAATATAAAAAGGCAGACGACAATGTGCAGGAGGTTTTCAGTTTGTACTTAAAATGTCTTCATTGTTTAAAATCTCAATATCTCCCACAAGTATCAAAAGATTATAGCACTTCACAGATTATAACACAAAATTTCAATGCAAAGCAAGACTTTTCCTTCAAAGAGCAAACAACATACAAGACAATGAACACAGAAATGTCACAAAGATCATTTCCAAATGTCAATAATGCTGTATTTCACCTGTGGTATGATAAACCCTTAAAATCAATTTAGCGTTTTTTGTTGACCCTGTTTGACATTAAGGCATGTACTAGATATTTCCAGGAAAACAAACTCCAGTTTCTGTCAGTTACGCTTTAAATGTTTAACATAATCAAAAAGGAACAAAACTCAAGAATAGACACATGTTAGATAATTGTTAAATGTAATGTAAGATTGTATGAGTAAAACACCCGATTAAGGCACCTAATAAGCACTTTCCATGTAGGTCACCTGTAACAGTGCAATTACAACCATAATTAAGTATTTTAGCATCCATAAAAATACGAGGTATTGTAAAAATATCTCCACAATGGTGCATCTTGCTTCAAATATATGATCGTAGTGGTAGTTTCCACGCACTGACACTCTGAACTTGGTCCAATTTGTTGTATATGACACATACACAATCTGTAGATATTTTTTAATGTATATATATATTTTTTTTTTTACTTAAATAGGTTAAACCTATCATAAACAATGATATATAAAATATAGATATACACCATTGTAAATGAACCCCTTATTTATATTAATATACATTATTTATGCATATTAAGTAACCCAAGCTGCCATTCATCTCGTTCATTGTTTGCTCTGTTGTCAGAGCTGCAGCAGCTGCTGGCAGAGGGTCTGTATGATGTCTCTGTGCTCGTACAGGTACATCTGAGTCTCCCACAGCATGTCAACTAACACAGCATCACTGACCTCATCCAGCATCACCTCCTGAGACAGCTGAGGACTCAACCTGTGAAATGAAAGGGAGGAAGGTAAGAAGAAAATGAAGCAAAAGGGAAAAAAGAACAGAAAGATATGAAGTGTGCAGAACAGAGTGGTGCAGAGTAGAAAGATAGAATCAATCAAACAAGAAAGGATAGAATGAAGAAATGAAAAACAGAAAAAAATAGAAAGCAAAACAAAGAGGTGTGAAGTAGAATGAACAAAATTAAATGAAAGGAAGCATGCAAGCATGAGAAGAAGTAAGGAAAAAAGGAAAGAGAAAAAAAGGCAGGAAGGAAATGACATTGAAAAAGCAGAACAGATTCGTGTGAAGTAGAAAGAAAGAAAATTAAATGGTAGGAAGCAAGCAAAAAAGAGAAGAACAGAAGGGCAGGAAAGAAAGGAAGGAAAGCAGGCAGGCAGGAAAGCAAAAGGAAGAAAATGACAAGTAGAAAGACAGGTAGCAAGAAAGAGAAGGAAGGAAGGAAAAAGGGAGGAAGTAAGGAAGGCAGGAGGAAGCAAGGAAGGCAGGAATTGAAAAAAGGATGAAGTCAGGAAGGAAAAAGGAAGGCAGGAAGGAAGGAGGAAGGAAAAAGGAAGGCAGGAAGGAAAAATTAAGGCAGGAAGGGAGGAGGAAGAAAAGAAGGGAGGAAGAAAAAGGAAGCCAGGAAGAAAAGAAGGAAGGAAAAAGGAAGGCAGGAAGGAAGGAGGAAGAAAAGAATGCAGGAAGGAAATTCCATGGAAAAAAGCAGAACAGAGTTATGCAAAGTAAAAAGAAAGAAAATTATACGAAAGGCAGCAAAAAAGAAAAGGAAGGGAAACAGAAAATCAAAGGCAGAACAGAGTGGTGTGGAGTAGAAAGAAAATGAAATGAAAGGAAACAAGCAAGCAAGAAAGAGAAGGAAGGCAGGTAGGAAAAAGGAAAAACAAAAGACAGAACGGAGTGTGGAGTAGACAGAAAGAAAATGAAAGAAAAAGCAAGAAAGCATGTAAAAAAGAAGAGGATGGAAAGAAGGAAAAAAAAAAGGACATAAAAGACATTGGAATGAAGAAGTGATTAAACACAAATGAAAAAATGGGGGCGTGAGGTCATGAGCAATAAAAAAGATTAAATGATAGGAGAGGGGAATTTAGAGAAGAGAAGGAAAGGTCAGCATTGTCTCACACTTCATGAAAGCCTGAAGATTTGCATAACACACCATTACTGTTGAAATGAGACTGTGAATGAGTGATCAGTCATGAGGATGTTTCTCCACATGGCTCTTTATAACATCTAACTCAATATTACTGAGAGAATGAACAGCACTGACCTGTGATAGTTTATATCGGCCATCTCACACCATGCACGAGCTCGGTCCACTGCACAGCCATCAGAGTCCGTGCACTGAGAGACCAAAAAAAAAAAAAAAGAGAATTTAACTAAAAATAACACAAGAAATGTGATGCTTAACGGTGAGAATTTCCATCCATCCAAAATAAATAAATACAGATTGTTTTTGCTGAGACAACTCTTTAAATATCAGATTAATATTCAGTATTTTTATATGTGTAAACTCACACAGTCCACAAGCATCTTGCCCAGTTCTCTGACGCCAAAGAAGGTCTTGGCCAGCTCCAGAGGGTTTGAAGGCCTGAAAACATCAACAGAGTTCACCGCTACCTGAGGGTGTTTACCAGTACCCAGTGAGACGACCACACCTAACCTGCACACTTCTGCCTCATGACCCTGAGACATCGAGAAAGAGATAGATTAGCCTATATTTGGAATACATTTACATTTTTTTTTTACAAAAACTGTATGTAATACAATTTATATATAGATATGATGGTTAAATTAGGGCTGAAAACTCTTAATTTTATTAAATAAAATTAAATCGCAAAAAATATTATATATCAATGCATCCTAAGTAAGGAGCCCCCAAAACACAATTCAATAAAAATAACACATAATAATTCAAATATTTATAAATATAACATATACAGATTTCCAGATACAGTATATTGCATTATTGTGGCAGACAAGTAATGCATTGATTAAACAATACAATAAAGTGGATTTAGAAATCAATACATTCTTTTAGTCCCACATCAAGGAACACAAGCCTATAGTCGACAGCCATCCATTTTTAATTGAGTTTGTCAATCGTTCTTCAAAAAGTCCTGTTATTCCGATAAGTTTGCACAATTATTTATTATTTTGTCAATGTGCATATGTATCAGACAGATGCTTTTCAAGCATCTCATTGGTTTTCAGCATCATAAATTGTGCATTTTAGTAGAAGTAGGCCGATATATCAGTTTTACCGATTAATAGTTGCTGTTGGATCGGTTATCGGCGAAGATGAATGCTTGCCGATAGTTGCTGTTGGAACTATCGGTTATCGGCGAAGATTAATGCTTGCCGATAGTTGCTGTTGGAACTATCGGTTATCGGCGAAGATTAATGCTTGCCGATAGTTGCTGTTGGAACTATCGGTTATCGGCGAAGATTAATGCTTGCCGATAGTTGCTGTTGGAACTATCGTTATCGGTGAAAATCGATGCTTGCCCATAGTTTTTTTGGGTCTGAACCACAGTCTGATTACAACATAAACTTGAGTACAAGCAGCAGCTGTTTACCACTTTATCTAGGTAACAACTCGAGAAGACATCACTGTGTTAAGTGAAGTATTAAAGTTTGTCTCTTTGGATTTACCATGAAAACTTGCCATGCACAGAACAACACTTGTGTTTGTCTCCCGCAAATGCATTGAATGTGCAATGATGTGATGAATATTATCGTTTGTCTGCTGCGAGCCTGCGGATGCATTGCAAGAGATGTGAAGAATGCAATTACTATACTAATTATGCAAAAACAGCGTTCAAATTATCCAAACAAACCGAACTTTGATGTCAGTCGACCCTGGGTGCGCATCAAAAGTGCTAGTGTGAAAGCACCCTTTAAGGCTTCATTTGGAAATATAGACCAGTATAATGGAAGCAAGTCTCCGAGTTGCTAAAAACAACGACTATCGTCCAATTAATCGGTTATAGGCATTTTCCACCACTTTAGTCATCGGTATTGGCAAAATCCACTATCGGTCAACCTCAAGTTTTTAGGATGCTGTGGAGTTAAAAATAGTTACAATTATGAAAATCACGTTTTGAGATTCCTGCATTCTGTTGTGCTTTGTCTAGCTGTCAAGAATGTGACCTGACTTTCGGGGCTGCACTGCTTGTGAGATTTGTTGAGGCACACTGACTGCCTCCTGCAGATGCGTCTCATAAAAACACAAAGATACATGTACTTCAAGCTTGAATTGCTCCAATAGTTGGAAAATAAGTACTTTTATTATGGAATTTATTGACTGGCCAGGATGCATGATTACTTGCATAATTTTTTTTTTAAATGCGTTATGTTTTATATATATATATATATATATATATATATATATATATATATATATATATTTTACACAAAAATCGACGGCACTAGATTAAATATGGCATAGTCAATTGAATTTGTTAGTTAAAGCGAGTTATGAATAGTGGTATAACAGACCTGTGCCTTCAAGTCTTTGTTGAACTGGTGTATTTCTGTCATGGCATCAAGCGTCGGGTTATTGGCCAGCAGCGCTCCATCCAGAAAGCGTCCCATTGGACGAAAATACGTGGGAGCGGCTCCACTGGATCGGGCGGCACGCCAAACTAATTGCTCTAAGAGAAAGACAATGAATAAAAAAAAATGAAAGTGAGAGAGACAGAGGAAAAAAAAGATAGATAAGAGTGCAAATGATGATTAAGCAGACAATTTGTGCTATTAAAGAAACAAACGACCAATTAGCTCCAACATGGTGTACGATTGCACAATATAATCACCAAAAATCTTGCATACAGTGACCCTTCCATTTCACACACACACACACACACACACACACACACACACACCTTCATCGGTCACCTTTCTACGCTTTCTGGGAGGTTGAGAATATCCTACTATCAAAATATCTTCATCCTCCCATCCTGCAAAAGCGACAATACAACTTTATGCATCAGTTGAGATAGATAACACCAGCTAGAAGATAACTAACAAACCCTGAGCGTGTGAGACTCTGCTCATAAAGAGCCAGAGAGGAAGATAATTATTTTTACTGACACAAACATAATTAGTGTAACGAGATTGCGAGAATTAATGCAAGGAAGAGAGCGAAGTTACCCTGCGGCACAGTAAGGGGTTGAAATGTGGCCGCAGACCTATATGGAGGGTCTCTCTGCAGGGCTGGCGGGTTGTAATTACGAAATAGATGCAATTCTCCAGGGTGTCTGTCAGCGAGAACGCCGGTCACAATCACTCTGAGATAAAGACAACAGAGAAAATATACATAATAACCTAATATATAAAAATGCAATAACTATTCATCTGAACATGTATGCACAGAAGTACCTGGGGTGTGTGACATCTGTCATCTTGGTATTTTCTCCAAATTCATTCTTTAGAAATTCCTCCAGAGGGCCGGACTCATATGGCCGAGAACCTTTAAACACCTCTTCCTTCATCCTGAAGTACAGGCAGCGCAGATACTCAATCGATTTACCTGCATAGGTACAAAAGCATGCAAAAATTATGCTGCTGGAGCCATGGCAGTGTGTTAGTATATTTATAAGGGTTAAAGGGTGTTGTTAGGCATATATATATACAGGGTATATATATATATATATATATATATATATATGAAAGACCAATTTGGAATTCTCAAAGTCCTCATGGTGGCATAGTGACTCCGGGTGGTGGAGGACGAATCTCAGTTGCCTCAATGTCTGAGACCGTCAATCCGCGGATCTTATCACGTGGCTTGTTGAGCACGTTACCGCGGAGATGTAGCATGTGCGGAGGCTTCATGCTATTCTCCACGGCATCCACGCACAACTCGCCACGTGCCCCATCGAGAGCGAGAACCACATTATAGCGACCACAAGGAGGTTACCCCATGTGACTCTACCCTCCCTAGCAACCGGGCCAATTTGGTTGCGTAGGAGACCTGGCTGGAGTCACTCAGCTACACCCTGGATTAGAACTCGCGACTCCAGTGGTGGTAGTCAGTGACAATACCCCCCCCTCCCCTTCCACCAAGTTCTACAGGTCCTTATCATAAACATTGCGATATTATAGAAGTGCACACTTGGGCAGTGGCATGGAAATGCCTGAAAATTTTGGGCAAATCTCAAAGATATATCCAGGTGATATTTTAACAATTGGACAATCCTAGAATTTACATGTCATTTTTTTATTTGAAGTTTTTGATATGTCTACCCACCGTGTACAATGGCTAAGGCCAGTATGCCACCAGTGCTGGTTCCAGATACCCAGTCAAAGAGTTCCCTGATGGGCCGTCGTGCCTCTTTCTCCAAAGCGATCAACATCTGGATCAGAACCAGGCCCTTTATTCCTCCACCATCCAGACACAACAATTTGTCTGTTCTTTAGAATAGAAAAGTGAGCGAGTGATTATTCTGTGTACACGCGTTGTCTTTTAATGAATGTTAACTAAATGTAATCAGACAAGCCATCATGTCTGAAAAAACAAAACAAAAAAATGCTGATGCAGAGATATAAATGATCAATACAAAAAAAAAACAGAACAAATCAAAAAACAAAACTTATTAATACAGGAGGCCTGTTGCACAAAGCTAGTTGAACAAACAAGCTTGATAAACCAGATTAGCCAAACCGGTTTATATCAGGTTCAGCGATCTCAAGAAGCTTGCTATGAATGGTCTGTGTCAACTCAACAGTTTGATTCCGAGTTTGTGATTAACCCTGAAGCTCATGCACATGTATGAGTGACGTTTGCCACAAACAGCCCAATGAGTCAAGCTTGGAGGGAGTCGGTGCGATTTACTTCTCGTGAGAAATTCAGCGTGATTGACGTCTCCACTTAAGATCAAGAGATCATTATGAAAATATGAAGAACTTAAACATTTACACAGCATGAAGAAACACCGCTGCTGCCGCAAAAAAAAAAAAAAAAAGACATATACTATACATACATATATATATAAATAAATAAATGTACAATTTAACTGATATACAGTGCATCCGGAAAGTATTCACAGCGCTTCACTTTTTCCACATTTTGTTATGTTACAGCCTTATTCCAAAATGGATCAAATTCATTATTTTCCTCAAAATTCTACAAACAATACCCCATAATGACAATGTGAAAGAACTTTTTTTGAAATCTTTGGAAATTTATTAAAAACGAAAAAAATAAAATAAAATCACATGCACATAATTATTCACAACCTTTGCTCAATAATTTGTTGAAGCACCTTTGGCACCAATTACAGCCTCAAATATTTTTGTGTATGATGCTACAAGCTTGGCACACCTATTTTTGGGACATTGCTGCATTCATCTTTCCCTTGATCCTGACTAGTCTCCCAGTTCCTGCCGCTGAAAAACATCCCCACAGCATGATGCCGTCACCACCATGCTTCACTGTAGGGATGGTATTGGCCAGGTGATGAGCTTTCCTCCAGAAATGACGTGTGCCTTTCAGGCCAAAGAGTTTCATCAGACCAGAGAATTTAGTTTCTCATGGTCTGAGAGTCCTCCAGGTGCCTTTTGGCAAACTCCAGGTGGGCTGTCATGTGCCTTTTACTGAGGAGTGGCTTCCGTCTGGCCACTCTACCATACAGGCCTGATTGGTGGAGTGCTGCAGAGATGGTTGTTCTTCTGGAAGGTTCTTCTCTTTCCACAGAGAAACGTTGGAGCTCTGTCAGAGTGACCATCGGGTTCTTGGTCACCTCCCTGACTAAGGCCCTTCTCCCCCGATCGCTCAGTTTGGCCGGGCGGCCAGCCCTAGGAAGAGTCCTGGTGGTTCCAAACTGCTTCCATTTACAGATGATGGATGCCACTGTGCTCATTGGGACCTTCAATGCTGTAGACATTTTTCTGTACCCTTCCCAGATCTGTGCCTCGATATAATCCTGTCTCGGTTAGTTTCTACAGGCAATTCCTTGGACTTCATGGCTTGGTTTGTGCTCTGACATGCACGGTTAACTGTGGGACCTTATATAGACGGTGTGTGCCTGTCCAAATCATGTCCAATCAACTGAATTTGCCACAGGTGGACTCCAATCAAGTTGTAGAAACATCTCAAGGATGATCAGTGGAAACAGGATGCACCTGAGCTCAATTTTGGGTGTCATGGCAAAGGCTGTGAATACTTATATACATGTGATTTTTTTCGTTTTTTATTTTTAATAAATTTGCAAAGATTTCAAACAAACTTCTTTCACATTATCATGTGGAAAAAGTGAAGCGCTGTGAATACTTTCCAGATGCACTGTAGGTTGACAATTAGAGCATAAAGGCTTTTTAAAAGCATAAAAATCCATATATTTATCTAAAATGTAAAAGATTTAATATTAAGTTTAATTAAAAGCCTAATATAATTTATTGAAGTGTAAGCCATGTCACTTTGAGACGGTTTATAATATTATTTATAACAGTATATTTGTTCAGGTGGAAAGACTCATCCCACAATAAATGAGTCTTTAAAGTGTGAGAATCTCCTTAGAAACACTTCGGTAAACAGCAGCAGGCATTGCATACAGGTACAATATAAAGTAAAGACATGCAAAGAATCTCAATAATACATTTTTAATGTGCTGCTCAAAAGATACAAGGTTCCGGAACTTTCAAATAAACCACCTTATAATATATTAATATGTAGTTGTAACATATTAAATACTAATATGTAAATCTAAATTAATTTAATATATACATATCCTTGTGAAGCATGCTTTAATTTGGAGCGAGAGACCCAAGGGGAATGACTTTATTGTGTCAGAGATGTCACTTTACTCACAGCTGATTGTTTCAGTATCTGTTTGCGATTCGTAACCCAGAATAAAACCTGTCTGGAGCAGGTTAGCCATGAATCGTAAATTGCTATTGCAAAGAACACAGCTAAAAATCGTTTTGAGATTTTGCTCAAACTAAACTCAAATTTACCTTGGTAGCAACTGAAACCAGCTTCGTGCAACAGGCCTCAGGGGTATAACGCATTGTGACAAACAAAATAGAACAAAACAAAAAACATTGATACAGGGATATAAGGTAGAGGTCGATCGATAGTGGATTTTGCCGATACCGATAACTAAGGTGGTGGGATAGGCAGATAACCGATTAATCGGCCTTGGTTTTTAAGATCGATTTATGGAGGCCTGGGTAGCTCATTGAGAAAAGATGCTGACTACCACCCCTGAGGTCCCTAGTCCTAAGCAACCAAATTGGCCCGGTTTCTAGGGAGGGTAGAGTCACATGGGGTAACCTCCTTGTGGTCCCTATAATGTGGTTCTTGCTCTTGGTGGGGCGCGTGGCGAGTTGTGCATGGATGCCACGGAGAATAGCGTAAAGCCTCCACACGCACTAGGTCTCCACGGTAACGTGCTCAACAAGCGACGTGATAAGATGCACGGACTGCCAGTCTCAGATGCGGAGGCAAGTGAGATTCATCCTCCGCCACCCGGATTGAGACGAGTCACTACACCACGACGAGGACTTGGAGCGCATTGAGAACTGGACATTCCAAATTGGGGAGGAAAGTGGAGGAGAAAAAAAAAAAGATTGATTTATAATATGTAAAAAAAAAAAAATTATTTCTTTACTAATGACTTTAATGAAAAAACAGCCGGAACACACACACACACACACACACACACACACACACACACACACACACACACACACACACACACACACACACAGAAAAACAAAACAGAATAAAAGAAAAAGAAAAGAAAAACACGCGCGCGTGCAAAAAACCCAAAGCAAACATACAGGATTTGACAAGTATCCTTATATATTCATATATGATTGTATCTGCAAACCCCTATATAAGACATTTCAGACATTCAAGATATAAGTGATATCTTTACTCCACTAACAGATAAGTCAAGCAAAAATACAAAATCAAATACATACTTCCTGCATCCTGTTTTGAGTCCATCCACCTCTGCAAATCCCTGACTCATTGCCGTAACAGCTGCCACCCCATACATGATGTCATCAAACCCTGTAGGCCAATCACAGGGAAGATGTGAGAGTACTGAACCGATCAGATACATGGAGAAGCTACTTCTGTCAGGGGCATTGAAAACAGGGGGTCAAAGGGACTATGCGCACTTCTGGTGCATGCATTAATAGTAGTTTAGCATGGGAATTGACTGATAAGGAGTGACTACTAGCTGTCTTAAGTCACTGATAGAAAAAAAGGTCAGGCTTCAGCAAACTTTAACAAAGTTATGGGCGCTTAAGAAACAGTTCATAAAGCTTTGAAATCTTGAACAATTTCTTTCAATCCAATGCTTCTAAGCGTACATCACACTGGTTAAGTCATATGATTTCACCAGCAGGTGTCGCCAATGTGTGGCGGTACGTGCGCATCGAAACACAGAATAATTGAATGAATCGTTTACCGAATCAGTTGATTCATTGTACCTTGGTAACTTCATATCGAAGATCAGTCATAAAGTCAGCAGAATTAGACAAAATAAGATAATGATATATATAGAGAGATATATATATATTGCTTAGTATCCCATTACTGGGAATGAGTAAAATTATTGGTATGTTGATGCAATAAACATGGGAATAATAAAGGATTTAAGTCAAGGATTTTAAGAAATTAAGAAATGCTGAAGGTCTTTTTAGGGAGTGAGGAAAATTTCTGAAAGAGTGAAGGTAGGATAGAATATAATCCGAGGATAATACGAAAATGTCACATTTCAACTTAAAGGAAAAGGGAAAAAAGAAAACTGTCTAAAAGTACAAAGGAAACTTCTCGTGAAAATATGGACAGAGGGACTGATGGACAGAGGCTAAAGTGTCAAGCCTGAGAGGAAACCAGAAGATTTAGGGCGGGGCTTTACCTATGCCATGAGGCGGAGCTTTATTGACACTGGGGGAGGGGTTGTCAAAGTAGGGTGGATGACACCGTTCAGCCCCTACACTACACAGCATGTTCAAGAGCACCTTACGGTTGGGCCCTTCAATATGAGCGAAGGATTGGACACATGCACCACACCCACACCATGCACACAAAAACAAGAATGAGATTATGAAATGATTAAATGCACAAATGAACAAACACAAGAGCTTTTTGTTTAAAAAAAATGGCATTGCATTGTTGTACAAAAACACACAGACATGCAAACAACATCATGTATGCAATGCATTTATGCAGAGATAATCTTACAAGAATGGTTAAACATCAGGAGTCATCAGACAGCTTTTGCCAGTTTTTCAAGGTAATAGTGATAGCTGTCAACTGTATTATATATGGCCATTCTCAGTTGACCCCTCTCATCAACAAGGCATTTCCATCCACAGAACTGCCCCTCACTGGATGTTTTTATTTTTGGCACCATTATGAGTAAATTCTAGAGGCAGTTGTGTGTGAAAATCCCAGGAGAATCCTTCAATTCCTTCAAAGAATCCTTCAATTCCTGTAAGTTGTGATGTAGAGCCGCCATGGATCGGACTAGTTGGTTCAGCACATCCCACAAATGCTCAATTGGATTGAGATCTGAGGAATTTGGAGGCCCTCTTTATCATGTTCCACAAACCATTCCTGAATAATGTTTGCAGTGTGGCAGGGCACATTATACTGCCGAAAGAAGCCACTATCATCAGGGAATACCATTGCCATGAAGGGGTGTACCTGGTCTGCAACGATGCTCAGGTAGTTGGCACAGGTCAAATTGACCACCACATTAATGGCCGGGCCCAGTTTCCCTTCAGAACATTGCCCAGAGAATCGCACTCCCTCCACCGGCTTGTCGGCTTGTCATCACTTCCTCAGGTAAACGGTGCACATGTACACGTCCTTCAACGTGATGTAAAAGAAAACGGGACTCATTAGACCAGGCGATCTTCTTCCACTGCCCAAAGGTCCAGTTCCGACTCTCACGTGTGCATTGTAAGTGCTTTTGACGGTGGACAGGGGTCATCATGAGCACTCTGACCGGTCTGCGGCTATGTGTGGTGCACTGTGTGTTGTGACACATTCCTCCCGTAACCATCATTAAAATTTTCTGTGACTTGTGCCACATTAGACCTTCTGTCGGTTTGGACCGGACGGGATAGCTATCGTTGCCCTAACGCATCAATGAGCCTTGGGCGCCCAGCGCCCTGTTGCCAGTTTGTGGTTTGTGCCTCTTGTCGGTAGATACTCATCACTGCTGAACGGTAGAACCCAACAATCCTAGCTGCTTCAGAGATGCACTGACCCAGTTGTCTGGCCATAACAATTTGGCAATTGTCAAAGTCACTCAGGTCTTTCCTCCTGCCCATTTCTCCTGCATCCAACACATTGACTATGAGAAATGACTGTTCACATATCATCTAATCTACCCAGACCTTGACATGTGGCCTTGTTAGGAGATGATCAACATTATTCGCTTCACCTGTGAGTGGTCATAATATCAGTGTATACATTTGAAATGTTAGTGAATTAAAAACATTTTAGAGTTGTTTTTTTCCCAATAAGTGTCTTAATTTGTCTACGTTAAATACTTTCTTCCATCCAAGCTTAAAATGCAGAGACAACTATTAGTAAACAATTCATAGGTTAATATCCCTGAACAGTGTAATACTGTTCTCTGTTACGTATATATATATATGTTGTATTTATAAGCATTTCAACAAAATATATGATAGATAAAGTTAGATAAGATTATGGTTCCATCTTGCACACATCCCAAATTATGTCATGCAACATAATAGAGTAATAATAATAGAGGGCTCTGAAAATCTGTACAACTAGAAATTGAGAGAGCTTGAACTCATTGGAGACTGTTTTACTAGTCTTCAAACTAATATGCAATCTCACATAAACCTCTTATACCATCTCCACTCTCTCTCTCTCTCTTTCAATTCAATTTGCTTTATTGGCATGACGAAAGTACATTTTATATTGCCAAAGCTTTTTTTAAAATAACATATATAATAATTTAGAACAATTGAATTAGGCTTTGAACAAGCAAATATAAAAGGAAAAACATTGAAAATCATTAACGAAAAACAGATAATAAAAAATTATGATTAATTATGTTTCAAGTTAACTTTAACTAATGAACTATATAAACACTGAATTAACATTATCTACATTCATGTGTAGTGAGAGGTTTGTGGTGTTACATTTTTGATAATACATTTATTGATGTTCATTGTACTTTCTCTCACCCTTGCTGGTTCGGGCAGCTATGAGTCCAGGTGTCTCTCCCAGGTCATTGTGAATCTCCACATCTGCTCCAAACACCATGAGAGCTTTGATCAGATTCATGTTGTCCAACTGTAAGACCAGACATTACAGCATGAAAGAAAGTTTATAATCTATTTGAAAACAATTTAAAAAAAAAAGAAGAAAATTCAGGGTGTGTGTTTCTTTAACCCTTTAATATCTGACAGTGTTTTTAAAGATTTCCTGTTTAAGTGGCATACCCAATATTAAAGGCTTATACATAAAAACAAGTGTCTGGTATAATTTAAAGAAAACTTTTAAATTGTTTAAAATCAAATAGATTATGATCAATTCTGACACTCCCAGTCTAAGAAACTGCTGAATTTTTTTTTTTTTTATTTGACATCCTTTACCTCAGCGTGTAAATAAGGTGGCTCCAGAAAACTGATTTTGTTTTGTTACCAATCATGTCATCACTAACTGAGTAAAGTTTTGTTTTGACAAAACGTATGACAAACAATCAAAAGTAAAAGCTTTACAAAAAATGTTATCCTAGTGTCTTCAAGTATCCAAAAGCCTCTCCAAACAAATAAATCCAATGACTTAAGGTATGCTCTCTCTCCAAAGCATGAAGGCATGAGTAACAAGATCTCATTCAGTTCCATTCTGTGTTATTTGAGTCATCATTGAGTCTGTGTCATGTACTTGGCGCCATCTCCTGTTGGCAATATGTAATTACAGTGAACAATCCTCTCTGCTCATATTTGGATGACTTCCACCTCTGTTTGCAGTGATCTGAATCTTAATATGATTGGTTTAGTGTTCCATGATGCTGGACAACCTACTACATCATTTCCAATGTAGTCATCTGATCCAGGAAAGCTAATGGGTTTTTAGGCAGAAAGCACATTATGTGTTGTGTGCACATTGTGCTTCGTGTGGATTATCTAATGATCTCTGCATCCGATTACGTTGTGTGTGGGCTTGTTTTAAAGATAATCTCCTCTTCGAAGTAATGGTATGTGATATTTTTGGTTCCATTTATTTTTCATGTATTTCTTGCAGCATATATGCAACACCTGTTTATATGTAACATGTATGTCAAAGACATATACTTCGCTATTACTCGCTATATTTTTGTCTGCGAGTAAAACAAATAGGCTGGTTTTATTCTACTCTTTAGATTAAACCACTGGAGTTGTATGGATTACGTTTATGCTGCCTGTATGGGTTTTCTGGAGCTTCAAAATTCTTGTCAACATTTACTTGCATTATAGACCTTCAGAGCTGAGATATTCTTCTAAAAATCTTTGTGTTCAGCAGAAGAAAGTCATACACATCTGGTATGGCATGAGGGTGAGGAAATGATGAGAGGATTTTCATTTACATGCATTTATTTATTGATTCAGGTCATAGAGGCATTATAAGAAATTATATAAGAATTTTTTTTTTTTAATTTTGCAATAGGGAAAGTAAACCCATTTTTATATTATTTTTATTTATTGCAGATTGGCATTCTTTTCATCACCATTAGGCAAATAATGCATCTAAATGCAATTATTCTTGAATAAAATTAGCATATCAGTCATGAGAATTAAATTTTATTGCATTACAGTAATGAGAATTGGTGTTGGGGTAGGGGCAATGTACGCAGTTTGGCATGAAAATAATAAAAAAATTCCCCAAATCTTAATGGACATAAAAATAGGCTTCATTTTATTTCTGCAAAGTTTTTTCTTTTAATTTTGCGGTGAAACATGACCCTAACAGCTTCTTGATTTCAGGAGATTGACCATCATACCTTCATGGCAAGGTGCAGGGCTGTGTTTCCATCCTGCCCCTTGATGTTTGGGTCGGCTCCATGTGTCAGCAGTGTCATTGCAGCCTCAAAGCGCCCTCTCTTGGTCAGGATGTGTAACGGACTCTCTCCCGTCTTACTTAGGTAGTTAAGGTTACACCCTCGGTCCAGCAGTAGACGACTCATCTACAGAGAGAACGCAGGACGGTCAGAGGCTGAATATTCTTTAGGTGAAAAAAGAAAAAGCATGAAGTATTCCTAACCTCTGCAGTCTTGGCCCAGTGAAGAGGCGTTCCACCATAGAGAGGATCCTCTGCCAGAAGTTGATTCGGGTTAATGGATAAAATTGCTTCAGCACAACTAAATAAAGAGGATTTGAAATGAAAATGTCTAGATGGATTTTTAAGTTGTAACACAGCAATGTCAATCTGTTGGAATTTCTATAGTAGATTTTTATTAAATTTGATGATCAGTTAACTCATTCATTGCTAATGTTAATGCAATTAACCCCTAAACCTAAACTGGATTTTCTGGAATGATTTGCCCACACCTCTTCTCACTAAACTTCATGGCAGTGTGGATTGGATAGCCATTACTTCCCATGACGTCACAATGGGCTCCGCCCACTAGCAGGCCCTTGACTGCTTCCACCCTGCCAAGACGGCATGCTATGTGTAGAGGTGTTTCCCCAGCAACATTCAGCTCGTTCACACCAGCGCAGAGCCGAGCGCACAAAGCCTACAATAACCCAGAGGAACAAAGAAAAATACACAATCAGAGATATGCAAATACCTGAATATCTGAATATCTGAAGCCAGACTTAAATATTTTGCAGGTAGTAAGCAGGACTCAACTATAAGGAGGACCCGCTTGCCCGGAGCCAGTGCGAGAGAGTTTCTGGACAGTTGAAGGAACTATAAGCTTACGCTCTAACATTTGCTCATGTCCATATGTACAGTATTTTAATGCCTTCAACATGGTTTTCTGTGATGTTTTGAACATCCTTCTCTAGACGGCAAACAACAAGGTTTTCTGGAAATTGCAAGAATGATTGTTATAGTCATAATTATTGTTATAATTCTTATAGTATGGATTCATTAGTATGACCAATCAGTGATCGTTTGCACCATTTCCCATCATTTTCCAGCAAAAATGTGTCTATAAATTGATAGCTGTTAAAGTACCTCATTGCAGCTGTACAATATCCAGCTATTATTAATATTTAGCTTTTATTTTAATTAGAAGCATAAAACTAGTATATTTTGTTTACAATTTAATTAAACATAATTCTGACATATTTAGCTATTACTGTCATTATTATAATTTAGTATAAAAATATAATTTTTTTGTGAAGAAAACTTACCATTATTTTTTAGGACATATTTCTATTATAGCTATTGTTTTAATTAATTAGAAACTTAGTATTATTATTTTTTTTAACAAAGAACAAAATTGTAATTAATTTTTTGACAGCTTTTATAGCTATAACTTTATTAGTAATTCAAAATCTATCATTTTTTTGTAAATACAACTTACCATTTAAGAATTTTTGGTAACACTTTACAACAAGGTTCCATTCGTTAAAATTAGTTAATATATTAGGTATTATGAACAAACAAAAGTACAAATCAGAACTACTGGCTCAAAAGGGGCTACACAAAAAGTCTTGTTGAGCCCTGGTATCTAAGCTCTCTGTTTGCCTCTCACCTCTATAATCAAAGCAGAGTCTTGTTTAGCGGCGCAGTGCATGGGCGTCTCTCCGTTTTTGTCTTTGACGTCTGTGCGCGCCTGGCATTCTTCCAGCAGTTCACGCACGCAGGCCACATCTCCCCTCTCACAAGCCAGGTGCAGAGGAGTCTGACCCTGACTGTTACGGGCATTCATTTGGCTGCAGGGGCCGTCAACAACAACAACATGGTCAGTTTGGCAAGACATACACCATGAATATGATGAACGCCTATGCTCGGAATAGCATACCATTCATCCTATTCTTGTAGTATGCAGTATGTATGATGTACATAAGAGTTCAAGATTTATGTGAGCATAGAATACCTGGATAATCTACTACAAAATACCCATATTTAGTTACAAGATAACCTGACGCTGCTTTCTAAATTAAACATGACAAGCCTTTCATGAGGTCATGTCACAACAACGTAATATATTACCATTTCAAATGATTACTGTTGCATATTATATACAGCTTTGGACATATAAGTATATACTATGGAACATGCATGCATTTCAGTTCAAAAAAGACCTTTCAGGATCTCTCACCTCAAAATATAATTATGTTTCAGACAGTCTCTCAGTCCGATTTCCACAGTGATGTGAGCAGAGCTCCAGTCTGGGTGATTCCGCAAACAATCTACGATTGACTGGAGCGTCTCGGGTTTAAGTGGTGGGCGGAGCATCTCATAAAATGGGCGGAGTTTGAGGGCATATTGAGGAAACCAATTCATGGCGTCTCCCTCTGAAGCTACTTGGAACATCCTGAGAGCAACAAATAAGAGAACCAAATCACAAATCACTTCAGATCTACTGCATGCATTCAGCTATCTTTGGTTCTAAAGATCTGCATACACTAAGATAATGAAATTGTGGTTGATGACAATGAGACATTATAGTTAGCATGTTAGCATTGTTTAACAGGAGTTTGGACCCACAATGGCTCTTTGTGGCCAAAGCTTTCCACTAATGGTTACAGACATGAGCTGAGAGTGAAGCGAATCCATTCTACAAACAGAGTTTCCCCAATATTTCAAAGAGTCTGGTTCTGGAAGTAAAAATCCCATGCATTGTTTCCATAGGCAAACTGATTTTTAACAATAATTTATAAACTAGAGGTCGACCAATAGTGTATTTGGCCAATACCGATAACTTAAGGAGGTTGAAAAGGCTGACTTTAACCGATAAATCGGACAATGTTTTTTTACAATAGATTTATAGTTTGTTAAAAGCTTTAAGCTATTAGCTTAACTACATTTCTGAGTAGCGAGGTGGAAGCTTTGCTAGTTTTTAAATCAATAAGCTTTTCAGTAGCGAAGCTATATATTTGACTAGGTAGTGGCTTAGCGTTGTCAAAAGCTACACCACTACATCATGCCTTGTATCTTGTGTTTACTATTGCCAGTTTTGAATCAGAACTATTGCCAGTTTTGAATCAGAACTAAAGATGTCCGACTCACAAATGAATCGCTCATTTGAGTCGGTTCTTTACAATGAATTGGTCACATCAATGTTTCCAATCAATGGAAACCAAACCTGCAAATGCATCCTATTGTTTACCAGTGATGAAGAAGGCTCAACACGTGTGCAGCTTGTAAATGACTTTTAAAGAGAAATATATTTTCCAACCAAAAGAGTCTTAAAACACTGAGTAGCCTACATGAAAACACATAAAAAAAGTACCATGGCATTACCATGTTTTTTGGACATGTACCAATACCATGTATACCATGTATTTAATGTAAAAGTTTATGAATATTGTAATCATATATCATGGTTTCACGGTATCACGATGCAGATCATTAGCACGAGCTGGTTCCGTTACACAAGTGTAGATAAGAAGCCTTTAGCTGATTGTGAGATTATCATTAAATCTGCCTCGACAGCCCTAAATAGGCTATAACTTGGGCGGCTGACGAAATATCTTCAATGGGAGAACCATGGAATTATTCTTTCCCTGCTGTCCACGACCCAGACCGAATAGACCTGCGAACCACCGGTTGAGAAACACTGCTTTAACTCTCACACACACTCACTTATGTCAGACCCCCACGCCTTGCTTATCTCTGACATTTTCTCCCCTACAAGTTGACGAGTCTGATAGACAGTCGAGGAGGAAAGGAGATGCACATGCACAGGTGAGAGTCTCCATCCGGTTGCATACCGTACATAAGCAAATGTGCATGGTATGATAACCGTCAATTTTCAAACCGTGGTATACCGTGAAAGCGGCATACCGCTGAAACCCTATATCAAAGTATCATGGTATTACCATATGATACCATCCGTAATCACATTGTTATTGCCCAAATGTCCACGTGCGCACACACACAAGGAATTTGGCCTCTGATCAAAAGCTTCCAGTGCAGACAAAAATACAACAGTGAGACAGAATTACAGGATAAAATGAGCAGTATACGTATACAGAGTTTTATACATGAATGTCCAAAGGAAATTATGTTCAAATGGGTAAGGGTTTGTAGAGATAGTAGTGTAAATATGAAAAATAAAATGTAAAAAAAGTAATGTATGGGTATTGTAAAAGTAGCATGTATAAATTTGAATTAACATGTTATTTACATGAACATACATTTTATATTGCCCTATACTGTATTGCACTATTATTACACGGCAAATCACAAGCTCATTTGAATGTGAGAATAACGAGCGGAAAATTTGCGTAAAGTATTTGGCAAGTTTGCGGCTGCTAGTTTAGATTTTTTGTAAGGAATGCCATGGCTTTGATAAACATTAGGAAAATAAGTATTTTAGATGCTTCGTGCTCTGTGCATCTGGTGGACAAAAAGATTTAGTAGCTTAAACGTTGCAAGCTACTTTTGCCATGTAGCTTGTAGTGTAACTTGCTACTTTCTCTGAAGTGTAGCTTTTAGCTTACCTAATTTTTTTTGTGGTGTAGTTGGTAGCTTAGCAACCAATTTTTTTTGCATAGCTTGCCCAACACAGTCTATGGTATATGCTTCTATTGAAACCATCAGTTTAAAAAATCATGGATGGGAAACAATCCACCAATCAGAGAATTGCGGCCAACATTGTGCCCCAAAAGAGCTCTGCACGCAACCACCCATTTGCACGACGTACTGTACTGTCAATGACGCAAACGCGCCAGTCTCCCAATACTCTCAAACAACTTATATATTTGTATACATCTGAATATTTTGCCAAAAAAGGGCAATATATTATATCTATTCTTATAATCAACAAATTTAAAATAAATAGTTTTATATTTTTCCATTGTTTTCGATTTGATTACTTGATATTCGCAATACTTAATTGGAATGTACTATAGTTAATTTCTTCATTAATGATGTTATGTACTTGTACCATTGGCTTTTTGTTCGGTTTTCGAATACTCTTTTTGCTTCAAAGTTTATAATATTGTGCTTAACCTCGGAGCTGGTTGGTTTGGTTCATGGCTTAGAACTGTATGAAATCTCTATAGACAAAATGAATAGGAAAAATACTTTCTGAACCAAAGGGAAAGTGGGCAGGCACAGTTGCGCTCTATTGGAAGATTTCAAAGAGCACACACAGCGCTCGTCTTCTGTGTAATTCAATTTGAAGCAAGCTAGGACTTTTTGCAAGACCACTGGAAAAAAAAAGCACCAGCTACTACCGGAAGTCAATATAGGCTAGTTATTCAAAATAGTACATCTGATAAAGTCCACAAACCAGAAAGGCTCAGTCTTAAAATAAGCATGTTCCGAGAGGCCATTTTGTGAAAATTACAAAAATCAGTTTTCTTATTAATGTTCCATAATGACCAGTTCAGATTATTTCACCACTAGAAGTCTAAAGCCCAAAGGATACTACAGTCAGACGCGAACGCTGAACGTCCACTTAGAGGACATTGTGACGTGAATCACGTAATAAGCAGAGTGTGCGAGCACTCTAAACGTGCGTTGAATGCACATGCACCTGGAGTTATTTGCACTAACTAGTGGGTCCACAAGGTGGCAACACTTACATTTTAAGCCTTTGCTGTCACAAAGAACCGCTAGAAGAATATATAGTCGCAGCTACACATCAGGAAATGAAGCTGAAAACAACACCAATGGATGTGCAAGTCAGGAGCATGTGTGAGGAGATCTGGAGATACATGCATTTGTATAACTTGAGTCTGAAGGACTACAAAGACATCTTTATGGGTCAATGTGACAGGGCGGAGGGTGGGGCCGGGTCGTGATTTTACACACCCAACCCCTTATCAGGCTAATCAAGCCTCTGAGTGGGAAAAAAGCCAACAGCGGACGGTGGCGCGACAGAGAGAGAACGTTTACGGGCAGCTGTAAACAGTTTAACCTCCACCCTGTCACAGTCTAAACTCCTGAAGAGATATTCCGGTGTCTCATAGAAGTCATAGCGCACATGCCCCAAACACCTGTGTATGCGTCATATGGAGTGTACTTTGACAGGCTCGTGTTCGACATTACGCAGACGCTGAGCGTTCGCATCAAAATGGAAGTATACCCAGGGCTTAAGACCACATCAACACTGATCCGCTCCATTTTAATATTCCTAACGACATCGTTTTCCAAAGTGTGCAGTTATGGAGAGCATTTACAAAAGTCTCCATTGTCGATGAATGAGGGGTGTAAATGTAGCAAAACTAAGAAGGCTAAGCGTGGACGTGGTCGATAAAAACATTTACATTTATGCATTTGGCAGGCGCTTTTATCTAAAGCGACTTAAAGTGCACTTATTCCAGGGACAATCCCCTGGAGCAACCTGGAGTTAAGTGCCTAGCTCAAGGACACAATGGTGGTGGCTGTGAGGATCGAACCAGCGACCTTCTGATTAACTGATTAACAGTTATGTGTTTTAGCCCACTGCGCCACCACCAAAACCAAAAACACTACAGAAGGTCTTGAATTCCCCCACCATACAAATCTAAAACTAGTCTAGATTAAATCTCGATCTTTTCTAGACTCTAGCAGTGAAGCACACACTCAGGACTCACCTGAAAGCCATGGATGGGGACTCTGGACAGAGTAGAAGGCAGTCCCATGATTGGCTCTTTTGGTTCCTGTACAGGGCCAACCTCTCCTCCTGCTTCAGCAGCACATTCCCATTATACTCCGACAACTGCACGTCCCTCACACGGTACGGGTTGGAGAAGAGGCTCGACACGGTGCTCACCGTGTCCAATAAACGGCCCAGGAACTGCATGGTGACCTGGGGTAAGAAAAGACAGAAAAGTCGAAGAATTCCCACATCTTTTCACCAATGAATTTCCATGACTTTTCCAGTCTGGAATACAGGACAAGTAGTGTGCACTCACTAAAGAAACTTCTATGAGTTTTAATTGTTTATACTACAAATCACCCAATATTTCCAGGATTTTCCATAACCTTGATTCATTTTCTTCTGCTCTGAATGGCCTGTTATGAACCTAGCTGAAAATATAGCTTCTCAACATGCATCAGGTACTTGTGTATCTGAAAATATTACATTTGTCTGACACATCATCAGCATGAAAGATATGAACCAGGGACAAACAGAGCTTGGTTACAGATGCAAATTGCAGTTCTGGACTGTAAACTTGGACTGTAATCTAAACGTGTGGCATTAATGTGAGATTCAGGTCGTTAGAAAATCTTGATCAAACTGTTGCTGCAAGCCCAAGCTAAATTTTGCAATATTACTGTTGTTCAAAACTGCAACCATAGTCACCCCCATAACCTCTGCATTGGCTGCACATGTTCGATATTTGACTGGTTTGATACAAATGAATACAGTGTTAGCCGCGTGCGTGCGTGCACACTTATTTATCTCAAAACCGAAAGTAACACCTAAAATGTGTCGCAGTTTATTCGTCCGATTCTCGCAATCACGATACAACTGACGTAAATCGACCTTTACTTCTCAAAACAGAACCACCAATGTGTTAAACATTCACAAACGATCAAAGCTGACTGTTATCCTTGCACGCGACTTTGATAAGAACCACCTAGAAAAGTCAGCACTCATTTTAGACATAATTACTCATTTATGTGTTCATGCCCATTTAATTATAAAGCCTCTTAATCAAATATTAAGCCTAATCATTCATTTTAATCACCTTACCTTTACGTTAATTCATTCTTCCGTACGGTTATCGGTGTTTAGACTGAGCAGATCGGGGACGGGACTTTTGACAGGACATCAAAAATTACTTGCACAGCATCACAACCAACCTTGGGTACGCGTGATTGACAGGCGCGGGAGCCAATCAGCATCCGTGTTCCGCCAACGAGGGCGCTTTATTTTTTTTGTCGAGGGGAAAACAATCCAGAATTAATTTAATGTTTAATAAAGGGTTTAGTTGGGCGAATAGTTTCAAAACTTTATAAATAATAAAGCTATGCTTTTTTAACATGCTTAAAGCGATTTTTTAATACCACCAAACATAAAATGTGTATATAAAATAATAATGTGTGTGCGTGTGTGTGTGTGCGTGTCTTAAACTACTTCAAAGAGTTGTGATGCTGGAGCTTACAGGGTCACATACTATCATTTGCTAGCACCCCTGAGTCTTCTCTTTACTGTTGTACATGAAACTGGTGTTGAGCGGGTAGAATTCAATGAAGCTGTCAGCGGAGGACATGTGAGGCGTCTATTTCTCAAACTAGAGACTCTGATGTACTTATCCTCTTGTTTAGTTGTACATCTGGGGGGGGTATTTCAAGCATTGTATAGCCTTCATTCCTCAAAACAATGATTGACTGATGAGTTTCTAGAGAAAGCTGTTTCCTTTTTTGCCATTTTTGACCTAATATTAACCTTAAGACATGCCAGTCTGTTTGTAAACGATGTATTATTTTTAGAAACAAAACAATACTTATATACTTTTTAAACTATAAATGTTCACTTCCGTACATCTGATGCACGCTCATGAGAGGGATGATGTAAGCTAGTTTGTAAGGTCATGCATCATGTGGAGGAGGCAGGTATCACGTCATTGTTTATAAGGGGAAACTTCCACAAACCACAAGGGATTGGCGATACCACTTATTTTCACTTAAGTACTTTTAGGCCAGTATCACTGATATAAATACCAATACCGATATCTCTAATAAATGTCATTTTTATGAATTCTTTAGATAAAATTAGTAACTTAAATTTTTTTTAAAAAATATATTTATAGGCCTAAGCAGAAAATTATTAGGCTGCTTTGTTTTCTTTTAAATTTATTAAGTACAAGCAACATATAAAACCACAAAATTAACCATAGATATTGTTATATATGTTGCTATTACTAAAACCAAGTTACAATATGTAGACTACAGTAATGCTGTAGTAAAACCATGGTTAATTGTATCAAAACCTTGTTTACTGCCAAACCCCCCCAAAAAACATGGTTACTGCAGTCGTCATTACTAGTCATGGATAATACAATATTACTACAGTAAATCCATGGGTAGTTTTCATGAGGGTATCATTTATTAATGAGGATTAAAGATCATTATCAATGTTTTAACACCTGAATTTAAATCTAAAAATGGTCACACAAGCCCATTATAATACATGTCATGTCTAGGTTTGTCATTACTTGGTGTGAACAACTCCAGGTGCTGTTTTTCCGTCATTTCCTCAGTAAAACACTGCTCCCTCTTTCAACGAGCGCTATGACTGAAAGGGTGAGCGCTGTCTGACTGCTGGGCTATTTTAGCATTTCTGCTGGTCAAGATGAGCGGAAGAAACAATTGTTCCGGTGCCATGCAACTATTCGCTCATATAATAATTTTTTTCCACTTCGAGAAATTATTTATGAGATGCATTAATATTCATGTTATCTAAACAATAACATCACTAGTTAAAAAAAAATAAAAAATCAGAATAGATATTTTTATGTGATGATCGATATCCTTGATACCACATCAGTATCGGAAGTATCGATACACCCATCCCTACAAACCACAGACCAAGTGCCGTTCACAAACCAAAACAGTCCAAAACAATTTCAAACACGATGTCGGTGGATTTTGATTTTAGAAGAGGAGATGGAGTTTTTCGCCCAACCCTACCTATTTGACTCCGAATACACCTCTCATTAGAGAGCGTCACAGACATGTACTGAAGCAAACATTTGTAGTTAAAAAGTATATAAGTATTGTTTTGTTTCTAAAAAATAATCAATCGTTTGGGTTCAGAAGAACTTTATTTGTCGACTGGAGTCGAGTGGATTATTTTGATGCACCCTAAATATGCATTTTGGACCATCAAAAAACTGGAGTACGTTCACTTGCATTGTTTAAAGGAGGAGGCCTGAAATGAAATCCTAAAAATATTACATTCTGTTTTGATGAAGAAAGAAACTCAGTTACATTAAATTATCATCAAATTTTCATTTTTGGGTGAACTATTCCTTTAAGCGTGTTTGGCATGTGATTCTAACATGGCTGCCACCATGAGGAGACCCACTCCATGTAGAATAAAACAGCTTATATAAGGTTACTGATATGACTGGTGTCTTCATTTTAATGTGAGTGCTCATAATTTTATACATATGTTTAAAAATAGCTATCCATTTATTTTGGAGGAAAACTTTTTTTTTTATCAGGAAACAATGACTGAGTGCACTTTTAAACCAAAACAAACACCTAAATATATTTTATTAAACTGAAAATGTACTGTAGCCTATAGTCTGAACGACCCACATAAGAAACGCTCGATTTAAAATATATCTCGAATATAATAAATAATATAGTTTATGTTGCAATATTTGACTAACCCCTCGAGCGGTTTCCACGACTAAAGGGGCTGGTTGACCCGGAACACGTGACGGCGCAGGGGTTTGTTGCTGTCACAGATTTGTAAAGTGCAGCGCCGCGAGACAGCAGTCTGGAACGCGCGCACCGAAAAAATGGAGCAGTCAACGGGAGGAGACCGGGTTTTCGCCGCGGAAGCCATCATGAAAAGCCGTGTTAGGAAAGTGAGTAATGAACGAAGATGTTTAGGGGCGTTTGGGATGTGTTTTTTCTTTCATTTTCTTTTTCTTTTCTTTTTTTTGATGTACAGCACAGAGAGAGTGTCGTCTTTCATTTGTCTCGCGACGCGGAGCTGCAAGGCGCCTGCAATGACAAGAGGGGGAGGCCTACTTGCAGATGTTTTTCGATTTAGCGACCCAGTGCATTTGTTTTCTTGGTCATATTGGAAATAACAAGTAAACTATGGTACAATTGGGTATGCAACTTGTGATTCATGTCATACAATTAGGGTAGGTAGAACTGGGCATTGAAAACAGCTATCTAAAAGAGCAACAAGACGAGGAGAAAGAAGGTACAAAGTGTCTGGCATGAATCCATGACCAAATCAATGCATGCTGGCTGACCCAAGACTCAAAGATCTCAGTAATGCACGAGGACAGACAAGATTTAAATACTGCATAATGTCATACAACACTATTTAAGATGTTAGCTTTGCTGTATTAGACAGATTTTATTTAGCACCCCAAAAATGCACTTTTTGTGCAAATGTGCATTTGTATTTTTGTTGTTGAAACAGAGTGAACACTTTTATGCATTATGTAGTCAGTGCTGAACCAAGAACATTTCCCTGTTTCTCTCTTTTTGCAACAGGGTCGAATCGAGTACTTGGTTAAATGGAAAGGCTGGGCATTAAAGTAAGTTAAGAATATATTGATGTCCACAGGCCTGAATACAACAAATATTGGAATAGAGATATGTTTGACCCAACAAAAGTACAACTGAAATCTTATCAATGCACATTTTGTCTTTGGTTTGCAAAGGGCTACCTTTGGTTTCACTTTATCATCGTAAAAGTGCATTTGGGTAGTTAACTTGGTAGTGTCCTTAGTAGTGCATTTAATTTAAAGAGAGATGGCACAAACACATTTTTTAAGCAAAACATTTAACATAAAAAAGTTAGGTTTTAAATGGCAAAATCCACTTAAAATCACCTTTAGAAAAGTTATAAAAAAAATAGTTAAGGTAAATGCTAGTTCTGATATGTACTACAGCATCGTAGATTTTGTTATTTAATACAATGCCATTCATACATAAGTGTGGCTTTAGTGGCCAAAAAAACCTTATATGGCTACTGTATATAATGATAAAAAATGTCTGTTATCTGTCAACTTCCCATTACTCTTTTATGATTAAAATGTTTTGCAACATAGACACAGCACGTGGGAACCAGAGGAGAACATCCTGGATGATCGACTCATCACAGCCTTTGAGCAAAAGTTAGTGTCACTTGAAAGTTAATTATGTAATTTTTATCTCTATTTCTCACTTTTATGTATAGGCTTTTGAACTATGTGTCCCAAACAATGTCTCAGATGTTGAAATATTTAACGTAAGAGCCTGGAAAAAAATGATTGCATTATTTTTCTTGTAATCACTTGCTTTAGTTTTGTAGCTTGTTTAATGCCAGTTAGACTGGAAACTAGCCTTTCCTATTGGAATTTTAAACAAAGATGGCTTGCATGTAGCTTCAAAGGGTTTCATTTAGATTGTTATGGTTTGGGCTTGACTCTAAAGTGATGTAATATTTTCCTTGGCTGAATTAATGTTATCCCACAATTCACAGGGAACGGGACCAGGAACTTTATGGCCCAAAGAAACGTGGGCCTAAACCAAAAAACTTTGTACTGAAGGTTTGAGTTTTCCTAAAAATGTTCTTTTATATTTGCCATTGTCTAATTTTTTATGGTATAATATACACTCACTGAGCACTTTATTAGGAACACCATGGTCAAAGAAAAGTTCCAGACGTGGTCTTCTGCTGTTTTAGCCCATCCACCACAAGTTTTGACGTGTTGTGCATTCTGAGATGCTATTCTGCTCTCTACAATTGTACAGAGTGGTTATCTGAGTTACCGTAGCCTTTCTGTCAGCCTGAACCAATCTGGCCATTGTGTGTTGACCTCTCTCATCAACAAGGCGTTTCTGTCCATAAAACTGCCAATAACTGGATGTTTTTTGTTTATGGCACCATTCGGAGTAAACTCTAGAGACTGTTGTGCGTAAAAATCCCGAGAGTACAGCTGTTACAGAAATTCTCAAACCAGCCTGTCAGGCATAACACATTTTTCCCCCATCCTGATGGTTGATGTGAACATTAACTGATGATCCTGACCTGAAATTGTATGATGCATTGCTGTCACATGATTGGCTGATTAGATAATCGAATGAATAAGTAGGTGTACAGATGCTCCTAATAAAGTGTTTAGAGAGTGTTTGTTTTGTTTTGATTGATTTCAAATCCATAAACTTCCTTCTTGATACTTTAGTAATCACTCACATTTGTTTTTTTTGCCTTTCTAGGCACGAGCACAGGCAGGTGAAACATTGCGAAGCATAAAAACCAGACGCACTCCACCTCGCACTGCTGCAAGGCCTCCCACCTCTTCCTGTTCTGCAAGTACAGCAGCTCCTCAGCCTTCATTGTCCTCTTCCTACTCTACAGCTCCAACCCCCAGAGTGCACTCCCTAGCTGCTGCTCATAAACTCAAGAAGGACATCCACCGTTGTCATAGGATGTCTCGTCGACCTTTGCCCCGTCCTGACCCCATGGCTGACCCCACGGGATCCATGTTTTCATCCCGTCCTCCTATCTCTCCATTCTCTGAAACTGTTCGCATCCTCAACCGCAGGGTCAAACCGCGGGAGGTAAAGCGAGGTCGCATAATCTTGAACCTGAAGGTCATTGACAAATCTGAAAGCGGTGGAGTAGCCAATAGGAGTTTTGTGGGGCGGGCGAAAATCCCATCCCGAAATCGTATCATAGGGAAAAAGCAAGGGGACATGCCCTATAGGCCATTCCAGCATCCAATGAAAATGTTGGGTTTCCCCATGTATGGTCAGCCTTTTGGCCTCCATCCCTGTGGGCCATTATCTTCCATGGCCAATGAAGGGTCGGGCAATGCAGCCAATCAAAGAGGTGGAAACTTAAGTGGTAGACATATATCTGCAAATGGGCAGACATTTCAGTACCAGCCTCCACCATCACCTTCAAGTTCCAGTGGGTCTAACGGCAGTTCCTCTTCCTCTCAGAAACAACCAGCTCCTCCTCAATCTGAAGTTCCTTTTTCTGCAGCTGGTCCAATGTCCCGTTCCTGCAATGCCTCCCAACATCCAAAAGCAGCTAAGCTCAACTCTGCATCCAGGCCAGCACAATTCCTTCCTTCCTCACCTTCTAATTCGTCCTCTCCACCATCCTCTCTTGAAGATGAAGACCAGGGCGCTTCGAATCTCCCTGCATTTCGGGGTGGAAAACGAAAGCTTCGCCATAGAACTCAGATGGCTCGAGCTTCAGTCTGCAAGGTTAGTTACCGCTCTATCGCCCCACTTCCAGAGAAAAACAGGGTACCAATAGAGGGGGACCCTGATTGCCACCCTGAAATGTCACTCAGCTGTGCCAATGTAGTTGTGACTAACGTCACCACAAACCTTCTCACTGTCACCATCAAGGAATCCTCCCATTCAGGAGCAAGTTCAGAACCCTCCTCCCCTAGCCAAGCTGAAAACCCACCCTCTTACTCCCCAGCTGCAAACTTAGATCCCCTTAACTGCTGCAACAAATATTTGCCCCTTACAAGAACTTGCTATAATGATATTCAACCACCCTTAAAATTTCTATTTATAAAATTAAAATGTATGTTTTGATGAAATTGAGATGAACTGAAGTAATATTTAAAGGCAGGGGTGCTTCCCTTGGCCTGTATACTTTTAAACAACTGTTGTTGTGTAACAGCATTATTACGATGGTTTTTTAGTACTTCATGCTCTTCTTCCCCCTTTTTTTCCCCCAGTGATCCTGTCTTTTTGCCAGTAATTGCGCCTTCTCTTGTCACCTGCAATCCAGTAGAGAGCACGATTCCCATACTTCCAGAGCTAAAGTTCAGAATCCAACTGAGAAATCGTTTCATCAGCAGCTTTCAAACAAATGTTATACAATTTTACAAATGGTTACAAATGGACTAATGGAATTGCACCAAGACATTTCCATATCTTGATCATTTTAAGGTGGGTTTTCAATTATGATTAAACAAAAGATGAAGTTCAGCTAGGTGACAATTGTGTATTATCTGCACACGCACTTGTTAGATAATACTTGACATGGCAAAATGCCCATTTAGGCCACAGCATCCTTAATATGCATTGAATAGATCTTGCCAAACTTCTCCTTTGCTCACAAAGAACCCTTGCTCACAACGAACCAGAGTCATAGCTAAAATTCTTGGGACCTAGGACAAACTTTTTATAGGTGGACCCCTTCTTCCCATGGCCCAATAATTGGCTATTGCATAGAGGACCTTAGTGGGCTCCCCTCATAACAGGGCTTGGAACAACAGTCACGGTTCTCTCAACTGACAACGGTTCAGCGAAGAATCAAAGTCATCTTAGATATCACTATATCTCACATGCGTAGAAACGACTGTATTTATATGCACGCACAAAGCTGCAAAATCCCGAGGACTATTAAGTTATTTCCCTATTCTTGATCTCCGCTCTGATCCAGATGTCCACCAAGATTCTAAACGGATTTATTTTCCAGTGTAAATGCTGAGGACTGCATCGAGAGCGTGGTAATGTATGTTAAACCTTCCACATGCACAACTACTCACTTCCCTTATCTGAGAAATACCTTCTCCTGTTTGCCTTCTGACTACAATAGTTTGTTTCATCTAATAGTTAAATACTATATCTTTGGGGCCAGTAACCAGCAGTAATTTCTCACAGAACTTGATTGAGGAGTTGAAACACCTTTTTTAGGAGATCCTTGGGTTTCTTTTAAACCTACCAAATATAACCAATTGCCTTGGTTGATGAAACTCTCTTTCGCACTCTCAAATTATATAGTCTGGGACCATGTATATTATGTGTGTGCTTGTGACAGCATGTAGGTGGTTCCTTAAGGTTGAATCATAGTTTGGTTTTCTGCAAATGTAGTCATCAGCACAGACTGTCCGCATGCAGCCCAGTTAGTCTAGACACGTGGACAGTCCACATCTGTGTGCACCATCTGCAGATGCGCCTGGCATTTACTGTACTAAAGAGAATGACAAAGCAGTCGTATTGTGTATGCGTAGAATGCATCCATACAGGCTTGTGGTCAAAAGAGTTTTCTGTCAAAGGCTAGAGCACTCAACTGTCTGCGGGATGAAACATCACGTGGAAAAATAGGTATACCCTAGTTTGCACAGGAAAGACTGGGTGCTAGCAACGAGAAAGCAAACCTGGGATAATGCTAGCTTAATTTGTTTTGGGTTGCTTGTAAATACTAGGGATTCA
This sequence comes from Moxostoma hubbsi, assembly GCA_032164185.1. Taxonomy (NCBI): domain Eukaryota; kingdom Metazoa; phylum Chordata; class Actinopteri; order Cypriniformes; family Catostomidae; genus Moxostoma; species Moxostoma hubbsi. Next base: position 1,567,305 of record JAVLUX010000163.1, on the reverse strand, counting down.
CCAATACCGATAGGATTGGTATTGATAAAATCAAGTTCAATTGGTATTCGTTCTTATGCTTTAAAAAATTAGTGCATCTCTAGTAGAAACATTACTTGCTGTCAAATTTTGCTTGGGTTGTAGTGTATAGGTACAAAAGATGATAAACTAAAATATATTGAAATGCTGGAGATAGCAGCATTTGTGCAAATGGAACTCATGTTGGTGAAGAATTTGGATGATTATATCCTTTTGCTTATGAATGTTAGCCTTAGAGAGCCATATGTACACATACAATTATCACTACATTCTGAAGATTTGGTTAAAGGAATAGTTCACCCAAAAATGAAAATTCTGTCTTTTACTAATCCTCAAGTAATTCCAAACCCAATGAATTGTTTTTCTTTCATAGAACACACAAATTTGCTGATAATCTTCCCTTCCATTGTAGCTCTCAGTCTCTAGACGTTCTTTAAAATTTGTGTTCCACAGAAGAAAGGCATACAGGTTAGGAAAAACATGTGGGTGAGTAAATGACAGTATTATTAGTTTCTCTGTGAATTGTTCCTTTAAAGTTTAGGTGTAGGGTAAAGAAAGTGATGCTTTCCACTAGGAAATGCCTTTTCATGGGAGTCCAGCAAGCAACATTGCTCCGGAGGTCGTGTTTGTTGGCCACATACTCACATAGGCTCATTTCAGAAAAGGAAGTGGGACACTACGAATTGAGCCTCCAAATGTGACGGACCTTTTACAGGAATTCAGAGGATGCTGGAAGTGTATCCTTCGTTGGCACTCACAACATACAATGATTTTTAAATCCATGTTTTGTTAATTCCCAAGTAAATGTACCTATGTAATCGGGTTTAAAATCTATAATATGATTGTGGCAGCGGGGGCGTGGTCAAGTGTCCGTCCGGAGAGAAAGAGCGGTAAGGGCGCTTGCACCTGAGATAAATTATGTCTAACACCTGTCTCTAATTTCAGTGAGCACGGGGAGATCGGCATAAAAGAGCCACACCGCCAACAGACGAGAGAGAGAGAGTCTGAATCTGAAGCTTATTATTAATCTAAAAAGTTACTGTGAAGCTGAAGGCTATTGAGAAGCTGGTGTATTGTGGCGCCCAGTCAAGCCAAGCCTTATAATAAAAGCCTACTCACCTGAGTGAAGGAACCTGATTCCCCGTGTCCTCCTTTAAGTATCTCCACAATGGTAAATAATAATAATAATAATAATAATATATAATAAAAACTTAAGTATTATAAAGAAAATAAAAAAGTACAGATTCTAAATCCATTTTCTGGATCCATTATCGTTATTGCTCTCCAAAAGTTTACCTAACAGATTCTCTTCTCACTCAGTGCTCGCAAGGGTTGAGAGTGAGACACGCTGTCACAGCAACCAAGATATGTTCTGTTTCTGTAGACTTTCGCTTGTCAAACTACGGCCAGTTCAGGTATACCGCTGCCAACAGCGGACGCATCCTATCTTGCAGACACACCTATTGATAATCAGTCACATTAGGCCTGAAGAACCAGGTTAACACAGTTTATGGCAGCTAAATAGGTGTATGGAAGGATAATAAAAGGTCAGAATCCACCGGAGGACAAAGACAAACCTCATTATACTATTTAATTATAGAACATTATTAAGTTCTGTATCTAGTCCTCTAATGGAGCACTCTTACTCTTTATTGCTGTGCCTTTAGGGAGGAAAGATCCTTTATTATGAACGTACTGTATTATGTAAAAAAAAAAAAAAAAAAATCAAGAAAATATGGTATATTATCAAAATTACGTATGTATGTACGTGTATATACAGCTCTGGAAAAAATTAAGTGACCACTGCAAATGATCAGTTTCTTTGGCATTATTTGAGGTCTAAAAACAGTCATTTTGACCATTTGTCATTTTCTGCAAATAAATGCTCTAAATGGCAATATTTTTATTTGGGAAAAATGTTGTCAGCGCTTTATAGAATAAAACAAAAATATTCATTTTACTCAAACACATACCTATAAATAGTAAATCCAAAGAAATGTATAATTTCGCAGTGGTCTCTTGATGTTTTCCAGAGCTGTATATATGTGTGTGTGTGTATATATATATATATATATATATATATATATATTACACACACATACACATTCATACAGTTTATATGTATGTTTTTAACTGTTTCTAACCTTTAAAACTATAAATAAAACAGTTAATAGTTAGATTTAAATAAACTATAAATCTTTCCCTTGATCATTTCCATGTAGTAAATGAGTTAGTACAGGCTTCCACAAAACAGGTATTTATTTACCTTTAGGTCGTTCCATACCTATTCCGTATGCTATTTTTCCATGGAGCACAAATAGTTTTTAAGAGTCAGTTCCATTTAATTAACCAGTTGATCTGGTTTAGAAATTGGACTGAATGATTTGTTTTGGGATTGATTTTTTTTTTGGGGTTGGTTGGGTCATTTTTGGAACTTAATGTCTGTGGTGACGATGAACTGTCATTGAATGGAAGAGACCTTTGTTCTGTGGAACAAATATATTTGATATTTAGAAAAAGGAACGATGACAATTTTAATTTTCAGTTAAACCATTCTGAAGTAACTGACATTCTGGAAAAAAAAAAATCTGTGGTGCTGCCCCATTCAGGGTGACGTGTGGTGCATTTATAAAAATTGTTAAAAATATTGAATATCCGAAGCATGTGTGGCCTTTAGCTGCTCGGTTTGACCCCGTGATGTTGTTACCTTTGCCTACAAATTGTTCCACATACAAACAGTGGTCTTTTGTTTACCTTTATATTCAAAATGGTTGAAAATTGATGTCACTATAGTGTGAACCAGTGCAAGATGGTTTCTTCTAAAGAGTTAGCTTAGCACTATGAAATGTGGCCTACATTTCATGCAATAGGGCTCGTGTTAGGGTAGGATGTAGCCATCAGGGCCCGTTGCAGATTATGAGATTGTTTTTGAAAAAAAAAAAAAAGGGTGAGGATGAAGTTATACTGTAAATTGTATCCTCAAATGGCAGATCTAATGTGTTTTTGAGGAGTTTTATTATTATTTCTGTTCCGTAGAAGTGAATGATATGTGGTGCCTTTATTTTATAGCCATTTTTGTTCAATTTGAATAGTCTAATTTGGGTATGAGAGAATGGATAACCCAAAAAAATAAGTGTAATTTATACAAGTCATCTATTTAGTATTGTGTAAGGTTGAAGAATCTGATGATGATTATGGTAATCTTGTTGCTATGGCATTGTAATGTTATGGATGCATGATTTGCGAAACCTAATTGTACAGGTCATTTAAATGTCTTGTTGTTGCTTTGTGTTTCTTGAAAAATGCTTTTAATAAAATTACTTAAATGACACTGTCTCTTTGCTATCTATTTAGTTGCATTGATTGTTAAAATAGCGATTTGCCATTTTAGGGCAATCAGTCTGTGAACATTCTTTTGCCACCCACCTGTTTGGAAGTGGCATTGCTCTATGTAATTGTGAAGGAAATGTGACATATGTAGTATGTGCATCATTAACGTTTTTGTATTTAAGATGTAAAAGATAAATCATGAACAAACTGAAACATTAGTTTCTGTATGCATTTGTGTGTGTGTGTGTGTGCATACAGAGTGTATATATATATATATATATATATATATATACACGCACACATATGCATACTGTTATGTTTTTCTTGTATTTTGCTCCTGTCATCTGTATCCCATGGACTACACTTCCCATAATTCCCTGCCCTCATCACTGCCAGCTGTCCTTTATTGTCCTCACCTGTGTTTCATTAATGTGTTTCACATTTGTCATTGTGTATATAATGCCATGTTGTTTGCTTGTTCTTTGTCAGTTGTTATGTGTTTTGACCTCCTGTTCTCCGCCCGTTCCCTTCGTTCATGTTTTCACTGTTCCCGTGTTTTTCCCAGTGTGGATGTTTCTTTTGTTCCTGTGTTTACCCCATTAATATGTACTTTGTTCTTTTTATTAAATACTTTAAGCTGCATTTAGATCCTGCTCCTGTGACCTCCTTCATTGTAATGCATACAGTATATATATTTATACACACACATATGCATACAGATATATATATATATATATATATATATATATATATATATACCTGTATATTCGAGCCATCACAGCAGTGCTGATTTAGCATGATAACATATACCCACACGGCTGAGTCTTCTCCATACCATATCATGGCCACGCATATGTCTGCTCCATACCATGTCATAACCTTGCCTTCTGTGACGCCCTGCATGAAGCCCTTCTCTGACCTTGTCGCAAAGTTGAATTACACACCACGAAGTCCCTTCCTCACGCTCACCACGGCCAACGAGCCCACGGCCGACGAGCTGGAAGCCTCGGCCATCCCATAGCCTGCGTTGCCACCCTCAGCCGTCCCAGAGCCTGTGTTGCCAGCTTCGGCCTCATGGAGTAGGATGAGGAGAAAGGGTACCGTTTCCAAGTATCTGCTAGTATTCACGACCACAGAGGTCATTCCCAAGACTATGTCCATGCCTAAGACCACAGAGGTCGTTTCCGAGATGCCCATGTTCACGACCACAAAGGTCATCTCCGAGTCTCAGACCAAGCCCACGACCACAGAGGTCAGTCCAGAGACTTTGTCCATGCCCACGAACACAGAGGTTTCCCAGTCATCCTGGACTCTTAGCTTGAGCCTGCCACAGCTCTGCCCCCTCGAGACTCCCACGGCTTTACCTTCCACAGCTTCATGCCCCGACCCTACTACAGCTCCGCCTACCATGGCTCCGCCCTCAGAGGTTTTCACGGCTCCAGTCTCTACAGGTCCTTCTCAAAAAATTAGCATATTGTGATAAAGTTCATTATTTTCCATAATGTAATGATAAAAATTAAACTTACATATATTTTAGATTCATTGCACACCAACTGAAATATTTCAGGTCTTTTATTGTTTTAATACTGATGATTTTGGCATACAGCTCATGAAAACCCAAAATTCCTATCTCAAAAAATTAGCATATTTCATCCGACCAATAAAAGAAGTGTTTTTAATACAAAAAAGTCAACCTTCAAATAATTATGTTCAGTTATGCACTCAATACTTGGTCGGGAATCCGTTTGCAGAAATGACTGCTTCAATGCGGCGTGGCATGGAGGCAATCAGCCTGTGGCACTGCTGAGGTGTTATGGAGGCCCAGGATGCTTCGATAGCGGCCTTAAGCTCATCCAGAGTGTTGGGTCTTGCGTCTCTCAACTTTCTCTTCACAATATCCCACAGATTCTCTATGGGGTTCAGGTCAGGAGAGTTGGCAGGCCAATTGAGCACAGTAATACCATGGTCAGTAAACCATTTACCAGTGGTTTTGGCACTGTGAGCAGGTGCCAGGTCGTGCTGAAAAATGAAATCTTCATCTCCATAAAGCTTTTCAGCAGATGGAAGCATGAAGTGCTCCAAAATCTCCTGATAGCTAGCTGCATTGACCCTGCCCTTGATAAAACACAGTGGACCAACACCAGCAGCTGACATGGCACCCCAGACCATCACTGACTGTGGGTACTTGACACTGGACTTCAGGCATTTTGGCATTTCCTTCTCCCCAGTCTTCCTCCAGACTCTGGCACCTTGATTTCCGAATGACATGCAAAATTTGCTTTCATCCGAAAAAAGTACTTTGGACCACTGAGCAACAGTCCAGTGCTGCTTCTCTGTAGCCCAGGTCAGGCGCTTCTGCCGCTGTTTCTGGTTCAAAAGTGGCTTGACCTGGGGAATGCGGCACCTGTAGCCCATTTCCTGCACACGCCTGTGCACGGTGGCTCTGGATGTTTCTACTCCAGACTCAGTCCACTGCTTCCGCAGGTCATCCAAGGTCTGGAATCGGTCCTTCTCCACAATCTTCCTCAGGGTCCGGTCACCTCTTGTCGTTGTGCAGCGTTTTTTGCCACACTTTTTCCTTCCCACAGACTTCCCACTGAGGTGCCTTGATACAGCACTCTGGGAACAGCCTATTTGTTCAGAAATTTCTTTCTGTGTCTTACCCTCTTGCTTGAGGGTGTCAATGATGGCCTTCTGGACAGCAGTCAGGTCGGCAGTCTTACCCATGATTGCGGTTTTGAGTAATGAAACAGGCTGGGAGTTTTTAAAAGCCTCAGGAATCTTTTGCAGGTGTTTAGAGTTAATTAGTTGATTCAGATGATTAGGTTAATAGCTCGTTTAGAGACCCTTTTCATGATATGCTAATTTTTTGAGATAGGAATTTTGGGTTTTCATGAGCTGTATGCCAAAATCATCAGTATTAAAACAATAAAAGACCTGAAATATTTCAGTTGGTGTGCAATGAATCTAAAATATATGTAAGTTTAATTTTTATCATTACATTATGGAAAATAATGAACTTTATCACAATATGCTAATTTTTTGAGAAGGACCTGTAGTCTGTGGCCGCCTCCCGACCCTGTTTCAGCCCTGTGGCCACCAACCAGCCTCCTGAGCCAGTCCCTACCCTGAGGTGATCTTTTGGGTCTCCTGGCTGTCCGCCTGATCTGCTCTGGTCTGCTGGGTCCTCTGGCCGTCCACCTGATCTGCTCTGGTCTCCCGGCCTTCCGCCTGCTCTGTTGTTTGCCTTGTGTTTGGCCCCTGTTATCTGTTTCCCATGGACTACAGTTCCCATAATTCCCTGCCCTCATCAAAGCCAGCTGTCTTTGATTGTCCTCAACTGTCTTTCATTAACACATTTGTCATTGTGTATATAATGCCATGTTGTTTGCTTGTTTTCTTTGTCAGTTGTTATGTGTTTTGACCTGTTCTCCACCTGTTCCCTTCGTTCATGTTTTCGCTGTTCCTGTGTTTTTCCCAGCGTGGATGTTTTTGTTCCTGTGTTTACCCCATTAATCTGTACTTTGTTCATTTTATGAAATATTTTAAGCTGCATTTAGATCCTGCTCCTGTGACCTCCTTCATTGTAATGCATACATTATATATATTTATACACACACATATGAATACAGTGTGTATATGTGTGTGTTAATTCATACAGTGTGTATATATACACATACACACAAATGCATATATATATATATATATATATATATATATATATATATATACTGTATTCATATGGTGTGTGTATTTATATACTGTATGCATTTGTGTGTATGTGTGTATACACAAGGATGAATGGATGTGTGTGTGTGTGTGAGAGAGAGAAAGAGAGAGAGAGACACGGAGCGTGTGCAATCACCTGTTGCCACACTCAAGCAGAGATGCTGTCAGCTTTCTGAAGATTAGCTTTCTCTGTGGAAAAATAGCATCTAAGCGGGGGTATTTCTCCCTATTTCACGGTAACTGTTGCGCAAGAGTCGATTACTACAGAAGCTATTTCGTAGCAAACATAAAGAGCTGTTGTATGCAAATGGATGATGTGGATTCACTTCAGTCACCTAACTGGCTCATATTACACACAAAAATGATCTTTTACCACCACCTGCTGGCTAACAAATGTAATTAAAAAAAAAAAGACACCAGAAGCTCTTCACAGATCTGCACTGCTTATACACTTCAGTTTAGAATGGCACAAACACAAGCGGAATACACTAGATATATACACTAGGGATGTAACGATGTACTCTGAGACGGTTGAAAATCGCTGAAAATATGTGACGATTCATGTCGGTTGAGATGTTAAACGAATCGTGATACACGTTTTAAACAGCAGGGGCGCTGAAGCAGTATATTTTGACCTCGCTTTACAGGCGCGATAGCAGCGAACAAGTTGTAGCATTAAACAGTAGTAAACTTGGCGGTGGTGGCAAGTGTAGATGTTGATGTTGAGGATGCCCCATCCTCATTCAAATCGGAGGTGTGGCGGCATTTTGGCTTTCCGAAGACTAAAAATGAAAGCGGTGAGGTAGTAAAAGACAAAACAAAAACTGTGTGCAGATACTGCAAGATGATGTTAATATACACCAATAGCACAACAAACATGATGCAGCATACAAACCATCACCACAGTGAGAAGCTCCAGTCACCGCCGTCTGCATGTAAAAACCTATTAGTAGGCCAAACCACACTGACCGGCGGATTTGCAGGCCCACTTGCGGCGACGAGTGCGAGAGCCAAGGAGATCACAAGGTGTATCGGTGTTTTCATGGCAAAAGATATGAGGTCATTTTCAGTCGTAGAAAATTTTAGGCTACTGGTCAACACATTGGAGCCCAAATACACCATCCCATCACGCCCCCACTTTAGCCAGACTGTCATGCCAGCGCATTACAGGGAAACAAAATCTAAGGTAGTTGAGACCCTCAGAAAAGCATATAGTGTATCAATTACAACCGACAGCTGGACCTCCAGGGCTACCCAGAGTTATCTTACGGTCTCAGCCCATGTGATAACCAGTGAGTGGGAGATGGTTAAATTCGTTCCTTCCTACCTCCTTCCAAGAAAACAGCATTGGAAGATCTCCTTGGAGGGACTTTCGATGAACCATTTGCACAGCACATCAGTCAAATTGATGCAGAAATGAATAAGTACAGAGCTGAAACATCTATTTCCCTCAATAGCTGTCCACTCAAGAGGTGGAAAGAGAATGCTAGGCTATACCCACTGCTATCCAGTATAGCAAAAGCATATCTCTCCACACCAGCCACCTCTGTCCCTAGTGAAAGGGTTTTTTCATCAGCAGGGGACATTGTGAAGGTGCAGAGAGCTCAGCTTCTGCCAGTAAATGTGGATATGCTGATATTTCTTTAAAAAAAACATGTAAAAAAATTAAATAATTCTAAGCTAGGAAAGAGCACAGGCAAATCCTTAGTTTGTTTATATGAAGAGATGTATTTTATTTGTATTATTTATTTGATTTGTGATTTGTTTTAAAATTTTAATTTAGTTGTGTTATTTGACAAAGATATTTCAGTTTCACAAAGAAATGTACAACATTTTGTCTGAGTGAGAAATAATGAAAGGACACTTTTTCATTCGATAGAAAACCGTATCGTGAAATCAGTATCGTGAATCGTATCGCATCGCGAGTTGAGTGAATCGTTACATGCCTAATATACACACACATACATACACACAAACATGCATACAGTATATATATACACACACACACGCGCATGAATGCTGCTGGATTTTCACAGAAAGTGCAAATATCACTCAGTGTTCGACAGATTAAATCCATGGATGACGAATGGCTGGAATAAATGATGGAGGCGGGAACACTGCTCTGTCCCGGCCCACTGAGGAGGATGTCGCTGCGGTCATGGATCCGAGACAGATCGCGTATCACAGTGCAATAGCAAATAACTTGGAAGCAAGGGAATGCATGGCCCGCGTTTATAAATAAGAGGTGTATTTTTCAAAAACACGTATGTTTAACTTTTTAGTTTAAAACCGTAACCCTTTATCTCATTTATGTGCGAGCGAGCTATGGATGTGAATGTTGCAGACCGCTGCAGCATCAAGTCTGCGCCGCAAACAAACAGCCCGCAGAATAACGCAGCAGATAGTGGAACACAAAATGCACCAAAGAAGAGGAGAAGAGGCAAAAGAGGGAAGAGACGGAGGGGCAAGAAGGCCAACGAGCCTCCGCCGTTTTTACCACCGGAGGTAAATAAATGTGTTTTAGATTGATGCTAACCGTTAGCCAGATGAGATTACTGTCACTGTGTCAAATAAATAAACACGATCTCTATAGATGGAAGAGTGATTGTGACTGTTATGTTACACCACTGCAATACCAAGAACACCTATCATGTGTAAATACAAGCTGAAAAGCAAAATTATAACATAAAAAGTGCCCAAAATGTACCATGGTAACCATACAGTCGCTTCATCCAAAATACCACATTTACCGCCCTTACTGTGTAATAAATACTGTAAAATCACAATGAACGAACATGGAATGTCCTTTAAAGCTTTCAGAATCATTGTATTTTCTTAATAATAATAAAAATGACTATTTTGGCGGATAATATGGTTTCCATGGTGAATGTTTGAAAGGGATTGTTTATTCGTAGTTATTACATAGTACTAATAATGTAACTACACTGTAATATGAGCACTTTTATGTAAAATGTTACTGAAGCAATGCAGAAATATGACATGGGCATAAATGAACGCACATATACATTTATAGTTCATGAACTTGAGCAAATAGGTACATAGTCAAATGCCACTAGTATTTGGGGAAATATGTAAATTACATATTTGAATAGAGCCATTTTTGTAGTATTTTGATATGCTCAATATATGTAGAAGTATATACAATATACAATATGTTTTACATATATTGCCATATGTCAGATTTCTGTATTGGAGCTACTTGTATTTGATAAAATTTAATAATTGTATAAATTAGGCTACAGAAAAGACTGAAATGAAACTGATTTTTAGGCCTACTCCAAATTCACAATAATATATATATATATATATATATATATATATATATATATATATATATATATATATATATATATAATACACACTGAAGTTCAAAAGTTCAGAATAGTGTACATATTGTGCTCTTATGGAAATAAATGGGTACTTTTATTCACCAAAGTGGCATTCAACTGATCACAATGGATTGTCAGGACATTAATAATGTAAAAAATTACTATAACAATTTGAAAAATAAAATGTTCAGAACTTCTTAAACTACTTCAGTGTTCTCATCAAAAAATCCTCCATGTGCAGCAATGACAGCTTTGCAGATTCTTGGCATTCTAGATGCCAGTTTTTCCAGATACTCAGGTGATATTTCACCCCACACTTCCTGTAGCACTTGCCATAGATGTGACTGTGTTGTCGGGCACTTCTCACACACATTACAGTCTAACTGATCCCACAACAGCTCAATGGGGTTAAGATCCATAACACTCTTTTCCAATTATCTGTTGTCCAATGTCTGTGTTTCTTTGCCCACTCTAACCTTTTCTTTTTGTTTTTCTGTTTCAAAAGTGGCCTTTTCTTTGCAATTCTTCCCATAATGCACCCCTGAGTCTTCTCTTTACTGTTGTACATGAAACTGGTGTTGAGCGGGTAGAATTCAATGAAGCTGTCAGCAGAGGACATGTGAGGCGTCTATTTCTCAAACTAGAGACTCTGATGTACTTATCCTCTTGTTTAGTTGTACATCTGGTCTTCCACATCTCTTTCTGTCCTTGTTACAGACAGTTGTGCTTTGTCTTTGAAGACTGTAGTGTACACCTTTGGATTTCAAGCATTGTATAGACTTCATTCCTCAAAACAATGATTGACTGAGGTGTTTCTAGCGAATGCTGTTTCTTTTTTTTGCCATTTTTGACCTAATATTGACTTTAAGACATGCCAGTCTATTGCATACTGTGGCAACTCAAAAACAAACACAAAGACAATGTTAAGCTTCATTTAATGAACCAAATAGCTTTCAGCTGTTTGTTACAATAAAAAGTGATTGTCTAGTACCAAATTAGCCATTTATCATGATTATTCAAGGATAAGGTGTTGGAATGATGCTGATGTCTAGATTTGATCAAAAATGACATTTTCCAAATAATGATGGTGCTGTTTTTTTACATCAGTATTGTCCTGACTATACTTTGTGATCAGTTGAATACCAATTTGGTGAATTAAAGTACCAATTTCTTTCTGAAACAGCAAAATCTGTGCATTATTCCAAACTTTTGGCCACCAGTGTACATACTTTTTTTTCACAGTTACGCATTGAGAATCTTATTAAATCAATAACAAAAAAGTCCACATTATTACCATGTTTTTGGGGCATTTAACATGGTAATACCAAAGTATTTTTGAAGTGCCAGGACCACATGACTATGCTAATTATTATCATGTTATAAATCAAAGTCCCATTATATTTCCACCACTGTACAATGGGAACTAACACAGTACTTTAAAAAAAGGGATTTAATGATATTTAATGACATAATTTGTCAATGACGCTACCAAGAAACTTGTTTTGTTGCTTTAGTTCATTTTTTCTGCTCATTTAAAGACACTTATGTTTTATTCTGCACTGCGTAGTGCAGAATAAAATAAAATGTTATGTTTATTATTATTATAATTTTTTTTTTTTTACAGTTTTGTGCTATGTATTATTTTTATTTAGTAAGTAAATGAATGTGCAAGGAAATCTTCTTTTGACAAACTTTTTTTTAAAAATTTTTCAGGCTGAAGAGGGAAACATTGAATACAAGGTACACACGAACCCCACTTTCACAATCTGAGTCAATGAAGTAGAAGTTAAACTCTCAGTAGCGACACGTTCATCTAGTTTTTCTTTACTCATGCTCTTTGCAGTTGAAGCTAGTGAACCCTACACAGTATCGATTTGAGCACTTGGCCACTCAGTTGAAATGGCGTCTTCAGGAGGGCCGCGGGGAGGCGGTGTACCAGATTGGGGTTGAGGATAACGGTCTGCTGGTTGGACTGACAGAGGAAGATATGAAAGCGTCACTGAAGACCCTTCGCAGAATGGCCGAGAAGTATGTAGTCGAACTTAAACATCGAATTCATGTATTCTTTAATGTCAGTGTGTTAGGCATGGTTTACAAGCACGTTGTGTTGTCTTGGTAAGACTCTGTGACTCTACGCAGGGTTGGAGCTGATATCACACTCCTCAGAGAGAGGGAGGTGGATTGTGATCGAGCTAGACGGAAAATCGCAGAAGTTCTTGTGCGGAAAGTGCCAGATGACCAGCAGGTTAGCTTGTGATGGCACGCCATAGTAAATCGTTGTTGTTATTTTTTCTTATAATTAATGAGGCAGTGAAGCAGTTTTTTAAATGTATGTTTGAAAATAATGATCAGTTAGTGTTTGAGTAATGATTAACTACATTTATTTAAAGTGTAAGGAATTTTTAAATGTATGAATATCAACATCTCTTTAAAAAATATGTATTTTCTTTTTATCATCTATTCATTGACACTAATGATTGTATTATATTGTCAAGTTGTTGTGATTTCTGTGTTTGTGTGTAGTTCCTGGATCTGCGTGTGGCTGTTCTGGGTAACGTGGACTCGGGGAAGTCGACTCTGCTGGGCGTGTTGACTCAGGGCGAGCTGGATAACGGTCGAGGCAGGGCGAGACTCAACCTCTTCAGACACCTGCATGAGATTCAAACCGGCCGGACGTCCAGCATTAGTTTCGAGATCCTCGGCTTCAACAGCAAAGGAGAGGTGGGAAAAATACTGAGAACCTTCAATTGCAGTTTAGGTTCAAATGCATTAACTGGGATTCAAACAAACAACCTCCTGCTTGTGAAATGTGAAAGTTGTGAAATTATTATAATTTTTTTTATAATTTCAGGTTGTAAATTATAGTGATTCACGTACAGCAGAGGAGATCTGTGAGAGCTCTTCGAAAATGATCACATTTATTGATCTGGCTGGTCATTATAAGTACTTGAAGACCACCATATTTGGCTTGACAAGCTACTGCCCAGACTTTGCCATGCTGGTGGTAGGGGCAAACACTGGCATTGGTTAGTATTTATACATCTATACGCTGCATGTTTTTAAACTCGAACTTGATGTTAATAGTTGGTTATGCAAAATTTCTAACACATAAAGTAATCCATGACACTGGGTGATTTATTGCATATTTTGGATGTATTTAATAGTATTTTGTTGCAAATACAGCATTTATCAACATCTTGAATATTGCAAAGAACTTAATGAGATATTTATTTGAGAACTAAAAATAAAGTATATAACTTCTTTGATGTTGAAATACCCTTTAACTTTTACTATACCAGCTTAACCTTGTGCGACCCCTCGTCCACATGTGTGGACATTGTATTTTTGGCTCCGCTATACACAACACATCATTTAAATTAATTTAAACCGACTGAATATTGTTCACAAACCTCTAGGCTGTCATTTAAGGGTTAAACTTCTGACGCACCAAGTCACGTGACACAATAACATGGCGTAGATTTCCGTGATGTGCTTCTATGGGCGCAGGGCCAACATCTTTCTCTGGAAAGAAATCTCTTTTAAGTTTTTAATTAAAACCTGTTTGGGTGTAAAGAGTAGCATCTCTAATTTCGTTTGATATGCCACTTTAAAAAATGCATACATTTTTCACGCGTCAGCACGCTGATAAACGCTGATGTCCACATACGTGGATTTTGGGACATAATTCCCTCAAAAGTAGAAAAAACACGTTAGTTGTTTTGAATAACTTTAACACATCTGTGGGTCATTTAGCTTCATTTTAATATATATTTTGTTATATTTTATTTGTAACCACTGTACATGCATTCCTATTCACCTTATACGCCAGAAAAACTAGCGTGCGGCCATCTTAAAAATTTGGTCTCGGAACTTCCGCTCTAGCGATTCTATATAGATTTCTATGGTGTTGATATAAAGTGTAAATAGCTAGCGAAGTGGATTTACAGGTTATAGAGTTATCAAAAGTTATGAGTATTTTAAAGTTTTCAGAGGATGTCATAACAACTGGAAGCAGAGGGGGGAGAATTTAAAACAAGATTTCTTCATTCATCAATACACAAGATCTTCATGCTGTGGACGTACTTATGTGCCTCAGTGCTCATGAAACTCCAAGAGATAACACAAAGTCATTACAAATATCTCATACGACACCTCTGACCATTGACATGATTTTTTTAGTGTTAAATCGGGACAGGGGGAGCGGTGCTACTATACACACTCACGCACGCACACACACATAAACACGTGAAAGTGTATGTTTTATTTTATATTCTGTTTACTACAATTTCAAACAAATTTAAGGCTCTAAAAGTGTATGGCGACAAAATAATAATTAATAACAAATAATGCTTGTATTATGAAAAAGTGCTGTGTAATTTGACAGGTCCAATTAACCTTCGCAGGTGTCGTAAAAAACAAATAATTAGACCAGTGTTTCCCAATCCTGCTAAATACGGTGAATATTCACTGTGCATTTTCACATTCAGAATCAATGGGCTCATCCAAAAGCGGAAAAATGTTGCTTTCAGAGGCTTTATATAGAGTTAGGATGAAAATAAGGTGCATTCTGATTTCTGAACTGTTCTGAGACCAGTTAAGTCAAGTCATTCACTAAATAGGGAGCAAGGGAGCATCATATAGCTCTTTATGCAGCTAAGTGCATTCACTCCTAAAATGCAATCAAAGTGGACATTGCTTAGTATAAGAGAAAGGAGACATTCGTTTATGATAAACATTACTTAAATGCAATAATTATTTGAATTAATTATAATGGACATATCTACATCTTGTAAAAAATCTTTCAACTTTTCTTTTTAGTGAGCCACAAATGTTTCGGTTAGAAGGTTGGACATTTTGCATTGTTATAGTGGTGCATAAATGTAAAAATACTGGGAATACATACTTTATATTGTCAAACTCTCTCTCTCTCAGCTGGCACAACAAGGGAGCACCTGGGTTTGGCTATGGCGCTGAAGGTGCCCATATTCATTGTGGTGAGTAAAGTGGACCTGTGCGGCAAAAGCACTGTGGAAAAAACCGTCCGTCAGCTGGAAAGAGTTCTTAAACAGCCCGGCTGCAATAAAGTCCCAATGGTGGTGGCAAACCCTGATGATGCTGTCACCGCCGCACAGCAGTTTGCACAATCCTCCAGGTACAAATGAGAATGTGCGTGTGTTTAAAGGGACAGTTCACCCAAAAATGGAAAATCTCTCATCATTTACTCACCCTCATTCCATCCCAGATGTATATGACTTTCTTTCTTCAGCTGAACACAAACAAAGATTTTTAGAAGAATATTTCAGCTCTGTAGGTCCATACAATGCAAGTGAACAGGGTTGAAATCTTTGAAGCACAAAAAGCACATAAAGGCAGCATAAAAGTATTCCATAACAGTGGTTAAATCCATGTCTTCTGAAGCAATATGATAGGTGTAGGTAAGAAACAGACCAATTTTTTAAGTCCACTTTCAAACAGCACTCCTAAGTGCTCTTCTCTCTTGCGTTCATCTTTTGTTTTCAGTGATTTGCATTCTTTGTGCATATCGCCACATACTGGGCCGAGAGGGAAATTTATAATACAAAAATGATTAAGTATTGATCTGTTACTAACACACACCTATCATATGTCTTCTGAAGACGTGGATTTAACCACTGGAGTCATATGGATTACTTTTATGCTGCCTTTATGTGCTTTTTTGAGCTTCAAATAGTTTTGGACCCTGTTAACTTGCATTGTATGGACCTAGAGAGCTGAAATATTCTTCTAAAAATCTTAATTTGTGTTCTTCAGAAGAATGTAAGTCATACACATCTGGGATGGCATGAGAGTAAATGATTACAGAAGTTACATTTTTAGGTAAACTGACCCTTTCAGAGAAAAAGAGGTTATAACCCCTTAAACGATATATTGCGATAAACGTTTTTGCTTAAAACTTTAAAGTCTCTGTATCCATTAGCCAGGCATATGTGGTATCATTTTAAATATCATAATCTGAACTTTTCAGAGATCACTTCTGCATTTATTTTAGTTAAAATAACAAAATAAGGCCTCAAAACATTCACGTTGAAAATTAGCGCCCCCTGGAAGTAATGGGTAATATTTATATAAAAATAAGTCATATATCACTCTCAAGAATGTTACTTTACAGTTTATTTTGTTGCCCTTATACCACAGTTTGAGAGATTTTTAAAAGAATCACTAAGCGAAATATGATTCTTTAAGTCATCCAATACAAACGTCTCTTTTATACTCCAATAACTGCTGCTGTAAGCCTGAAATAACAAATGGATATCTTTTCTGTGAGCTTGCTTGGCTGAATAATCCAATGTTATATCTAAGAAGACCAGAACAAAATATGCCATTCAGAAGGAAAAGCATGCAAAACAAATCATCAGAAAAACATTGATGATAAAACTCAGCTTTCTAATGACACCTAGATTGAGCTTCTAGTCCACTCAGAGGCCGAGATATTCAACGAAATAATGAGGGTGGTGCTTGAACTGAAAATTAGACTGAATGTCTATGGACGAGCACATCTGTGAGGGCTAAAATGCTCTAGAGCGCCTCCTACATTTCAGATCAGTATATTGTGATGGAATGTGAAGAAATGTTTTTAGACTTTTCAAAGTGTGGTAGAGTGAACAGAACCAGAAATACACATCTAGGACAACAAAGAAATTTGTATCATAAGATTATAAACATATCCAATAATATTTATGAATAATTGGAGTCTTTTTTTTTTTTTTTGGGGTGTTTCTCTGAAAAAATTAGACCACTTTTGTTGCAATTAGTTCAAAAATGCACCAGAGTTTAACGGGCTACAGGAATCATATTCTGCACTAAAAATAATGCATCTCTGTCCCCACAGTGTGACGCCCATCTTCACCCTCTCCAGTGTATCTGGGGAGAATCTGGACCTTCTAAAGGCCTTTTTCAATATTCTGCCTCCTCTGAGCAACAGCAAAGAGCAGGAGGAACTCATGCAGCAGCTCACGGAGTTCCAGGTAAATACACACTTACACATTCCAGCCAACACACTTACTGTGTTTTCTCAATTCTGGATGTCATTTTGATGTCAATGTATTCTTACAGGTAGATGAGATTTACAGTGTTCCTGACGTAGGGACAGTAGTTGGTGGAACGCTTTACAGGTCAGTCCATCTGTCTAACCCCCTAAAAACCACCACAAACATTGCACAACAGAATCATTTTTAATGTAACACAATAAAAAATGACTGTGTTTCGGATAAGAGAATCATCATTGAAAAGAGTGGGAATATTAAAAGTAGGTTGACTTGATGCGTTACAGTAACAAGAATCATGGGTAAAATGTGTTGAAGTGTCCCAAAAATAATGTCACATTGCAAACAATCGTGATAGCTCTAAATGTAGGCGCCATTATGCTTCATTACTTTATGCACAGGCTCAAGTTCAAGGCTTCTTAAACCTTTTCAGATGTCAAGCCAATATTCAAAGTTTGTCTTGATGAACTTGTCTTTCCTTGTTTATGAATGACAGTCTGTTTTCTCTGTAGTGGTGTCTGTCGTGAGGGAGACCGTTTGGTCGTGGGCCCTACAGATGATGGTAGGTTCTTGAGGTTGAAAGTGTGTAGTATTCACAGAAATCGCTCTGGATGCCGCGTGCTAAGAGCTGGACAGGCCGCCACACTCGCTCTGGGGAACTTTGATCGCTCATTACTACGAAAGGTTTGATATCAAAACTCCAAAGAAAACAATTCCTTTTGTATTGATGCAGACAGACTGTGATACAATAACTTTATCAGTTTGACTTCACAAAGTCTTTATAAAGCCAAGCCTTTACAAGTCATGATTGTGTTTTAAGGGTATGGTAATGGTGAGTCCTAAGATGAACCCTACGATCTGCTGGCAGTTTGAAGCTGCGATCGTTCTCCTGTTCCATGCCAAGACGTTCCGCCGTGGTTTCCAGGTCACGGTGCACGTGGGGAACGTGAGGCAGACTGCAACAGTGGAGTGTCTCCTTGGGAAGGTAGTTGTCTTTTTACAGCCTCAAGTTTTGCTAAGTAATATTTTACCATCTAAATGTAGCTTTCCAACGTTATATATTTATGTGTATTATGTATAATATATTTATTAAAATAAATGTGGATTGGGGGCCTGGTTAGCTCGGTAAGTATTGACGATGTCTGCCACCCATGGAGTAGCGAGTTTGAATTCAGGGTGTGCTGAGTGACTCCAGCCATGTCTCCTAAGTAACCAAATTGGCCCGGTTGCAAGGGAGGGTAGAGTCACATGGGGTAACCTCCTCGTGGTTGCGATTAGTGGTTCTCGCTCTCAATGCGGCGTGTGGTAAGTTGTGTGTGGATCACGGAGAGTAGCATGAGCCTCCACATGAGGAGTCTCTGCGGTGTCAAGACACATGATAAGATGCACGGATTGACTGTCGCCACCCCGATTGAGGCGAGTAACCACGACACCACGAGGACCTACTAAGTAGTGGGAATTGGGCATTCCAAATTGGGAGAAAAGGGGAAATTTTTTTTTAAGTGGAATTAATTATATAAAATTAACACTAAAAAAAGTTTACGAAATGAATACATTTCCTGGGCCATAATAAAGATTTGTCCTACCATCAGAGCAATTTAAGCTTGAAGTACAGTACCACATTTGTGTTTTCGTGAGTCCCAGTCAGCAGGGGGCAGTAAGCGCAACTCCAGCTGAACAGTCAACGTGCAGTAGTACAGGCAACAAACCACACTTACCGACAACTGACATCACAAGATGAGAGAAGGGTCTGTCTGCATCCTGCAAGACTACTACTACATGACACACCCACAAAAAGGCATGCCCACTACAAGTTACATCCCCCCAAATATGTGAGAAATGCTGAAGTCTTCAACAGATGAATGTAACATTTATAGACTGTTTGTTGTGTTTATAAGGAGTGCTGCAGCAACCCTACAGCTACAACTTTCCCTACCCCTTAAACTAACCATAAAGATTAAAACAATTAAAAGTTGGTCAAATTAATAAACATACCACAACTTAAAAGTTCTAATGAATACAAATATACCATTGTGTAACTAGGTGGCGACAGTGACCAGAAATGTGATGAAATGAAGAGAAGTTTGTGGTGTGCTAAGCTAATAGGCTAACTGGATAGCTTGTGAGCTAACTGGAGATAACACAGAGAAATTATTAATTTTAGATCTTTGGTTTAATAATATAATATGTGACATATAATTTAAAAGTTATGTTATTGCCTTATTTGTTATTTACACAATTAAGACAACATGAATCATACAGTGGCCAATAGAATTGCTTTATTATCCAAGGGGGCGTTTCTGGGAGTGGGCATGCCATGCAGAAGGTGTTCCTTGTCGTCCAGCGGGATAGACAGATGCACTTGGATGAGGACAGTTTCTTGTGTTCAAACACAGCTGGATGGAACGCAACTCTGAATACAGTGGTTTTGAGACGTCTTTTTCTACTTTTCAAATTGCGTTTAATTTGGCACAGCACTGTGTATGATGCAACGCAATTAAAGTGAGACACTTTAAAAGTGGACATTGACGTGTCCTTAGAAAAGATTATATAATAATTTTGATTGACAAATCATTTGTAAAATGGATTGCTGTGGACTGTAGGACAATGAAAGGCTTATGGTCAATAATCTGGAAATAATATTGCCTTCGAAAGCCACTTTTTGTTTTGTCTAATCAATGCTTTACTTGTCTTCCACAATAATGTAATGCATTTTTATTAACTGTATTATATATACATACATATATACATGCACTGTATATATACACCTATCAGCCACAACATTAAAACCACCTGCCTAATATTCTATATTATTATAAATTATGTTATAACAAAAGTGGTTTTAATGTTGTGGTTGATCAGTGTATATATATATACACACACAGTGCATTCAGAAAGTATTCAGACCCCTTCATTTTCACATTTTGTTTTGTTATAAATTTTTTTTTTCACATCAATCTACACTCCATACCCCATAACGACAAAGCAAAAACCAAATTTTTTATACATTTGCAAATGTATTAAAAAGAAAAAACTGAAATACCACATTGATATAAGTATTCAGACCCTTCACGCTGTACTTGGTTGAAGCACAATTGGCAGCGATTACAGACTCGAGTCTTTTTTGAGTATGATGTGACACAGCGTTACACTCCTGGATTTTCTGCCATCCTTCTCTGCAGATCCTCTCAATCTCTGTCAGGTTGGATGGAGACCATCGGTGAACAGCCATTTTCAGGTCTCTCCAGAGATGTTCGAATGGGTAGAAGTCCAGGCTCTGGTTGGGACATTCACAGAGTTGTCCCTAAACCCCTCTTGCATTGTCTTGGCTGTGTGCTAAGGGTCGTTGTCCTGTTGGAAGATGAACCTTCACCCCAGTCTGAGGTCATGACCACTCTTGACCAGGTTTTTAAGGATATCTCTGTATTTTGCTGCATTCAGTATTCCTTCAACCCTGACTAGTCCCCAGTCCCTGTCACTGAACAACACCCCCACAGCATGATGCTGCCACCACCATGCTTCACCGTTGGGATGGTATTGCGCAGGTGATGAGCGGTGTCTGGTTTCCTCCAGATATGACGCTTGGAATCGAGGCCAAACAGTTCAATCTTCATTTCATCAGACCTGAGAATCTTGTCTCTCACAGTCTGAGAGTCCTTTAGGTGCTTTTTTATGTGTCTTACACTGAGGAGAGGCTTCGGTCTACACTCTGCCATAAAGACCAGATTGCAGTGATGGTTGTCCTTTGGCAAATTTCTCCCATCTCCACACATGATTTCTGGAACTCAACCTATAGTGACCATCGTGTTCTTGGTCACCTCTCTTACCAAGGCCCTTCTCCCCCACTTGCTCAGTTTTGCTGGGCGGCCAGCACTAGGAAGAGTCCTGGTTGTTCCAAAGTTCTTCCATTTAAGAATTATGGAGGCCACTGTGCTCTTGGGAACCTTCAATGCAGCCAAGACATTTTTGTAGCTTTCCCCATATCTGTACCTCAACACAATCCTGTCTGTAAGCAGTTCCTTTGACCTCATGGCTTGGTTTTTGCTCTGATATGCATTTGCAGCTGTGAGACCTTATATAGACAGGTGTGTGCCTTTCCAAATCATGTCCAATCAATTGAATTTGCCACAAGTGGACTCCAATCAAAGTGCAGAAACATCTCAAAGACGATCCAGAGAAATGGGATTCACCTGAGCTAAATTTCAAGTGTTATAGTGAAGGGTCTGAATACTTATGTTAATGTGAAATTTGCAAAGTTATCAAAAATCAGTTTTTTTGCATATATATATATATATATATATATATATATATACACACACACAAATATTTATCTAAATTATTATAATAATATATACTGTATGTATATACAGTATCTATGTATTAAAATTGTTAATATACTGACAGCCCTTATAGATATGTAATCTATTGACAGCCCTCGTATTGACAGCAATCATATTTTTCTAAATTTCAGGTAGTCAAAAGTGGCCCTAATTGAATCGAATCACCCTTAAATGTTGAAAACTGATGCTTTATGTGCACATCACAGATATATGTGTATGTCTCTGTGTGTCCTCTAGGAGGAGCTACGTACAGGAGAGAGAGCCGTAGTGTGCTTCAGATTCTTAAAGCACCCCGAGTATTTGCGCGTAGGAGCCAAGCTCCTCTTCAGGGAGGGGGTGACCAAAGGCATCGGACATGTGACGCACCTCCTGCCCTCGACCCAGTACCATGTGCCTGACCAGAACCACAACCAGAACCACCATTAGATACTCTATAAGTCCAAAGAGGACACTCGACTGCAGTCACTTCCTGTCCTTGCCTTGAGTTTTGCATACCCTAGTTTTATCGTGTACCTTTCATTTCCACACTCGGATTAGAGAGAGGCCGTACTACTTTTATCCTAGATTTGCCTATATTAATTGCAGATTTGCCTGTGTGTATATGCTCTTGTGAGGTTTATAAATATATATATAAATAGTTTTTCGAGAATGAGGGCATATCATGCAACCGGTCCATGTTGACATAAATTGAGGGATGAATTTGCGCCAAAATAGAGTTGGATTGGAATCACAGTCTTTTACGCCAACAAAGATTGAGAATATTTTCTTCTGAAAAGATGATCAGCAATCCTAAGTGTACAGGACTATATGGTAGTTTTATTTTATTATTTAAATTTAGCCTACCAGTTGAAAACCACTGGATAAGAGTATAATATACAGAATGTAATGGAGCACACATGTGCAGGTTTCACATCTTAAGTTAAAGCTGTTTGACCTTGTGTAAAGCATGTGGGATTTTGCGTCACTAAGCTGTGGTCTTAGCTGGGTATCTAGAGCGGATTGTTAGACGAACACTTCTCTCTACAGCCTGCATTATAGATATAAGAACATAATCATAGCATTTATTTGATTGAGAAATTTTCAATTGGTCAATTCCGTAAACTTCCTCAGATTCTTAGTTACCCACATAGATTGGATGCATACTTCAGATTCGTGTTGTATTTTGTACACACCATTTTTATTTTAATGTGAACAAAAATGAGGCTGAGAGGGACAGAAATACAGTCTAAAAAACGGCAATGTACAAATTTCAATGTAAAAAAATTTGTTGTACAAATTAGAGATGCGACCTCAAGATGACCCCACAAACGATTTATACAGAAATCCGTTGCATTGCGACACTTTACGTAAAAATGGTTTTACAAACAATTTACACTTTTGTTCTTCTTGTTTTCATAATTTGGCCCATTGAACAAACTGAATTTCTATCCCTCACAGCTTTGCTTCCATTTGTGAAATTTCGATTAGTTTCTGTGCGTTTGTTGGAATTTACAGGACATTCTTGGAGCTCTAGGGTTTAAGGATCAACACATTTATACAAATATTTCAGTCTTGATTGCGTCGTGCCTATTTAAAAATGTGTTTTCGGTGATTGTGCATATTGCGCACTTGTTTGGAAGCAAGGTTTGGTTCATTTGAGATGGTTTACAGGATTCGACTGAAAACATATGGCAGCTTTTTGTGATCGGTTTCTGTCTTGTGATCCTACGCATGCGCAGAAATCCAGATAACCGTTGTGTTGTGCGTTCTAGTTTCATCCGTGCATTCATATTTGAGATATTGTGCAATTCTAAAAAACATTGAATGTACTGATTGTGAATCTAAATGTATGGTTTTGAAGTTACTGAACTAATAACGTGACTGCTAATATAGTATTCTTCAGCAGTATCTGTACATTGTGCCACATTTATCAAGCGCGAGCAGAAAAAACACATTGATCCCACAATTTATGTCATAAAGGTTTCACAAACTATTTCCACACAAATTCATTCTGCTCGTGTTTCATGAATGAGATCCACTCTTTAAAATCTCATCAGTATAGCTTCTGGTCAACAATGCATGTTGTGATTTCACAAATAATCATTAATATTGTCTGAAGTGCAGCTGGTTGGCTTTATTGCATTTTGGATGTTCATGTATCTTCTAAAAAGGCTTCACTGAAGCCTGCAAACAGGACTAGATATCTACTGCTTTGCTATTAGTTACTATGTAATAAAGAAACAATGTTTCATTGTGGAAGCCCTTCGTTTTTGTTGGTTTTATTATTTTGGTTTAAAGGTAGGACAGCATCTGTGATGTGCTGTCGATTAACATCAGAAATAATTTCTACTCGCCTCTTAGTTTGTAAAAATAAAAAAAAAATCACATTCATAGTAATGCACTTTCAATGGAAGTCTATGGAACAAGGCAGGTAAAGCTTGTATTTTTGCTGAAGTCCTTATATTAATACTTCCATAAATATAGTTCAAAAACAATGAAAAAAAGACGTAAGAGTCCTGACTTAAAGTTTTTATTACGATAAATGAAAAGCCGTCTTTGCGCAGTAAAATACATTGCTAACTGTTCACAGAACACATTGTTGTAGCATAGCAGCAAGCACCATAGTAACAAGTTTACATAACATCGCATTATGTATTAAATAAAAAAGAAAAAGTATTATATAAAACCTCTTTTATATACTTTTTTTGCACAGTTTTTGTGAAACCAGTTGCTGTTTGTCAAACTAATGAGGCAGAAAATCAGCATTTGTTCAAAAAGAAAAAATGATATCACTAAATCTGACAATCCTTCATAATAAACATAATACTTACATGACTCACAAGCTTAAACCCCGCCTCTAAAATGTGCATCTAAGTTCAGTCTATCTGTTCTAATGTAGAAAAAAGCCTTTAACCTTACAAATTGTGTTTATTATAGGGTAAATAGGGTAGTCTGGGACATTTCTTTACATTTTCAACTTTTCAACTAATAGAAATAGTTCAAACAAAAATATAAATTCAGTCAATTTACTCACCTTCATGGTGTTCCAAACCTGTGTGACTTTCTTTCTTATGCGGAACACAAAAATAGATGTTTTAATGAATATCATGTGCTGTTTTACTCGTAGTCCATACAAGTTTTGCATCATATTCCAAGTCTTGCGTTGTTTTTAGCGCTAAACAACGCAATTTCCTGTGTCAAGATATGAGCCACTGTAAACAAGCTTCTCTCAGCGCTTATAAGCACAACAAACATAAACATTTTCACTGAAAAAGGACTTCAATTTCAGGGGTTTTATCAAAACCTATCATACACCTTAAGAAGACTTGGAATATGATGCATGAGTTGCGTGAAGTACATTTGGATCCTGTAGTTTTGAACAATATGAGGGTCAGTAAATGATGACAGCATTTTATTTTGTGGGTGACCTATTTCTATAAGTATCCCAGAATGCACTAATTCACCCTACTGCTATAAAACTATTATTTGCCAGATATTTCCATGTAAATGTGATATGTGCATCTTTAGAGCAGAACTTTCTTTTACACTTCAGAATGAAGCGATTTTTGAAACGGTTGACAAAACTCCCCGGGAAACCACAGGCTCATCAGTGCTGGTCAATGTGTATAACTGTCCTTTTCCATACGGACGGAATGGTGATGTTTGGAGTATCTGAATGGAGATTTTACGCAAGGCTCCTCTGTCTGGGCTTGATTCTAGGGTACAGCTACAAATAAACAAATGTTAACACTAAAGTTAATGAACGCAAAGAAATACATCTATACTGCTTTGCAAAGGCAAAACACAGTAACAACACATTTCAACAAAATTTAGGTTTGACTGAAATCATGTCTTTTAGAGCACAATCTGTCCTATGACCATATGTATTTGCATCAGCTATGCTCGCATTTGGAGGAAACAGACTGCGCTTCAGTTACTCCAAAATCCACACTGAAACAAACAAACTTAGAAGCCGTACTTTTCAGTTTCAATGTTGGCGTACTTACTGTGTTTTGACTTTGTAGGGCAGCATACACCTTCCCCAAATTAGATAATAGTAAATCAATAAATCAAATGATTTGGTATTTTTTATAAATACATCTTATGCAAGATATTTCCTCACCCCAAGCAGGTTGCGAGGTATGTAGCCCTCGTTGTCGGCACATCTCGCCCACCACCACTCGGTTTCTTCACTGTCCTCTCTTCGTAAAATGGTCAGACAGTCTCCCTCCATAAAGGACAACTCATCTGGGCTCTCAGACTCGTAGTCCCACAGGGCATAAACAACACCCCTGTTCATGATGCCCATCTTCTCCTGCACACCTGTGGACAAACACATATGCGCTTAGATTCACATATATCTTTCTAAAAACAATAGAAGAGTTAAACCTGGGGATGCACATTTTGGCCAATATTAACAGTCAATTATTTTTATCTAAATGTTTTTTTAATGTTAAATAAACAAATATGATACATAAGGGCTTTGCAATAATGCAATTGTTTTACTCTCAATATATCATCAATACTTTAATTTTAACTGCTTATATTGCGTCTAATTAGACCAATGCCGATATTAATATACAAAAAAAAAAAATGCTAATATTGGTCAATACCAATATTGATATATTGTACATTCTTCAAAGTATTTTATTACTATATTACATTTAAAGGAATGTTCAGGGTTCAATATAAGTTAGGCTCAGTTGACATGGCATAATGTTAAAAACCACAAACAATCATTTAGACTCGCAAAAAATGGCAGTGAGTCACTTGAATGGGGCCAGTCGATATACACCATTTCAAAAGTATAGCCACAAAATCTAAACATTATACTTGTAAACATAATTTTAGAATTAATCAAATTATATCCAATTATTCAACTTTGTTGCCATGACGACACAATGCTGGTAAACCCTGTAAGTGATTTTAAATCACACTAAAATAACATTTAGCATGTATGATGTTAACATCATGAGGCTATACCTTTGAAAGTGTTTCTTTTAATGTTAATCTATTGGCCCCATTCACTTCCACTGTAAGTAACCGTGATTTCTCCTTTTTTCTTTAAACTCGTTCGACCCCTTGTCTACATGTGTGAACATAGAATTTTGGCTCCGCTATACGCAACGCATAATTTAAATTAATTTAATCCGACTGAATACTGTTCACAAGACTCTAGACTGTCATTTAAGGGTTGTCACGTGTTGTCACCAAGTCAAATTACAAAATAACATGGCGTAGATTTCCGTGAAGTGCATCTACAGGCGCAGAGCCAACATAAAGTGCCTTCGGAAAGAAAAAAGTTTTGGTGTAAAGAGTAGAATCTCTAATTTCATTTGATATGCCGCTTTAAAAATGTATTCATTTTTTTGTGCATCAGCACTCTGATAAACGCTGATATCCACATACGTGGATTTTGGGACATAATTCCCTCAAAAGTAGAAACCACGTTAATAATTTCTGTAGCTTTCAACATTAACACATCTGTGTCTCATTTCTCATCATTATAATATACATTTTGTTATATTTTATTTTGTTATCACTGTACAGTACGGTTCTATTCATTAACATTAGTACATGCATTCCTATATTTACTGTCAATTTGTACATTGAAAATCAATGAGTTCATCTAAAAGCTGAAAAATGTTGCTTTCAGAGGCTTTATATAGAGTTAGGATGAAAATAAAGTGCATTTCGAACTGTTCAGTAACCAGTGCAGACAGACAGCACACTGGAGGTCAAGTCATTCATTAAATAGGGATCAAGGGAGCATCCTAGCAGCTAAGTGCATTCACTCCTAAAATCTGACCAAAAGTTCAGTTTCAGGCTGCAGATGATTTTTGGACCACTCAACATGTTTGGCAGACATGGGACAATGATAATTGTTACATTAGTACATTGATTCAGAATTTATAATGTATAATTTTATTTCAACATGGTTGGCAGTGATTGGATGATGCTGGTCATTACTTTGAATCAGAATTAATTATGCTAATTTCTGATGTAATGTCTGCAATGTCTCAAAAACATGAACAACCAACAATCCTGGAAACATGATACATAATTTGATACAAATCTGACTTTCTATAGCTTGGTATTATTTAAAATGTCACAACTTATGTGGCCATCACATATATGTGATGTCACAACTTAGTGGAAATCACACATATGTGATGACACACATGTGGACATAAATGTTTAGGAAAACGAATTGCTCAAGAATTTTTTCGTTTTGTGTTTTTGCTCGTTTATAAGGAAGGAGCTACTAGTTACAAATCAGAAAGGGAAATGGAAAATGCACACAGCATTCACACTCTTGTCTCTGGGGGTTAATAAACAAGGAACAAGTCAAAAATATTTTCTGAGGTAATCAACATTATGCCACAAATGCTGTCAAATAAGCTAAACTTGTACTAAACCCGGAGCTCAAAAGGCATGAATACTGCATTCATTGTGACTAGTGTGTGTTGAATAATAATGGGAGGACTGGTTTCTCACCGTAGAGAAACTGGGAGCACTGGGTGTAGCCTTCCTCCATCTCCTCACACTTATCTGCTGCTGTCTGCATATCACTGTAGGTCATGGCATACACTGCAGCTCCAGACTCCACTAGGAACTTACACACTTGCACATTATTACAGGAGGCAGCACAGTGCAGTGGAGTCCTAACACACATAGAAAGAGAGGTTTCTTTTATTGCATCTATGGACAGAATGATTCAGTGTATACAGTGTATATACTATTATATACTATATAGCGTTCAAAGGTCTGAGTCCACATTGAAAAAATCTATGGAAACTACAGAAATTAAAGACAAAAAAAAAACATGAAAAAAGGAACAATGAATGAATTAAATAAATAAATAAAAAAGATTCAACACTCTTTTTAGGTCACTGATTAAATGAGCAGTGTTGTGATTTCAGATTTACTATTCCAAGAATGCTCTTTGGAACATTCTCAAATCATGCCGAATAACATGGAAAATCAGTTTTTGGACAAACTTGAGGAATTTTGCCAGCTTGAGTGTATAATGTCATTAAAGTAAAACTAAAACTATAATATAATGTAAAAAAGAATCAGTCTGTACTTACCATCCATCGCTGTCAGCAGCATTGACATTCACTCCAAACTGCACCAGGAAATTTACAATCTCCGTGTGTCCAGCACATACAGAATTGTGCAGAGCGGTGATACCCTCATCATTGGGCATACTGGGGTCCTCCACCTGGATATGACGAACAGACACATACATACTTGAAATGCAAAGCTCTTACATGATGTACAGTCACATTTTTGCATCTTATTTAAAAAGTTCAAGGGATAGGTTACTAAATTAGACTTACCTCATATATTATTCTCTGGACCAGGTCATATTCACCCTCTAAAGATGAGTCCAGCAAGAGTGCCAATGGGTTAAACCGCACACGCATCCCATGGTTGATGCGCTCAGAGCCTGTCTTACGAAGGTTTGTCCTTTTGCCCTAAGAAAAACAAGAAAGGTTGGAGAGATGGTCAGCCAGATAGTTGGTAATAGTGGTCGACCGATGTCAAGTTTTTCAATAGCCAATGCTGATGCCCATATCTAGAGAGCAGGGTGTACGATAACCAATAAAATGCAGATACACCGAAAATAGGCTACATGACGCAATACAATTTTTTATTTTATATCTATATGGTATATTTATTTATGATGCAATGCAACAGAGATGCTCCAAAAGCATCCGTCTGATGCAGGTGTACAATGACACATCCTTAGACAAGCCCTTAAAATAAATATTGGACTGATTGACAAATTCAGCTGTAAAATGGATTGCTATGAACTGTAGCTCAATTATAGGCTTATGTTCAATAATATGGAAATAAACTATATATTGCATTCTAAAGCCAGTGAGCTCAGGGAGTATTAAAACTGACTACCACCCCTGGAGTCACGAGTTCGAATCCAGGACGTGCTGAGTGACTCCATACAGGTCTCCTAAGCAACCAAATTGGCCCAGTTGCTAGGGAGGGTAGAGTCACATGGGGTAACCTCCTCGTGGTTGATATAATGTGGTTCTCGCTCTCGGTGGGGCATGTGGCGAGCTGTGTGCGGACGGCGCGGTAACACGCTCAACAAGCCACGTGATAAGATGCGCAGATTGACGTGGAAGCAACTGAGGTTTGTCCTCCACCACCTGAATAAAAACATTTTGTTTTTTTAAATAATAATATTTCCAAATAAGATTTGGTCGATGCTGATACCGATATCTAGAGAGCAGCATGGCTGATATAAACGCCGATATTCCTGATATAATTTAACAACTGAAAATTCTATGTACATACAATTTTAATTTTGTGAAATACTCCAGAAGGGGGCTTGGTTACTTAACAAGGGGGTAAATTGGAGGGTTGGTGCTCCCACCCCTTTTTTGAACAATGTCTAGAGCTTTATCCTTCTCCAAATATTGGCTGATTAATCAGCCCGGCTGATATATTGGTCTATTACAGTTTATTTCCCAATATTAACTAAAAAACTAAATTCCCAAAAATATCTGAAAACAGAAAATGTGCATTCTCAATTGTCAGTAGATTCTTACCTGACTCAATTGGGAGCTAACATTTTCGCCAATAATGTCAAAATGCCCAAATATTGGCCTATTTATCAGCCTGACTTATGTACTGTATATTTGTCAATATATTTGTCAATTTAATAGGCTATAAGTGGTATATGTATGTTTTTATGCAGTAAGTTGGAAGATTCTTGGCCATCAAGAAATCTTACCAGGTGTTAGCTTAACTTCAAAATGAACCATTCTTCCATTTTGCATATTAAATGCCCACTGAGGGTCACTAGTTGCCACTTCTGCACCATTTAAATGTTTAATGAGATCTGTGTGCAGTGAACAGAATCTTACTGTGGCTAGTTGCTAAGCAACAGCCCAGAATGAATGGCTTGATTGGAATCTCTGCTGACCTGACATGTCTTCAACCTCCCTCTCTCTCATTATCTGTGGCCATACTTGACTCAAATCTCAAGATTGCTTGTAATCTACTAAAAAGACAAATTGTTGTCAGTGTGAATGCCCCTTTAGTCCTCTATGAATGTAGTTTTGCCCTTACTGAAAGTAGTAATACATACCTGCGGTAACATTACTTGTCCAGTGACCTCTGGAGCCTTCATTTCAGCACTCTCCTCCCCTGATACCTCCTGTTCTGTTATACTGGGATATGGAGGTGGGGGGTAAGGTGGGTAGTCCTCAATATAAGGCTCCGGTGCAGCCGGACCATAGACTTCCAGATCTTCCTTCACGGGTGGTTCCTTCAGTCCAGAGCTGTTGATAGTGGTATCATTCAGGAGAGGAGTTCGAGGAGGAAGGGGTGGAGGGGTCAGATCCTCTTCCTCTCTTTCACACTCAGGTATTGTCATATCATGGTGTCCCTCTTGGGGTCTAGTGCCCTCAGCATCAGCCTGCCGGCCTCCATCCTCTGACTCTGCCTGAAAGAAGGTTGTTGGGGTGCCGGTAGTGGTCTCCATGGCTGCCAACGTAGTCTTCTGGTAGAGGAGCTTCTGGATGTTGGGACCTGCAGGTCCCTCGGGTTCCGTTATAGAGCTGCGCTTCTTAAGAGGTCGGGGCGCATGGTGCAGTCTTTTTCTAAGGGCCTCCAAGTCGACATCGCTCTGGAGCCGATGGGAGTTTGAGATGAATGGTAGCAGTTTGGTCGGACTAAGGGGTCTTGGAGCACGCTCCATTTCCTGGCCCTCCCCGGAGGAGGATGCAGGGGCCACACGGGTGCCCTGTTCCACCTGTTCACCATCTAGACCGCTAGGTTTCTCAAGATAGCTACTGTCCTGGGGATATTGCCCCCCGCTGGATGGGATGACTGGTTTACCGTATACTGTGAGAGGGTATGAGTGAGGGTCAGGCAATTTATTAAAATGCCTACTATAATACAGTTGGGTCCCATTTCATAGGTAGTATACCATTGCATAATATTGATAATAATAAAGCTAATGGCTTTATCAAAGAGCCATTTAGGAACATTATAGTTAAAGTACTGTATATAGTAGATATACACTCACTGAGCACTTTATTGGGAACACTATGGAATACTGATAAAGTGTCCGTCGTGGTCTTCTGCTTTTTTAGACCATCCTCCTTAAGGTTCGACATGTTGTGCATTCTGGGATGCTATTCTGCTCACTACAATTGTACAGAGTCGTTATCTGAGTTACCGTAGCCTTTCTGTCAGCTCAATAAAGTCTGAACATTCTCCGTTGACCTCTCTCATCAACAAGGCACTTCTGTCTGCAGAACTTCCACTCACTGGATGTTTTTTGTTTTTGGCACTATTCTGAGTTAACTCTAGGGACTGTTGTGCGTGAAAATTCCAGGAGATCAGCAGTTACAGAAATACACAAACTGTTTGTCATGCCGCAGTCAAATCATGCCATGGTCGAAATCACTGAGATCACTTTTTTCCCAATTCTGATGGTTGAGGTGAACATTAACTGAAGCTCCTAACCCGTATCTGGATGATTTTATGCATTGCACTGCTGCCGCTCGATTGGCTGATTAGATAATTGCATTAATACGTAGGTGTACAGGTGTTCCAAATAAAGTGCTTAGTGAGTGTATAGCTAAACATAGTATTAGTCTTGTGTATCTTAGATACTTATCAAGTTCCATTACAAGATGTTTGTTGAGGCGGCAATACTTACATCGAGGCTGTGAACGAATCAGCGTACTTTGCCCTTGGTAACCCTTCCCAAGAGTGCTGTGCTGGGTGTACATCGAGATGATGTCACTACTCGCTGCCCCCATCTTGTGCTTGTGGAGGGTGGTGGAAGTTTCTTTCCCTGCCAAAGTCTCTGATGTGAAAGGAGGGACTGTTGCGGCGGGTAAAGTGTCCGGTTTAGGGGGCAAAGGTAAAGGTAAGGTGTTACTTTGAGATGGAAGGGGTATTGGAGGTTTCTGACTGGCTGATCTGGCTTTGCCAGGGAAGGTGCCGGTGTTGTACGGAGGTTTGCTGAAGGTCGACTGGCCTGATAGAGCAGGTTTGGGCTTGCTGGGAACTGGAGGAGGAACCTTCCCGAATGTTCTACCAGCAGACTAGTGATGAAGACAGGAAGACAAGATTTCAAAGATGGATTGCTTGGATCAAGTACCATTTGCAAACATGGTCCAGTAGCTAGATCGGCACCAAACTAACACTAACTAGCATAAACAAGCCTGAACCAGCATGGAAATTCATGCTGCTCTAAGCTGGTCTATTCAGTAGGGAATGTTGCTGAACCTCATATACAATGAACCTAAAATTCAAATACGAACTTATCAGGCAAATAACCATTCAGTTTATTTGAACTTGGCTTAAATATGACTACAACATACATCTCAGGTGTTTTAGGCATTTGTGGTAATTTACTGCATAATATCTCTAATTTTTACACTAAGTGCAGTACCTGTGCATCCCTCAAGAGGTCCTCGCTACTCTGGTTCTTGCGCAAGGGCAAAGGTGGTGGTCTCAAATCTGCCTCGGGTTCTACAATGGAAATTAGAGAACATACATTGAGGGGGACCTGTTCCCTTTAGAATTCAGAACTGTGATAAATCAATTTGGATTTTGAATAAACAAATCTTAAATTTTTACAAATGGGCTTCATCTAAAAGCTGAAAGATGCTGGCTTTGGCAGAGGTAGGATGAAAGTAAGGTGCTAAGGCAGCAGACCAAGCTCTTGAATGCAACCATGGACCACCCCCCCAAATCTTGAATATCTGGTTGCATCCTTGCAGGTCTTTAAATGTTAGAGAAAGGCATATTGTACCTTTCTCCTGGGAGGTGTGGCTGGTCATGCGGGGAAGGGTGGAGGAGGAGTGGACATGGGAGCTGCTGTTGGTTTCAGCGTTGGAAATTTTACTTGTCAGGAAACCAATACCTGGCATCGGGAAGGTGGTTGGAGAGAATCAGGAAAAGACAGGGTTTACTGGCTCAGTTGGCGGATACAATCAAACACAAATACACGTGGTTTTGCAAGGAGGTGGTAAAGGTACTGCAGATACACATATACATGTACCTATGGTGGGTTTGGTGAGCGGTTTGGGAAGGGTGGCTGTGCCATCGGGATAAGCAGGCTTCACCAGAATTTCCTGCCTGGGAGGAACTGGAGGGGCTGGAGTGGTCTGGATATACGGCCCAACGGCGGCAACCCGGGGTGGGCCAGTAGACTGAGAGCTCTGCCCTTCAGGCTGCTGGAAACAAAGATAGTGAAACAAAAAAATTTTGAAATTCTGTATGTCAGAAACTACATGTGTGCCTACATTTTTTTTTATTGCAAAATTTTCTTTATCAGTATTTTGCCTAGATTTCTAGTAAAAATATTGAAACATCCTCAAAACAAGCTACATTTACCTGGGAAGCAAAATACTGTAGCTTGAGATAATAAGAATTTCAGAGAATATGTATGAATTAAGTTTATTTTTCTAACCCCATTGACAAATTGTTTGTCCTTTTTCAAGCAAAAGTAATAATAAAAAAATTATAACAATGAGGTTTGTCAACAAACAAGTTGCCAATGAGGTAAAAAATAAATGTATATAATTCTTACCCCATTGATAAATTGTTTTGTCGTATTTTAAGCATAAATAAAAATAATAAATGAGGTTTGTCCTTAAAAAAAAAACTAATTGGCAGTGAGGTAAACAAATGATTATAAAATACAATTATTTAAATTGAAACTGTATATAATTCTTACTCCATTCACAAATTGTTTTTGTACAATTTTAAGCATAAATATAAAAATAAGTTTATTCTTAAAACAAGATTTTTTTTTTTTCATCAAATGAAAACTATATTTCTTACCCCATCTAAAATTGTTTTACTTTAAGCATAAAAAAAAGAAAAAAAGATTTATACTTAAAACACGAAAAAACAAGATGTCAATAGGGTAAAAAATTAATAGTTATCAAATACAATACAATCAAATATTTATATATTTCTTACCCAATTGACAAAAAGCATAAATTGAACAATATTTAATGATGTGTAAGTTAAATAATACATATATACATATATATATATATATACACATACACACATATATATATATACACATACACACACACACATATATACACATACATATATATATATATATATATATATATATATATATATATATACACACATACAGGGTTGGTAGGGTTACTTTTGAAATGTATTCCACTACAGATTACAGGATACATGCTGTAAAATGTCATTTGTAACATATTCCGTTAGATTACTCAAGGTTAGTAACGTAATCTAAATACTTTGGATTACTTCTTCAGCACTGGTAGATTTTTACACTTGTTTTGGCTATAAAAACTCTGTCAGTACAGAAAGACAAAATATACGCGTTATAAATATATTCTCTGAAAAATCTAAATATCGTATGCAGTGTTGTTTCTAAAACAAAATAAATCAAATTGATCTTGTTTTAAGGATTTTTAGATATTTTTACAGGAAAACAATACAAAATTATTATCAAGAATAAGATTTTTGCCCTAATATCAAAGTTCTTACTAGAAAAAAGAAATTATGATCCACCGTGAATGTTCTTGATAATAAAATATGATCGTGCTGGTAACATGTGCATGTAAAATGGCTAGAAATAGCATTTTAGCTTAGAGTAAAGCTGACAATTTACACAAGGTTTATTTCTTACTTCAAACTTACTTCTCTGTCTGCTCGTATGAATGTAACACATCTTAAGAAAGTGTTTCACAGCTGTTCAAATGCACTTTGGATCACATCATTTATATGTATAAATGTTTTCCATCTGAAAGGACTAAATATTAAATGAAACAAATGACAATAAAATGCAAAGTAATCTCTTCAGTAATCAAAATACTTTTTGAATGTAACTGTATCCTAAATACCAATGATTTAAATTGTAACTGTAGTGGAATTTACTTATATTTTGTATTTTAAATCCGTAATCCCGTTACATGTATTCCGTTATTCTCCATAATTGTGTATATATATATATATATATATATATATATATATATATATAAATAAAAGTAAAAATCAATTATGAAATAAAATTACACAAATACATATATATGCTGTATAATCAATTAAAAAAGTACTTGCAGGTATTTTCTCTGAAATCAGGTCATATCTTACACAAACTTTCTTCTCAAGTAAATCCATCTTGTTTTAAAAAAAATTATAAAGAAGCTTCTTTTTTGGAGTGAAATGAAAAGTTGCTCACAGGCAAGTTCTCTTTCTGTTGAAGAGCAGCTTTTTTCTTCCAGAGTCTCTCTCTCAGTTCAGCTACTCTTTTGTCCATGGCAGCCACCTCGAGGTTCCTCTTGTTTAGATTGTCTCTCTGCTGCTGGAGTTTGCCACTCTGCTCCTGGTTCAACTTATTCCTCAGCTGAACAAACAGTGACATTTTTTAAACAAAAGTGGGACTGTGGGATTTTGTGTGTGAGGCTACGATTTACAACTGTAATCTTGAATTTTACTCATTACAGTTTATGTGTCCTGTTTATTATTGGATGCATAATGTAGGTAGAAAAGCCTTATGGGCCAGAACATCAAAGGTGTTTTATTAAAAAAAGGGTCATAACATTAAAATTATTTACAAAAAACTCCCACCTCCATCCACCCAGATCATTTACTGAAACTAAGCTGCAAAATTGGCTCATTAAAAAATCATCTTGGTAATAACATCACATTTGCATACCGCCAACTTTTACATACCAAAGTTTATTAGTATTATGTACTGTACTGAGCCTGCCCAGATGAATGTCGGTG
Organism: Moxostoma hubbsi; assembly: GCA_032164185.1. Lineage (NCBI taxonomy): Eukaryota > Metazoa > Chordata > Actinopteri > Cypriniformes > Catostomidae > Moxostoma > Moxostoma hubbsi. The sequence continues at coordinate 1,530,756 of JAVLUX010000163.1, read as the reverse complement.
TGAACAATAAGTCTCCAGGTGTCAGCCAATCACAAAGAGGTAATTTACATATAAGTATCAAAGGTACAGTAGCAAATATAGCTGTTAACAGCGTGTCCTAACCAGGCAATGTTTCAAGATTCCAGCTACAAGTAATTAGTTTCAATACGAGTAAATTTGCTACCTGAAGCTCTTTATACAGTCGCTCTAGCTCTCCAGAGGAGCTCGGTCCGGCATCGAGAGGCATGTCTACTTTACCACCACGCAACATCTCCAGTTGTCGGCTCAACTCCTCCACCCGGCTCACAGCCACCACCAGCTCCCTCTGCTTCTGCTGGAACAGACCGTTCATCTGCTCAATTTCCTCCACTAGACAGAGAGAGAAACAAATGGAGGAATATTCTTCACTTGTTAATTAAGTTTGCATGGCCAATAGTATGATCATTTGTTATTGTTTCCCTTTATTAATGTGGTCAATAATGGCATGTTTATATAACAGAAACAGTAGTATAAAACGTTTGCATCAGTGGGCAAACAGACCACAACAATTATAAAATATACACAAATTACAAGCCTTCAAATGACGTACCTCAATATAGATCATAATTAAAAAAAATTATGATTATTCGCAGGAAATACTAATTATCTGACCAAACTGATAACCTCGGACTTAGGTGTTTAGAGTGGTTTTAGCTCATTGCTACGCAGTTGCTAAAGTGTTCTGTGTGGTTGTTAGCACATTCCTACATGGTTGCAAAAGTGTTTACAGTGGTTGTTAGCACATTGCTATGCAGTTGCTAAAATGTTCTGTGTGGTTGTTAGCACATTGCTATGCAGTTGCTAAAGTGTTCCTTGTGGTTGTTAGCACATTTCTAAGCGGTTGGTAAAGTGTTTAGAGTGGTTGTTAGCACATTGCTTTGCAGTTGCTAAATTGTTCTGTGTGGTTGTTAGCACATTGCTAAGCGGTTGATAAAGTGTTTAGAGTGGTTGTTAGCACATTGCTTTGCAGTTGCTAAAGTCTTCTGTGTGGTTGTTAGCACATTGCTATGCAGTTGCTAAAGTGTTCCTTGTGGTTGTTAGCACATTGCTAAGCAGTTGGTAAAGTGTTCTCTGTGATTGTTACCACATTGCTATGCAGTTGCTAAAGTGTTCCTTGTGGTTGTTAGCACATTGCTATGCAGTTGCTAAAGTGTTCAGAGTGGGTGTTAGCTCATTGCTATGCAGTTGCTAAAGTGTTAAGAGTGGTTGTTAGCACATTGCCATGTGGTTGCCAGGGAATTCCTAGGCTGTTGCTAAGCTGTTCTTGGTGGTTGCTTACCTGTTCAAGTCAAAACAGCCCACTCCAATGCTCAGGCTCGTCCTATGTAAGTCTAAGTGATTTTTGTTGAAGACTTTTCCTTGTTTTTAACTTCTCTTATCCCTGCAAATATCTATGCTACCCTCTTTTTCTTGTCCCTGTATTTTCTATTTTAGTCTCTGAAGTCAACTGATTCTGACCCAGTTTGCTGTTGCTGATGCGCTTCTGTTCCACTTGTCCTTTCAGAGCTCGAACCCTGCGCAGTTTGGCCTCCTGGTTCTCTGCGTTCTCTCGCAGCTGTCGCAGTTTCTCCTGATCAGATGTCTGCTGCTGCTGCTGCTGCTGCTGGCGCTGGTCCTGCAGCTTCAGGAAATTCAGTCGCTGTTCCTGTGAGGTGTCAGGTCAACATCTCACTCAAATTTATTCTCAGACTTCAGTAAGATTTTTTAAAATGTATTGGCCAACTGTTTTTATTCACGCTGGGGCTAAAAACAAAAGTATGTTGGTATCAGCCTGGCCAAGCTGGTTTCCAGCTGGAAAAAAAGGCTCTAAATCCAGCAAACAGACATGCCTGACCAGGCTGGGAGACCAACTAAGACCAGAAAAACATCTTAGGTTGGTTTAAAACTTTCTTACTAGCAGGGATAATGATGAACATGTATTACTTTCTGATTAAGTCATTCTATTCAAATTACCTTATTTCCAAACATTAAGTCGATGGCACTGTACCTTAGAGGCCAAGACCTGTTGTTGTGAATTGATCTGCTGTTGTTGCCGTGACACCATCTCTTGCAGCTCACTAAGAGTGATGTCCATGCATGGGGGCACCATCTGGAAAAATTAAAGCATTATTTTAGCTATAGTGAACATCTATTGGGCCTCAGAGCTGTCAACATAAATGTTCATTGGTAAGGGACAAACAAATGGATTTAGTGACAATCAATTGTGCAGGAACCACAAGGAATTCAACACTCACTCCATTTTCCATCTGTCTGTCCATTGTTCCCTTTACTGCATTTCTCCTGCCAAGAGGCTCTGCAGATCTGTGACCTCCTGGAGTTCACAGCGACATATATATATATATAGAGAGAGAGAGAGAGAGAGAGAGAGAGCGAGAGAGAGAGAGAGAGAGAGAGAGAGAGAGAGAGAGAGAGAGAGCATGACAAATAGTGTGACAGAGATAACTGCTTGCATAGACAGAAGCACAAACACTTTAGGACAGACCAAATATACAATTAAATTCATGCAAAGAAGCAGGATACATCCTCCCATACCAGGGATAGTTCACCCAAAAATGAAAATACTGTCATATTTTCCTCACCCACATGTCACTCCAAACTCATACGACTTTCTTTCATCCAAGGAACACAAAATGAGAATTACTGAAGAATGTTCACACTGCTTCTTCCATAAAATAGAAGTGAATGGGGACTGAGGCGGAGGACAAAAAAGCCCCATAAAAGTAGCTCATACATACTGTATGTTAAATCTTGCTGTGTTAAAGGAATGCTACACGTTTAAAACAATTCAAGGTCAATTAACAGCATTTTTTGCATAATGTTATGTAATACCACAGGACATAAACATTATAAAGTCTTAACATGATTTTAGTGTGATAAAATCAGGGATTTACTGCCGTTACGCCATTTTCCAGATGACATTATTTACCAGCTTTTCGTAGTTAAACAGATAAAGTTAGTTATCCCACTAAAATAAATTTAACGACTTGCTCCATTAACCACCTAATGGATTTAGTTTTTTAATAAATGAAGGAAGAGTTGAGATTATTTCACACATGCTGTCAACTGAACTTAATTGTAAAGTACGAATCATTCCTTTAAGACAATGATGCCGAATGCAATAGGATTTTGGTGTCTCATAACTAATTTGTAATTGAGTACTCGATCACTTAAAAAAAGAGAATAATCGATTACTTGAAATACAGAATTTAAGCTCAACCTTTGAACCCGTTTTTAAATTAATTGAAAAAATTAGCACTATGCATAAACAACAACATCTAGATGAAATAAGGACAAAAATAAAACAAATAGAAACATACATTCCAATTTTTCTGAAGCAATACAATCACTTTAAATAATGACAGTATTTTCATTTTTGGGTCAACTATTCCTTTAACAACATAAACTAGTTGTTTCATTAATACCCACACCAGGCACAGGCACAAAGGATTTTCAATATCGACATTCGAGTATTGCTTTTACTAGTCTAATATTTAAAGCTGAACGAGTACTCGATTAATCGATTACTCGTGCACATCCCTACTCGTAACCGATCGAAAATTTTCTGTGAAAAACGACTTAAATTTCAGTCTGTTTGTTATGCAAAGCTATCGTATGGCTTCATATGACTTGGAATATAGCACATAAGTCATATGGACTATACTTTTATGTCCTCTGCCTCAGTCCCTATTAATATCTATTGCATTGAAAAAGCAATGTGCTTCAGAACATTCTTCAGAATTTCTCATTTTTGTGTTCCATGTAAGAAAGTCAGTCATATGGGTTTGGAACGACATGAGGGTGAGTAAATGAGGACTATTTTCATTTTGGGGTTAACTATCCCTTTAACAACCTAATCTATACAAAAAAACAAAGTTATTCATTATATATTAAGACCTTGTCTAAGATTGCAAACATTTCACAAAATAAACAAACTATGTGGTAACCTACCGTTTGTGTAAACCAAGTTAAAGCTCACATCAGTCTACAATTGAACAAATTACCAATGAAGGCCAGGTGCAATGTATTTAGCCTGAAGAAGTGAGGTTATGTGACAGAGCTGGGACTGGGGTGAACCTCATTACATAATGACTGTTTGGCCAAGCAAAAGTACTCAATTATCCTGCCTATGACTGTCGGTGCCAGGATCCAACTTACGTAACAAACACTGGCACTCCTAGCGATGTTTATATGGGTTACCGGATAAACCGCTCTAAAAAAGCAAAACAATGGCCAACAAATGACCTTGGTCACAGTCTGACACCACAGGGGTCCTAATCAGGGCTTACAGATTACACAAGCAAAGGGTTTTACCTCCATACTAAGTGAAAACAAACCACAAACAAAACTTATGTGAGCCCAGCTGTGTGTAACTGACAAAAATTAAGGTCAAAATAAGGCAAAATAAATAAGGCATTCTTTTGTGAGGTTAAGCCATATCCAAAGGGTGATATCGCTTGTGCTGTTGTGTAACATCTAGTCTTTGTCCGATAAAGAGGGCTAAATTCTCTCTGAGTAATCTGAAACAGCACACATGGTTTCACATGACTGGGATGTTTAAACTTCTCAGGAGTGAAAAGGGAGGATTCACTTTATACACTCTGAGTAAACAAATTAGTAAGAGATTATGATAGGGTATATTTGCTTTAAAAAAAACACTAGCTAGCACTTTTATCAAAGTTGCTATTGAAGTTGTGTGAAGTTTTATAAAACTTGGTACCATCGTAAAACCATGTTTCCCAATAAGGATTAAAGCATTTACTGTACCATTAATACAGCATAAACACTTGTTGGAAGGGCAGAAACTTTGTAATGTGTCTGTCTGGAGTATTTACACTGATACACACGCACGCACGCACGCACGCGATTCAGTGTCAGTGATCATATGATGGAGAAAGAAGGTCTTATCGCTATTTGTTGTATAAAACATGCCCAGATGGGACTTGTGACAGAAAACAAGTACTTTTCAGCCTATGTAAGTCACATTTTAATTAGCACAGAAGCACACCAAGTCTTAACTATCACAAATACGCAGAATGGGATGTTTTTGTCTGCAAGCGCTTTTCACATGGAGTTCAAAGTGCGCTTGATGCTGACTTTAATGCCCTGATGCGAATCATGAATGCAGCTTCACCATTGCTGTAGCAAAGTGGGTAGCCACGGCCAACAGGCAGATGAATATTGGGGAGGATGAGAGTTTAAGAGATTTAAAGTCCATTGCAATGAATATATATCCTATGCTGGGACTTATTTTTTCAATGAGCCAACCTCCCACTTAGATTTGCAAAACATTTAATATTACTAGAATTGGTGCTATTGTTGCACATTTCCATCTTTACACTGTGGAAGGCTTTGTTTTGAAAATGTTATATATTTTCTTTTCTAAAAAGGAAATAAATGCATTTTGACAGACAAAGAAGTATAGTTATAAGGTCAAATTTCAGCACGTTAAATATGAAAAATTAAGCACTATTTTTTTTTACCATTAGACAACCATATAAAAGCAAATGGTTTTATTTTAAAGAAATATAACAATCACATTTTTTAATGATTTAAAACATTTTCAAGTTTATTATGTTGTGAATGATAATTACTATATTATATCAAAATTATGACAATTGTTTTTGGATATTTTCTGGTTGTCAAATGTTCATGGAACATACAATACCATATACATAAAATGCCATGGTATATCACCATCTAATAAACCACTGTATCATGTTAACACTACAGTACATTTTTCTAAAATGTTTTTTGTGAGCAGGCATTAGTGAAAATTTTTTGCATGTACGGTCAATTTTACAACCATATTAAGCAATTTTTTTAAAAAAGTTTTTGACTGCTGTGCCGTAGTGTGCTGTTCTTTCGGTGTCTCGCGCAGGGCCACCGAATTAGTTTTTACATGCAGTGCCAAGTAAAAAAAAAAAACGTTTCAAAATACGTCTTGAGACACCTGCATTCTGTTCTGTTCATTGCACTTTGTATAGCTTTTTAACACAAAAATGCATTTAGTCTGAACGGCCCAAGTGTCTTTGTAGCTGGGTTTCCATCCATAATTTTTTTTTTGCTATTTTGGGATATCACATAAAAAAATGCTAGATGGAAACATCAAGACGTGCAACTTTCCAAAATGTGCATAAAAACAACTCACTTGAGGTGGGTAAATTCTTTATTTGGTAAGATGACATGAACAAAAACTATGAAAAACTATCCTATTGAATTGATATAAATGTACACACATTGAGCACTTTTAGGAACACTATGGTCCTAATAAAAGTTCCAGACGTGGTCTTCTGCCGTTGTAGACCATCCGCCTCAACGTTCAACATGTTGTGCATTCTGAGATGCTATTCTGCTCAACAGTCTACTCTACAATTGTACAGAGTGGTTATCTGAGTTACCATAGCCTTTCTGTCAGCTTGAACCAGTCTGGCCATTCTCCACTGCTGCTCACTTGATGTGTTTTGGCACCATTCTGAGTAAATTCTAGAGACTATTGTGTGTGCAAATCCCAGGAGGTCAGCAGTTACAGAAATACTCAAACCAGCCCATCTGGCACCAAAAATCATACCACGTTCGAAATCACTGAGATCAAATTTTTTCCACATTTTGATGGTTGATGTGAACATTAACTGAAGCTCCTGGCCCATATCTGCATGATTTTATGAATTGGACTGCTGCCATACAATTGGCTGATTAGATAAATGCATGAATAAGGGTTCAGTGAGTGTAGATGCTCATCAAAAACATCATGTGCCTCTGAGCGAATAGGAATAGTTAGTCAGAGCGTTTTGTTTGTGCGTTCTAAACCGCAAGTAATTTACTACATTTAATAAAAGAGCCACAGTGGCTATTCGCAAATTAATTTTGTGCTATTGAGATTTTGTGCATAAATAACATTTTCAATTTGGATGGAAAGATGATCTCATTTGTATCTCATGTTTTCCTTTCTCCTGATGACTTTGAAGAGAAACATCTGAAATTTATAGTAAGTTGATACTTAAATCAAACATAACTGAGCTATGAAAAGGGAAACCTTTGAGCAATACCATTTTTCTTTGGGTGGACATTTTTACAGTACAGAAGATAAAGATCCATTCTGATTCGCTCCAAACCCCCTTAGGCATTCCCACACAACAAGCCGATCTGCAGTAAATTATTCATACCCCAACACAGCCATTACCATGTCATATTTACAACCCTCTATCCAGACTCCCATAAAAGGAAATGACATTCACACCCATTCGCTACAATGGCAATGGCCATAACAGCAGACTGCAGAGGGCGAGAGGATGTAATCGAATGGGCCTGTGATTTTACATAAAAAGAGCTGATCTATATTGCAATCACCATCCAACTATACAACAGATGGTAAATTATAAACAATCCCCTCCACTACTTTCATAAAGATTGCTGTTGTTTTTGTGTGGGAGCATTCAAAATCAGTATTTAAAATTAGACCTACAATGAGTTTGTAACTAAAATCAGGTTTCACATATGTCAACAATTAAAAAAAAAAAAAAGATTTTGGTGACCCTTCTCACAAATTACAATACCGATTATACATTCACATTGAGAGAAAACCTTTTTTCATTTTATTTTTAAGTAGCACCCCTAGTCCTCCATACACTAGACATTTACAGTCAAGGTGAATCAGACTGTCCCATGCAATCTCACTATCTCTCACCAGTATCGTGTCCAGGTGCTCGGTCATGTCGCAGGAAGAATCGCACCTCCGCCCTCTGCTGACCCCAGCGTTGCAGCACTTCAATGATTCGCTCGCTGTTACCAATCACACGCTCTGAGAAAGTTAGCAACCAATAAGAAACATGGGATGCAAATTAGGTGGCAAAGTTCCATTCTACAGTGATGCACTACTGCAATGACTTTGTGCTTCTGTGGAACACAAAAGGAGATGATTCGATGTTAAGTCTGCTTTCTTTCCATACAATGAAAGCGTACGGTCACCAGAAGTTGTAAAGCATACATTTTTTTTTTTTTTAAAAAACACAATAAAGCAATTAAAATAGTTAACATGACATTGTTTTTAAGAACAGACTAGGGCTGGGTATTAAAACAGGTTTCCCAAATTGATACAATTTCGATCTGATTGGATTCAATTCCAATTCATTTAGCTATATTTAGTTCGTGAGTTAGAATCCAGGGCGGGCTGAGTGACTCCAGCCAGCTCTCCTAAGCAGCTAAATTGGCCTGGTTGCTAGGGAGGGTAGATGTGTGGGTTGACGTGCAGGCAACTGAGACTTGTCCTCCACCATCCGGATTGAGGCGAGTCACTATGCCACCACGAGGACATAGAGCGCATTGGGAATTCCAAATTGGGGAGAAAAAGGGGAGAAAATCCAAAAAAATAAAATAAAATAATTGATATCAGGATCATTCAAATGAGGATAGTGATGAATTAGACTTTTTTTTTTACCCAAAAATGTAGGCCATGTCTAGACCAATACATTTTTGTTTGAAAACTCATCTTTATCTTTGATAAATGGCATTTTTGACAGTGAAAACGGAGAATTTAAAAAACGCTCCAAAGTGGATACATTTGAAATTGCCAACTTCACAATGTAGTGTGGACTTGGAAAACTTAGATTTTCGAAAAACAATGATACGGGAGCGTATCTATGTTCCCAGGGTCCAATGTTCCCAGGGTCCTATGGTCCCCATTTAAATATTCTGTTAACACACATTAACCCTCCTATTGTGTTCGGGTCAAATTTGACCCGTTTCATGTTAAAATATTTAATAAATTTTATTCATATTATATATATTTCATAAATATATATATTTTTTATTTCCTCCCCCTTTCTCCTCAATTTGGAAAGCCCAATTCCCAATGCACTCCAAGTCCTCGTGGTGGCGTAGTGACTCGCCTCAATCTGGGTGGCGGAGGATGAACCTCAGTTGCCTCCGCGTCTGAGACCGTCAATCCGTGCATCATATCATGTGGCTTGTTGAGTGTGTTACCGCGGAGATGTAGCGCTTCAAGCTACTCCCAGCGTTATCAACGCACAACACAACACGTGCCCCCACCGAGAGCGAGAACCACATTATAGCGATCAAGAGGAGGTTACCCCATGTGACTCTACCCTTCCTAGCAACTGGGCCAATTTGGTTGCTTAGGACACCTGGCTGGAATCACTCAGCCCACCCTGGTTTCGAACTCGCGACTCCAGGGGTGGTTGTCAGCGTCAATACTCTGAGCTACCCAGGCCCCCTTATATTTCATAAATATTAACCCTAACCCCTAACCCTATAAATCTGTGGAACATAGAACCTTTTGTCATGTGTTCATTATGTGCCATATATATCTGGGCAACACAGAAAAGACCGAACGCAGTCATGTGATCCATTCAACCAGAAACAATGTTGTCGCCTTGTTGTGCCTGCTATTCACTTTGAATAGTGTTTGTTTTGGTAATGTTTTTTACCATTGGTTCTCACATTTTGGGACTGATTGTGACTTGGAATATAGTGCACATGTATTATAGCTTACATGAGACTATGACAGCTTGATAGTCCCTGCCGTCACTGTATGCTTTATTGTATGGCAGAGAGTTGCGTACAGATTTTGTGCTCCACATTCATTCAATTTGGAATGACATTACAGCGAGTATATGATGACAGAACTTTCACTATTGGGTGAATAATTTCTTTATATGTGAAGCTATATAAAATTGTAGAGCTCAAATATATAATTATGCATTTATGCCATAATGTTGATTACCACAAAAAATAATTTCAACTATCCAATCACTTGTTTATTAAAAAACAAAATCACAGTTACAGTAAGGCTATTACAGTGGAAGTGAATGGGGCCAGTCCACAAACATTAACATACACACAATTTCAGAGGTATAGCCAAAAGACATAAACATAATACACTTGAACATGAATTTAGTGTGATATAATCGCTTCATCTTCCTTGTGTACAGTTATATGTAAAATTACAACTTCGTTGCGGTGACAACGTAACAACGATAAAACCTGGAATCAATTTTATCATACTAAAATCACGTAAAACAGAAATTTGATCACACTATAATCATGTTAACACATATAATGTTTATATCTGTTTAAATTATTTTCTGTGGTAATCAACATTATGCTTCAAATGTTGTTGATTTAGCTTGAACTTGAGTTGAACTTGGAACATTCCTTTAATAAGACATCACAAAAACTGGTCTTGTCAGCACATACCAGATCCTCTCCACATCTCGGCCAGATAGCAGTCCACCTCCCCCGGCTCTTTACACATGTCCACCACATCTCGACACAGCGTCTCCGGTGTGATAGGAAGCTCGGTGAAGTCAGTGTTGCTGAGGTACACGGTCAAAAACATCTGGACCATTAAAAAAAGGACACAATAGGGAGCTGTTACAATATGTAACCAATCTCATTTTAAGATTGTTTCCTTTGCAGAAACTTAATCAGTTTTGATTAGTTGACTCAATACATCTTGAATATAATCTTATGTCTTAAAACCAAAATTGGTTTTACAGCATTGGTTTTACCATTGGAATGTTTTTATTTTCTTTCTTTACTTTCAGAAAACCATATGTACAGGTGCTTTAAACCAAAATGCTAAAAATATGCCAAAAAATTGGGTAAAACTCCAGAAAACATTGGTGAAATAGATGTGACGTGAACAAGTCATTCACATCAAATTAAATATTGCATCAACCCTGAGGTCTATAATGTTAGTACCATCAAGGGCTCTTTTAATCTACATAGAACCCTATAGCCAACTCAAGAACCCTCTACAGCAAAATGGCTCACGATAAGAATATGGTTCACTGCTAAACCTACACTGCAAAGAACCATTGAAGAACATTTCTTTTTAAGAGTATCAGTAAAAGGAGATAGTTCTCAATGAATGCTCTCAACTATTCAGACGGTTTATAAATGTGTGAATGGTTAACTCCAGTCTTGTAATACAGCTGTGCAGAGAAGGATGGCTAACTGAGAGAAGAACATTTTTTTATTTCTGTCTTGGCAATTTTACTGCAGCCTTTCACATCAAGTGTGTTCTTATCCAAAAATCACAAGACACAAAGCATGGGGTAATTAGTCAGAAATCAAGAAGGTAACTGAATTGCAATTCTGACAGGCAGTTCCGGAGTTTCACAGGAAACTTATGAAATTGTTGTCAATGTGCATAAAACCATTTCAGTAATATATCTTAAATATACATTCATGAAAAAAAAAATCTAATGAAAATAAATCTCTTAAAAGAACATCTGAGACAAAGTTGATACAAATTATACAATACATAAAAAAATGGACATAAACGAGACAATTGTTAACATACAGTAAGTACCGTATATAGCTATTAAATTAATGTGAATAACATAGCTGAGAAAATTCTCCCTTAGCTCTCAATTTAATTTCGTTTCATTCATGATAACTCTCTGAATACATTTTAAACTATTATAATGGATATGACAAGTATGTATATTCAGTTTTGGCTAATAAGATCTGCTTAGGCTGCAGACCAAATATGAAGGTTACTGCAAAAACTTACATACAGCAGACATGCCGTGTTGAGCATGTAAGACATACTGCTGCACAATTAGACACATATGACATGCTGCTGTTCGCAATTAGATGCATACAACATCTTTAAAGCAGATCTAGACCTGTGGTGCTGGAGAGGAGGAGGGCAAGTTGATTGGCTAACAGGTTACATGTTCAAAGGACCTTAAAGCGTGTGCAATGTACGGTTTCATGACTGAACTTAAAGTCATTGCTGTGTAGGAAAAACAATTCAAATATTAAAGAGATTTCACTTGTCATTTTTCTTTTCTATAAATGTTATTTATTGTGAAAAGTATCCATTGAATGTGTAAATAAGAGCACATCATCCTCCAGATAAAAAAAATAAGCATTCTGTTGAAGGAAAAACTTGCCTGCTTGTTTATTTTCAGACTATCGGCAGCACTGTTTTATCACTGTTGAAAGAGCAGTTCGCCATTACCATGTCTGCTTGTGTGTGTTGGCAAGGTAAGCCAAGGTAGTACTGTCACACCAGATAGAAAAGGGCAAAACTCAGTGGCTCTTCCCATAACCTGAGTAACGCAATGTTAGAGGAAACAGGAACTACATCAATTCTCCACTTGCATAATAACCTGACAGTTCACCATTTTTACAAATTTCACAACAATTTCACTACCCAAACAATTTCACTACCCAAATTTCAAATTACACCATGGTCATTATTCAAGACCATGAATATCGAATAATCTTTTCAGATTCAAATTCTGGTGGATTCTGACACCATATGATTTTAGAAGAACTTGCGTCATAAACAGCTGTCATTAAACATAAGTCCTTAAAATAGCTAACGACGTGTCCTAAAGCAGTGATCAGTATTTCCAGATCTGTGCAATATCCAGCGCAGTGACACTTATCACACACAGCTGTGGGTTTAAGAGGCCTTCCCTTTTTCTAAACACACTTAGTCAATTTTAATCTGGCTTTGGATGTGCACATGACTGGAAATACACTTTCATCCATGTACACTGTCATGCTACAGGTATGTAAGATATTAATGCTTGACAAGATACAGGAATGACAGTGTTTAGTACTGTAATCTAGCATGTTTTGTAACACCACGAAGCTGATCTGAAAAAAAAATTACTAAAAATTAAGTAAAAACGGGTGATAAAAAAATTTGATAAAATTAATTTGCGTCAATGGTCAGGTTTCTGAAGTTTCCAAGTTGTGATGGAATTCAAGCAAACCCACCTGAATTTCACTTAAGCAATTTGCAAATCCCATGTCCGAGGAAATTGGCACCTTGGAAATTGGAAATGGATGCTGTAGCCACAGGGGCAGTCACTGTGGCTCTTTAGTGAATATAATAAATGAGCTTGTTTACATGGACACCAGAAAGCCGTTTATTGCGAAAGAAGCTTAAGACTGAAAGCAACATTCCCATTTACATGCACTGCATTAGTGGCTTTCTATTTACCCCCTTATAAATTCGGCTTGGTCAGTAAACTGCTTTCTCCACAGCAATGTAATTTCCCTGTGACACTTGTGTAAATAACAAACATGGTGTTTGAGGGCCATGAGAGTATTAGATATTCCAGAGTTGTTTTTTTGTTTGTTTCCTTAAATTTCCTTTGCGACCTGCAGAGGAATTGCGCTGTAATAGTGGGGTTTCCCTCTTACTTCAAACTCCGGGATTACCCCAATGTACTTGAGAGCATATATGCAGACGTGAGGGACAGTAGTCGATATTTTAAATTGGTGTGTAGAAACTGACAGAGTTTATAGTGTGCATGTGTGATTTTCCATTTTCCCACTGTACTTCCATAAATGTTGAATTCTTTCTGCTGTGTTGACTTCTTGATATTATGTAGGGCTCAATCCCAGTTATATGGACAATTTACACACATGCACACTATTTAAACAACCATCAGAACGCCACTTATGCATTTTCATGGCCACAATTTATTTAGGAAATTTATTTGCATTTCAAATTTTATATTGTAGCATTTAAAGCATTTCCTGGTGGAACTCTGACTACTGCAATGGATTCTCAAAATTCATCCACAAAACATATCCATGAACAACTATACCAAAAGTAGTAAGCATTTTCTTGGGAAATCATGCACATAATGTCCCCACTACATGCCAGATATACAGAGATTAATAATAATAATAAAAATAAAGGATCACACTTGTCTCTCTGACAGCCATTTGCTCTATAAACAAGCAAAAATAATCTGAGCGTGTCTCGCATGTGTTAGTAAATCAGAAAACTTGGAAGCGACAAAAATATGCAGCGAGTATTTGGAAAACCTGTTTGAAAACAAGGTCATCATTATTGCAAGTCAATCTGGTGCAGCTAATGGTGCATATATCACTTATAGGTAAACTTAATGTAAGCATGAAGATCATCATCTAATGGATATAGAGCAAATCTATAATTTGGCTCCAAAGTGCTCAATTTTTGTCCAGAGCCCATCTATATAAGTAAGTCAGGGAATTATATTTCCCTTAGATACCCGACTGAGTTTGACTGCCTGAATCATCATTTTATCTCTCAGACTGACCAATCAAAGGCTTTATTGGATGAACAGCCCTTTGAGAATCATGCTGGAAATGGCATTTCATTAATCTTCCATTAATGCATATCTTTATCCAATGTCCATATGTCATAAATTACACTGGTCTAAAATGCTAGACTGTAACCTCATTCATCTATTGTTCATAAAATAAACTCATAGAAGGTTCAAATCTAATTATGGACAGAACACATTGCCTCATGTCTACTTATAAACCACAAACCCTAACAGAATGTACTTTTTCCCTAATGTTCATTTCAGTGTCATTGTAGACAGAACTCATAATAATGAATTAAAAGTGCCTAAAGATATCTATAGATCTATCTATCTATCTATCTATCTATCTATCTATCTATCTATCTATCCTACCTACCAATATGAACAGTGGTTTGGAATCAGAGTTTGGTTCAAAAATGGCATACAATCATAAACAGATAACAGATGATTGTTATAGAATAACCCATGTGCTAAAGGCCAGCCCTGATGGGGATACCACAGTCAATCTCCTGGGTTAAATTTCTGAGAATTCTTAATGGGATATAACATTATGTACCAGAGCATGGGGCAGAGCTTTTGGATTACAGTAATATATTACCATTTTGCAACAGGGCACTATTTATGTTGAGAATGGTTACCTCAGGTGATGTAATGGATTTGAATAGGCAAACATATTGGCATTTACCAACAGCAGACATGCACTAGCCTCCTCATTTAAATACTGAAAATTCATGGAATGTTTTAGAGACTTCTTGGTGTATGGATAGTTGACATGAAATACTCTAGTTACAAAAGAGATCAAACAATCTCTCACACTCTGCTCAGATTTGCCAGATTTTACCAAAGTCTGCAAAAAAATGTCAGAGATCTTAATATGAACTCAAATGTTTCTCATCAAATTCTAATTGTCTAATTTATGTCAATGTTTTTGGTACAATTGTACTGTATAGGATTCTATTGTATTACGCTATTCGTATCAACTGATGATTAAAAAAAGGTGATTAAATGGTGCTATAATGAAAAGAAATGGTGACCAGTTACAAAAGATATTCACTTTCCTTCATACATTAATGTACATTTTATAATGTAAACTATCAACACTGGAGAAGAAATAATGATTCACCATAACGCAAGACAACATAACC
Organism: Moxostoma hubbsi; assembly: GCA_032164185.1. NCBI lineage: Eukaryota > Metazoa > Chordata > Actinopteri > Cypriniformes > Catostomidae > Moxostoma > Moxostoma hubbsi. Next base: position 1,515,509 of record JAVLUX010000163.1, on the reverse strand, counting down.
AAAGAAAATAAATACTTACATATTTATATATTTTTTTTCTTTACTGTATTGTGTACAACATGAAATATTAATTATTAAGGTTAACTTATGGTGCGTCATAAGTTCATGTTGGAATGACTGTATTTATGAGTTGAACGCACATGAACGTCACCAAAAAGTCGTAAATATGATTTGAAAGCTCTGTCAAGCCCCGACTTTCAGAGTTTAGGACATATCGGTTTAAGAATCATGGTGGAAACAAATTGTAAATTAAGTTTTACTTGAGGATTTTGACTGTGCAGTTTAATTTGTATACATGTTTGTACTGTTAATGAAGAACAATGATAAAACTTGCCAGAAATTAAGACTCATTTAGCTGGTTAATGCACTGCAAGTGTTTGCATCAAAACTACATATACTTTCATTATATATGGCTGCTAAAGAGTGATAAAATAGGTAGATAAAGCATTAATAACACAGCTAATGTGCTGCTTTGCTCTTGAACTAATTTAAAACAATGAGTAGCTAAATCTTTTTCAAGTTGAATGGACTGATACATTTATGTGTATCAAACAAACGTTTTCTAGTTGTGCTGACATAAAATGACCATATGTTGAATTTACTTAAAGAGCTTGACACTGACTACAACACCTGCAGTCGCAAGTTCGAATCCAGGGCATGCTGAGTGACTCCAGCCAGGTCTCCTAAGCAACCAAATTGGCCTGGTTGCTAGGGAGGGTAGAGTCACATGAGGTAACCTCCTTGTGGAAATGATTAGGGGTTCTCGCTCTCAATGGGGCGTGTGGTAAATTGTGCGTGGATTGCGGAGAGTAGCATGAGCCTCCACATGCTGTGAGTCTCTGCTGTGTCATGCACAACGAGTCGCATGATAAGACACGCAGATTGACTATCTTAGAAGCGGAGGCAACTGAGACTTGTCCTCTGCACCCAGATTGAGGCGAGTAACCGCGCCACCATGAGGACCTACTAAGTAGTGGAAATTGGGCATTCCAAACTGGGGAGAAAAGGGGATAAAAAATAAATAAAAAAAGCTTGATGCAAACTGCTAAATATATATTTTAAGTAAATCCAACACAGTGCATACATGTTCATTTAAGTAATAATTTAATAAAATGTAAGTGTCAAATTGAAAAACCAACTTAGACCAACATCATATCTTGCTGGTTAAACTAGATAAGAAGCCTGGTGGGGACAACAAAACACAACATATGCTGGTGGCAAGCCATGCTGGTCTTTTCAGCATGGGGTATTTTCCATTAGATTTCTCAAATGTATGTTGTGTAGGTCTGTTATCCCCATTAAATACAATATGACAATTTATCTGACCTGATTTTAATAATAATTCCTTACATTTATCTAGGCACTTTATTTACTTTATTTACTTTTCTAGGCACTCAAAGCACTTTACATAGTATAGGTGGAGTCTCCTCAAACACCACCAGTGTGCAGCATCCGCCTGGATGATTTTGTACTCTGACATATTTCTGCTTAGCTTTATGTGTTCCCTACATAGTTCAGCCCTGTTTAATAGAGTATGTAGGCCAGTTCATCAGGCCATTTTGAATGGACAAAGAAAAAGGTCATCATTCTCGCTCCCTATTCAAAGTCAAAGGCGTTGCCTTGGGCAACTTTGCATTTCATACTCCAAAACAGTACACATTAAACAAAAGGTTTTGTGATTACTCAAAGTCTTTGTCTATAGCTCATGTGCAATGGAGTACACAGATATGATATAACAATATTCGGGAGAACGCATGCACCCATTAACCCTATAAAGTCTAGATAGAACTAACCAAGCCATGAGAAAAACATATGGGTTACAACATTTCCATAATAGGAAACATGCTAAGAGATTCTTCCTGTTGTTGAAAACAGTAGATGCATTGTTCAACTCGGATGTATAACCAATGACATCGTCTGTTGTAATGAACATGGAATCTACATAAGGTGCCTGTATTGGTTTTTATTAACTCTAGAGGTTCATTGGCTTGAAAAGCCTCGAGGTTGTGGAAAGGTGGGCAGAAATCCCATCGGACAGGCTGAATGAAAAGCAGTCAACCAAAAAGTCTGGGAAAAGCCACTACAGCAACAGAAAGAGGTAATCCAATGCAGGCTGACAGTATCAATTATTTAGTCTGATCACTACATGAGCATCTGTCAATACACTACATTAGGAGCTTCTAACAGCACAGTTTCTAATAGCTCATTATAACAGGTTTAATTAATTTGCATGTGTTTTGTTATGACCGAGGAAGGTGTTCTTCTGTAAGTCACAGGACACAAGCTGCAGATTCAGCAGACTGCAGTGTGTGTGTGTGTTTGTGTGCGAGTGTATGCGGACATAAAATCAGCCATATGGCCCCTGCACTGGATTGACACAAAGCACAAGTCATGTGAGGATTAGTCTTGAGTTCACCCAAGTGTTCCCAACATGGACTCCGCATAGCAAAAAATGTTGTTGTGTGGAATGTGACCATGGCAACGGTTGCCGTGGCACCGGGAGCCGCATTTCTGGTCATTGTTTCCCGCTGAGGCCTCAGGTGGCTGAAAGGGCCTGACAACAATCAGGGATATTTATAACTCCTAATGCAGAGCCTTTGAACTGAAGTGGGTTCAACAATTAAGTTATTCCAAGCTAATCTTATTCTACAAGTACTCTCAGCCCGAGTCATCTATACACCTGTCAAATCAAGTTAGAGTCTTGAAAACTGCTGCTCTGGGCACTTACTCTATGGGAAATTAGCCCCAAAATACATGACCACACAATGACCCAACAAGGACCCTACAATACCTTTCAAAAGAGGGAAGCCATGCAAAACAAATGCATGTTCCTCTCTAGGGGAACTATAAACAATACCTTGAAATGCATTTTTTGTTAAACACTTCTATAAAATGTCGCGCTGAGAGGAATATCCCACTTCTACTTTTTTTTTTTTTGAAATCATAAATCACTGTTTCTTTGAGAATTACAGCAGTGACTAATTCACAGCAAAAACACTGAACTCGAAAAGGATTTATGGGGTGAACACAGAACACAGTCACTATTCAAACAACTCACATTGCTAAAAGAACCTGCTGTTAATACATGATCAAATACACATATATTGTCTCAATCACAGTGTAACCTCATGTAGTTTGATACCCAAACCAATGATTCTTATGAGTCGATTCTTATGAGTCAATTCTTTTAAATCTCATGAAACATAGTTCGACCAGTGAAACATTTTTCAAAATGAATGACACTTATATGACTTTTCTGCAAAGTCTTTAACAGATTGAAGCATACAATGTACATAACCAGTGTAGACCTATTAATGAACCAATGACTTTTATGAGCCGGTTCTTTTGAATCTCCAGCTCAAAACATAGTTTTAAAACAAATGAAATCAATAACTTGCGAGTCGATCCTTTTAAGTCTACTGTGCAAACCATAGTTCGGCCAGTGTAATACGGTTCCCAAACCAATGAGTCTTATGAGGATATTCTTTTGAACCTACAGAGAGACCAGTGTAGTTCAATTTCTGAACCAATGACACTTATGTGCCGGTTCTTTTAAATCTACAGCGCAAAACATAGTTCGGCCAGTGTAATGCGGTTCGCAGATGAATGGTTATTTTAAACCTTCAGCATGAAACACCACAAAACTTAAAGGGTTGGTTCACCCAAAAATGAAAATTATCGAATAATTTACTCATCCTCAAGCCATCCTAGGTGTATATGACTTTCTTCTTTCAGCCACACACAATCTGAGTTATATTAAAAAACATCCTGGCTCTTCCAAAATTTATAATGGGAGTGAAAGGTACCTTAGATTTTGAAGTCCAAAAAAGTGCATCCATCCATCAAAAAAGTAATCCATACGGCTCCAGGGGGTTAATATATATAAAACTTTATAAACTATAATAACTGGCTTCCGGTGACGGCCGTTACCAAGCCATTCCGATTATAAAGCTTGGAAGAGCCAGGATATTTTTTAATATAACTCCGATTGTGTTTGGCTGAAAGAAGAAAGTCATATACAACTAGGATGGCTTGATGGTGAGTAAATGATGGGATCATTTTCATTTTTGGTTGAACTAATCCTTTAACACTCCTTCTGAATGAATGAATGACTCTGATGAGCCAGCAATTTTTTAGTGAATAAAAAACTTACTGAACCACAAGTCATTCATTTCACCAACTCCAAATAAACCAAAAATTGTTACCGTGCTATGCATGCTATGAATAATAAAATATCTTAATTTGAAAGTCAGTCTAAACAATTTGCAAGAATTTGTTCTTTTAAAATATGAAATTATCTCATAATTTGATTACATGTTGAGGCCAGTGAATCAAATAAGAATTACATTTCTTATTTCCAAATATTTCTTCCTCAAAAAATAGTAATAGAATAATTTAATGGAACCAAATATTTATTTACAAGCTAAATACTAGATTCTGTTGTGTCCACCTCAAACACACAACAATGCTAGACAACAGTACTGAATACTAAAAATGTTATGATACAACCAAAGGTTGTAGTAGCTACAAATCTTTACACAGTTCTTCAGAATTGTGGATTTTCACAGAAGCAATACCAAGAATCAAATCGCAGGATGTTCTTCCGTTCACAATCCTTTTTTTTCCATTAGGTGTCTCTTTCAGAGGACATTTTAAAACATACCAAATAAAAACACAAAAGTGTCCCATTCTAGTTTGTGCGCAGGGATTATGATTCACACTAATGCATAGAGGCAATAAATCCATGGATATTACTGACAGTTCATCCAGACTGAAAGCAGACATCCGGTGACAAAGCCAATGGAGATTAAGTACACATTTGAAAATTAACATTTACGGCATGGTTTTACCCTATACTGGATCTTCATTTCAGACATATTACAATTGGAAGGTCAAAATGACAAATGCCCCTTGTCATTAATTTGTTACTGGGACAGAGGTGACACTGTCATTTGTTTTAACTGTGGATGGTATACGAATGTGTGACTCACACCATGAGTGACTCACCCACATGAGTGATGACAGTAATGAGAAAACAGGTGCTAATAGCATACTAAAGACTTATTACAGTAGAGAGAAGTATATAAAATATATTTTACCAAAATAAATAAATATACATTTATATACATTCTATAATGCCACTCTAAACTGAACTGATCTGGGTCTGTTAGATGATTGAAATTGAGCCTAGGTTAATGTAGTAATTGTATTGCCATATGTCTATATGTAGTCTATATGAAACCATGTGTATCTGGTCCTGCTTGACCCACTCTGAACATAATTCGAACCTGCATCTCCGCTGTGGGAGGCGGGTGCACTAACGAGGAGGCTAAATGGCTACAGCCTCTAGTGTCAGTCACTAGAGTGCCTCTAGAGGCCAGGGGAGTGGGGTTCACACACTGCACAGCTAACTACCTGCTGGCTGCCGTTACTCACCCCCCCTATACCTCACACCCATCCGGGTCATGGCACCACTGTAAAGGGTCCTACTCGACCCGCTCAGAATGGGATTCGAACTGCGTCTCCAATGTGGGAGGCGGGCACGCTAACAAGGAGGCTAAAGGCTACAGCCTCTAGCGTCAAGTCACTAGTGTGCCTCTTGAGGCCAGAGGAGTGAGGTTTACACACTGCACAGCTACTTACCAGCTGGCTACTGTTACATTCACCCCCCTAATCCTCACGCTCATCCGGGTCATGGCACCACTCTAACCGGTCCTGCTGACCCGCTCCAAATGGGATTCGAACCGGCGTCTCCGGTGTGTGAGACGAACACACTAACAAAGAGGCTAAAGGCTACAGCCTCTAGCGTCAGTCGCTAGTGCGCCTCTTGAGGCCAGGGGAGTGAGGTTTACACACTGAACAGCTTCCTACCAGCTGGCTACCGTTACACATGCTTGCATATAATCCTTTCCATTCTTTTTGTATCCGTTTTTAATCACACCTGTGTTGAAGGATCTGTCAGAAATCCTACTTTACTGGAATTATTTAATGGATACACAATTTTAAGGATCATTCTGTGGACATCACTAGATAACAGATATCAAAACACAGGTACAAGACAACAAGATAATTCAGATACTGTGCCTTCCTCTATTTATATCTCCCATATTACCATTAAATAACAGTCCTATTGGGGTTTCAATATTATAATTCATATGTTTCAATAAGTACAACCTGGTTAAAAACAAGAAATGTAATTTACCCAATGCAAACGTTGAGTAAACCAATACAGTCCACACATTTCAGCAAATAAAGCATTTGAAAAAGAGGCATGTTGATGCAGAGGTGAACATTTTAAGTAGCATTTACTCGACCTTGACTCAACTTACCGGCATCATTTTGAAAAGCAGTTCAAGATATTGTATATTCTTTATATTTCCTTATATTGTAGATATAAATAATATAACGGTCTTTGTCAGCCAAGAAGAGTTTCTTATTGTTGTTACATATGCAGGTAAATTGTGCATGTATTATCCTCTTGGTTTACACATCATTGTATTTTCAGCAGTCTCCTTTGATGTTGTCCGACAACTTTGTAGCGCTGGTTTATTACAGAAACCTGTTGCAGAATGAACCCGAGATGAACCCACTAAATTAAGTAAATGTTCCTCCACGAATGGCTCAGAGAACCGCAGACCACATATAAGACCGAAAAAATTGTGGTCGCCACAATTAGCTGCCGCTATACAATATATAAGCGATATAAAGATAACGTGCGTTCGCGAATATCCTGTACCAGCTATGGTCCGCTAAGCTGATTATAGGTCCACATTAGATCCGTGCGCGTCGTACGGCGAGTGAGCAAGCGAGGCTTTACGCTGCTAGATCAACAAACCCAACCCAAAATGACGCTGCGCGAGATTCCGAATTATCCCGGCGCGTTCATGACAAACTCCTCCTCGCGCCACCCGCGCGCTTCCGGTGTTGTGTCGAACTCTGTTTCCTAGTCAGGATCCGTTTCCTTCCAGCAGATCTGTATGGGGGTAACAGGATCTGACAGTAACATTCTCCGCTGTCAGAATGCATTCCCCAATGCACAAACCTAAGCTTAACACTTCCGTACCGTACCCTAACCTACCTCCCTTAACAATAACCCCATACCCAATCGGGGCTCACTTCATCGTCTACCTATGAAGATCCGTTAGCTTTAACGTTTTAAGGGTTTTTATATGCTCTAGCGTTTATTTAATGTTTCCCCACACTCTTTCCTATGTTTTAGGAAGCTTTCGAACAATTGCGGACAATTGTGGCACAATATGAAAGACCTTTTGTTTATAATGGTGAACTGACAAACGCGCGAGATCAATGGACCCTAAACTGTACAAGTCATATTTGTTATTTCATTCAGTTCCATGTGACGATTACGGAAAAAGCTATAATCTCTCTCTCTTTTTTTTTTTTAAATAATTTTTTTTAAACCCTCTAAAATAGTCTAAACGCCCCCAAATGCCATAATACACCAGAAATGACGAAGTATTTCTGAACCATTGTGCGTCAATTAAATAAGAAAGTTACTCAGAGGACAAAAATGTCGGCGTCAAAAAACTGCCAGAGTAATATTATATATTAATATTATTTTCCACTTTCAGTAGAGTTTTAACCCTTTAAATACCAGTTTGTTTGTATAATGCCACAATTTTTTTTAAACACACACACACACACACACTGACATCTATACCAACACACCCACTAAATTTTAGCTGCATTATTTATTCAATTTGTCTACAGTGTTCTATAACACAAAACAGAAAATAGGAAAAGCATTTGCTCCATAGGCTAAACGTGAGAAAAATTGTGCCATCTGGTGGAATTTTGTTTGGTGGAAATAATTTTTTGGAAGCCAGGGATCTGGAATGAATGCATAATATCACAGAGTTCATGATTTTATGCTTTAATGGCACTGGGATCAAATATTGCCATTTTAATGGGTTTCAATGGGGACATTTTTGTCCTGAAGTTCCTGAGTGTAACTATTTTGTGTAAATTTGTGTAAAAATTCCCCCAAAAATACACACCTTTGGCTAAATTTATGCCATTGGCATTAACACAGCCAACGTGATCGAAAAAACGAAAATGAAAAAGATAAAAATGTCACACAAGGGCTAAGAAGTCAATGAACACTCAGACCACCTGACCAGATCAAACAAGAAGGCAAATTATAGATACTTTGATAAACAGATGAAATGAGCACTTTCAGCACAAACAAGAACCACATTTTTTATTTAATTTTTCTGAAATTCTTAATTCCAGGTTTTTGTGGACATACCATCAGTAGCAAGGCTGGCGCAAGCCTTTATGGGGCCCTAAGCAAGATTTGATTTGGGGGCCCCTCAGTGCCACCAATACAATTGACTATTGTCAATGATTGATTATTCGCACAATATAAATATAACACACCCATTATCAATTATTTTTTTGTTGTAGCTGTGTTGCTTACATCATACCAATATCTGCCTGGCATGTTTTTACCCTTCTGTGGTTTTTAATTGTAACAGTAGCATACCCACATGAGTGGTCAGATGTTAATTTGCACTTTAATATTCAAAGTCTTACATCCTAAATGGCAGTGTACTAAAAAGTAGCAAAATAAACCAGCAGACAATGCATATACTGTAAACAAGTTAAACCACTTTAATTGCTTTTGGTTTAAAAAGTGCAGAACTATCATCTACAATAAAATAACTTAAGATTCATAGTATTACATTAATAATTAGCAATATTAATCTCAGGGTATTCCACAGCAAGGCTGAGCAAATACAAAGGCTGCTGTGCTATTAACGTACCTGCCACATCCGCTGAGGTTGAAACAAGGATCAGTGGATGCAGGTGCTGGTAAGTGCTCCTTGCCTGCAGAGGATGGACCTGATGAAAGATGAAAATAATAATTATAATAATAATAAAAGCTAGCCATGTTAGATGTCATATTAGAAGGTAATGCAACTGTCTGTCAACAAATAAAATAAAAAATTCACAAAAGGCATTGTTTATCCATATAAATATATTGATCTGGGATTGTTGAAAACTCACCTGCTGTATCATCATCAGCTGTAGCACTGGCACTTGGGGCAGGTGGTGTTGGTTGTGCCCCAGCTCCAAAATATTTCAACATGCTCCTAAATACGTTTTATAAGAGTACATAGTTGACGGAACAGAATGTTATTTTAACAACAAAGTATTATACACAGCAGCAAGCCATCTGTACACCGAAAATAACAACAAAAATAACAACTTTTAATCCATAACTAGCTAATTGAGGCATAATGGTATTGGAACATAATAGCAAAGACCCCAAAATGGTAGTCTAATGTAAATCATGTTAAGCTGTTATCAGTAACAAGTTTATGGAACAGAAGCTTATATTTAAGCTTACAAGTTATATTTACACTTAAATCTAAAACTATCCAAGTAATATGTTGTATTGTAATATATTAAGATTTCAAGGCTATTTAGGATGTTTAATCAAATGTGAACTTTCCTAAAACAAGACGATATGCTACCTAGGCTATGATAACTAACTAGTCAGCTAACGTTAGCTCACAACATAGCCTAGCTACTTAACGTACCTTATCTTGCTGTTTTCCTGCAATGCTGCTGCCTCTGCTAACTGTCTGACTGTGCTTGTATCCTGCAGCCCGTTAACATATTGCGTTTAATATTGTGTTTTTGAATAATTATCTTTGTCCGTTGACATAATATATCACAAAATAAAGAAATAATAATAAAAAAAATAATAATAATTTTTTAAAAAAAAAATCAAGCTGTCATTTCATGTGCTCTTGGGGGCCCCCTGGTGGCCACGGGCGCCCTAAGCAGCTACATAGTTCTCTTATACCTTGGGCCGACTCTGATCAGCAGTACTCTTTGAAGTACCATGAAGTATCTTGAAAACATCATAGTGCATAAATATGGAAATCATTAAGTACCGTGGTAGCTATACATCAAGGTAAAATAGTATTATCATCGATACTGTCACTACCATGATAGCACTGTTTTTTGTAAGTGTAATCAGCTATGAGCTATTTGACCAGGATATACTGTGTAGACTTTTCAAGCCATGCTTGCCTGATCTAGCTCAGAGCAGTTCTGGTACGAGACGATAGGCAGTTGGTGGATGGCATGAATAAATGGTCTGAGCATGCAGTTGGATTGTGTTATGTGAAGCAAATCATAGCTGAAAAGACAAGAATCATATTGAGCAAAAGCTGCTGTAGTCGTGGTTTAACTCCCTGAACCATGAAGGAAGACATCATAAGAAGCTGCATTAGCAAAACAGCAATATTCAAATTGACCTAATAGTGAAAGAATCCAATTCTACACTGTTACTAAGTAAAAACTCGTCCTGCACCGTTTACTTTCTGCCTCACATCATTGACATTTTCTTAAGAAAATGTAAAGAAATCTAATCAAAAGACTATGCAAACAATGTACCTATTGTAGTACTTGCAATGCAATGTCTCTTAAATCTTAAAATCTTCTACATCTACAGTATTCATCTTATTTCTTATCTCTTTTGTCCTTTCCCTCACATCTCGCTTTCTCCGTTTCTTTCTTGACCTTGCAGAGCGCCTGTGATTGATGGGTTGGGGACAATGTTATGGCAGGTTCAGTACGTTCTAGATTAATGGTGCTTGGCTCAGATTTAGAGGTTTGGCAGTAAAACAGCCTCTTCTGAATGGACATTATAGATTTCAGTGCAATTTTCAAAGTGAAAACAGTCAAAAGTTTGTTCAGAATGTAGGATATAGAGTGCAGAATCAGTTTATTTTCAATCCTACAGTTTTCTGGGCTAACATTCTTTTGTGTTCATTCTGTCCCCTACTGGACAAATGTGGTTATGACAGATGCCTAAAATTAATTACCACCCCCAAAATAAGGGAGAAGGATATAGCTGCAGGCAGAGCTCCAAAAAGGGGCAGGAGTTTGGATCCACCAGCTAAGACATAGGAATAAATTAACCCTGTCCTCAAACCTAATCGTGTGTGGAATTGACGCCCCCTTTTGGAGTTGGCACAACCCCCTCTGAGTAACCCCACCCTCTTTAGGAGTTTACAGCGATGCTTAAGTGAAATAAGGTCCCACCCTGTTTATAAGTCTATGGGTTGTCTCAGGTCACAAACAACACATTTCAGTTAACAAAGCTGATCTAAGATCAGATGTTTACTGTTGACCCTTTTCTTTATCACATTGGTCAAAACAGCAAAACTGAACCAGAAACTGCCAGTATAGTTTGACAGGCAGCAGGGGGCATGAGCACATCCAGACCATAATAACAGTGAGTGCTTCAGACAGGGCAGTGTGTCTGGTCTGGGCTGAGATGGGTGTAGGGATGTTTTTGACCACTGTCAGATGACATTTGATATCACTGAGAACACATTGCAAATTAGGGATTGAACAAGCAAAAATTATGATAATAGAGCCTTATTTTTTTAATTAAGAAAAATTGTGGTTGTACAACATTTTAAAGGAATACACACACACACACACACACACACGTTGTGTTTTCCATGTTTTATGGTTACTTTCCATAGACATAAGGGTTTTTATACTGTACAAACTGTATATTCTATCCCCTAAACCAAGGTCAAAAATTTTGGGTTTTACTATCTTTATGTGGACATTTGGTCCCCACAAGGTGATAAATATACACACACACACACACACACACACACACACACACACACTATGGTATGACACTTGAAATTTAGCTCAGGTGCTTCCAATTTTTTTGGATCATCTATGAGATGTTTCTACACTTTGTTTGGAGTCCAACTTTGGGACAACCAGGACTATTCTTAGAGCTGGCCACCCTGCCAAACTGAGCAATCGGGGGAGAAGATCCTTGATAAGTGTGGAGATGGGAGAAATTTCCAGAAGGAAAACCATCACCACAACACCCCACCAATCTGGTCTTTATGGCAGAGTGTAGACAGAAGCCTCTCCTCAGTGTAAGACACATAAAAAAGCACCTAAAGGACTCTCAGACTGTGAGAAACAAGATTCTCTGGTCTGATAAAATGAAGATTGAACTGTTTGCCCTCAGTTCCAAGCATCATATCTGGAGGAAACCAGACACCGCTCATCACCTGCGCAATACCATCCCAACGGTGAAGCATGGTGGTGGCAGCATCATGCTGTGGGGGTGTTGTTCAGTGACAGGGACTGGGGACTAGTCAGGGTTGAAGGAAAGCTGAACGCAACAAAATACTGATAAAACCTGATCCAGAGTTCTCTGGATCTCATACTGGGCCAAAGGTTCACCTTCCAACAGAACAATGACCCTAATCACACATGTCCTTGAGTGTCCCAACCAGAGCCCGGACTTCTACCCATTCGAACATCTCTGGCGAGACCTGAAAATGTCTGTTCACCGATGGTCTCCATCCAACCTGACAGAGATTGAGAGGATCTGCAGAGAAGGATGGCAGAAAATCCCCAAAACCAGGAGTGCAAAGCTGTGTCGCATCATACCCAAAAACACTCTGTAATCGCTACCAAAGGTGCTTCAACCAAGTACCGAGTTAAAGTTCTAAATACTTATTTCAATGTGATATTTCAGTTTTTTCTTTTAAATATTTTGTTTTCTTTTTAAAAAAGTTATATAAAAAAAGATTTTTGGCTTTGTCATTATGGGATATGGAGTGTAGACTGATGTGAAAAAACAAACATGTATATTTATATAATAAAAATAACAATTATATTTTATTTATATAATATATATGTATGTATGTAGTAATCTAAGAAATTAACTTTTTCCATAAAAGGGCAATTATTTTCCTCTGTATTTGGTTTTCAGGGGCATTTTTGACATTTATGAGGCATTTTTTTGCCCAGAGTCACCCTTTATTTCTGACCCTTGTAGCAATATGTGTAAGTTATTAAACACTGAAATAAAAACAACAAATATTATGAGTGGGTCCAAATATCCGAGACCACAAGTGAAAATGCCTTCATTTTCAATTTTTCGATTTTTAATGCAATAAAAGATTTTACCAGCATAACATTGAGTTAAAAGTTGAAGTGAAGATTTTCATGAATTTAAGAATGTTTTTGGTATGTCCCCTTTCCAAAGTGTATCTTGTCTGAAATCTGATTTTCAGAGTGCATTTTTTTTTTTTTAGCTATAGACCTATTTATTTCCAGGTTGAAATGTAATTTTAAATCCCAGATTATCTGTGTATTTCTATATATACCAAAACTATTTAAAGTGTGTAGAAATACTTTAAGTTGGAGATATCTATTATTTCTATATTCATTAAAGAAGACAAATTCTTTAAAGTATATTTTTCAAGAAAACTTTACATAAACAATTTGTACTGTTTGTCTTTGTGGTTGATTTGATCAATGTGCTGCCTGTAATGTTGTATTATTTCACTAGGTGGCACTATGAAGAAGCATTGAAAGCAGTGGAACTGGACAGTTCATCTCTCCATGACGCAGTGCACTTGTGGTCAGGATTGCATGTGAAGTAACTCACTGCAGAGCTCCAACTGTAAACTGGCATCATCCTTCACCCAAATTTGTATTTACTAAGTTTGAGATGGCCTGTGATTGTTGAGCCAGTAAAGAGAGGCCTAAGGAAAAAGAACTCGCTCTGCTACTGTGGTACAGACATGCTTTAAAACACAGTATTGTTACATCCCAGGGCGTAATTATATATGTGATACATGGGCAGTGATAATTGTATTGCTTCCTGTGTAGGTGTTGTCTGTATTGTGGCAGTGTTTTGTGGTGTTTTGCTCTCTCTTTCTCTTTCCTTCTCACTCTCTCTCCTCATTGCAAAAGTTAATGGACACCAGCCAACAATGGTTAACTTTTGATTGCTGCCTGGTTCTGATCGGTTGCAGGATGGAAAGCATGAAGATAAAGCTGGGGAGTGAACTCACTTGAAGGAGGCCTTTTTGGTGTCCAGGCTGCTGAGACGGTTTTCTCCTGCCCCAGACAATTAGCAATTGTGTTGTTGTTGCTGCTGCTGCTGTTGTTGTTGTTGTTGTTGTGTCATGCTAAGGGATTCCTCAACTTGTTGTAGTTGTAACCAATTGTTATTGTACAACCTGTTGCTTATTGAAGTAACGGTGTTAATTCTTTGTGGCTGGGTGGAGGGTGGGGCCGGGTCGTGATGATACACACCCAGTCCTGTATCAGGCTAATCAAGCCTCTGAGAGGGATAAAGGCCGATGGCAGACGGTGGTGCGGGGAGAGAGAGATCATTTACGGACATGTCTTTCATGTGTGTGTTTTGTCCTTTGTTTTAAGTTTAATCATTAAAACCTTATTTATATTGTCAAGCCGGTTCTTGCCTCCTCCTTTCCATTGAAATCCTTTACACTGGTGCCGAAATCCGGGAAGAAGGAGGGATACGCCGTAGTAGAGCCCTGCCACATTCTTCATTTCATATTTTAAGATATTGATACTCCTAGAGAATCCTTAGTTCATTGTTTATTTTTGGTTCTGTTTTGGAAGCTGTAGGGAGGAGGACGTCCTTTTTGTTATTGATCATGTTTTCTCCTGTTTCTGGTTTAGAGAGGAAGTAAGGGATGAGTTTTGTTGTTGATCTAAATTTTATTTGTAAAGGTCAGAAAGTACTCTTTAAAAAAGTCAGAAGAAATTTATGTTTGTTGTTTTGGCCTGGTCTCCTCTTTTGAAGTTTCTCTTTCTCATTTGTAATCTAGTTAATAGATATGATTCTTTAAGATTGGAGTGATCTTTGTGACAAGAGTTGGGACAGGAGAGGACACTCTTTAGCTGCCTGTTAGTTTTTTTAAATAAATTTTTCCATCCTCATTATTACCTTGTTACCCCCTCCCAATCCTAGACGGGGAGGGACGTAACAATTGGGGGCTCGTTTGGGATTTTAAAGTAAAGATACAGACTTGATCATCCATTTTCTTGTCTTTTGATTTCTCAACTGTGTCGTTATTAAATAGGTAAGTTTGTTAGGCTGCTTTAAACTTTGGTGGGTAAGGAGATCCTTTATTTTTTGGTAAAAAAAAATAAAAAAATATGGATTTCGATTAATAACGTATACACTGTCTCCAACGTTGGAGGCATTCATTCAGTGTAGAAAAAAAGATCTGCTTTTAATAGCTGACTTTTTTAATAGGACGGTTTCCAGAGGGGCACAGAAACGCGTGATAAAAAGGGAGTTATATAAAAAAATTAGTAAAGGAGGGTTTCTTACCAGATCAAACGTCCGAGCACGAGGAAGAATGCATGCATTTTGTCCTAGCAAGAGCTGCAAGGCGGAGTTATCCTTTCTTAAAAAAAAGTGTCACAACGATTTCAACAGACCATGAACCACTGCCCATTGAACATGTGTTTATTTGTGTGTGTGGTGTGTGAGAGAGGGAGTGTCCTTTGAAAAAAAAAAAAAAAACTTGTGGTGCACAAGAAACATGTCCAAAGCAATGATGTAAGTAAATGAACACTTGACATCATATGTGTTTCCTGATGCGCATTTTGTCCATTGCCACATAGAGAGGACAACTGAAGACAAGAACAGAGGAAGGGAAGCGAAAAATAATGTGGGTGTGCCTCTCGTGCTGTTTAATCTCCAGACAGTCCCTAATTTCTCTAATTATCAAGCTGCTAAGCAAACAGAGGCAAACAGGCAGGAATTGGCCGTCTCCTGCGGCTTACACTCTGGGGGGTCGCGTCTAATTTGAAGGAAGACCAGGTCCATCTCTCGCACAAACTCATCTAGGGCTAACACAGCCCTACTAGCATGACCCCTCCCTTCCTACCCCTACCCTCATGCACCAGCTTTATGGCAGATGGCGTAGTTCACCCTCCCTATGAACCTCCACCCCCACCCTCAGCAGCTTTTGTGCCCCTGTGCGTGTGGTGTTAGGGGTTCTGCGACAACAACAGCCCTCCCCACTGCTTCCTCCTGCCCTGCTATTGTAAATGGGGTTCAGGCTTCATGCACGGCACCATGATCAGGTGCCCTAACAGGGCTGTCAGAGCCCAAAAAAATCGTTTTAATCCCAGTAGTGGTGTGTCACAGCCAATGGAGTCCTTACTATCATTACACACTCGACCGGGTTTGATCCCGAGCCATTTTGAAAATGTTAAGAACATTGTCAAGGCCTGTTGCAGAATTATGCCACAGTAGAGGGCCACACTGAATGTTTTCAATACACTTATTATTGAATTGTTTGTTTAGTTGTTAAGTTTTGGCATGTTGGTTCCATTGCCAGGGTTTGTTCCAAATGGACAATGCTTCTCAGCTCTTTTTTGCAGCTAAAAACTTGATCAAAATGTTCATTTCAGCATGCAAAGATTCTGTTAGGTAGAGTAAATTTGTTTGGCTGCTTTAAACTTTAGTGGGTAAGGAGATCCTTTATTTTTTGGTAAAAAAAAATATGGATTTCGATTAATAATGTTTACGCTGTCTCCTACGTTGGAGGTATTCAATCAGTGTAGAAAAAAAGATCTGCTTTTAATAGCTGAGTTGGGGTCCTTTACTAGGGTTTGTTCCAATGAACAAACCTTCTGCAGCTAAAAACAAAATCAGGCCAAGATCCAGCTTGGTCATGTTGAAATGGAAACACATTGTTAGGGGAATTCCCTAAGAATGAACTGCACCTGGTAAAAGTGGCATTTATGTGCATGCGCTGATTAAGTGCTCGATACAGTACACAAAAGGAATTGTGCAGATCAGGCAACATTGCAAAACGTGGCCACAAAAACAGAGCTGAACGCAATTTGATGGTACAGCACCACTTCGCTACATTGATCCAGACACCTGAATCATCTCTTTAACATGCTGAAAGTGTGCTTGAATACACTGCGCATGTGGATATATGCAAGATTTTAACCCTCTTCTGCATCATTTAATCATTATTTGATAAATTCCTGCTGAACTACACAAAAATCTCTTTTGAATAAAACTTAGGATACAGCCTGCTTTCCACAGAGCCTAATTCATAGAAAGGAGCCGTGTTTGCACAGAAATGAATGACAATGACTTGATATTTATTTCTGTGGAAACTAAGATAGTGTGATGGAGATCAGATGTGTTTATATCCATACAAAGCAAGTTATTGGGGTCCAACATTTTCAAGCTTCAAAAGGGATTTAAAGGCAGCATGAAGTTAATCCATACAACTCCAATAGTTTAATCTATGTCTTCTGAAGTAATATAATTGGTTTGGGTGAGAAACAGACCAAAATGTAACTCCCTTTTCAATAAATCTCCTTGGCACGATCATGATTTGGAGCTGATTGCACTTCCTTGTGTGCCTTTATGTCCACTTTTTAGCTTGAAAATTTTGATTCCCATTGACATTCACATTGTATACTGTAGATATAAACACATACTGTATCTCCAGCCAAAACTCTTTTTTTGTGTTCCGCTAGAGAATGAAAGTCATACGAATTTGAGATGGAATAAAAGTGAGTAAATGTGGCAACGGGGGCGTGGTCAAGCGCCGGTCCAGTGAGAGAAAGCAGTAAGGCCCTTGCACCTGAGCTAAATTATGTCTAACATCTTTCTCTAACTTCAGTGAGAATGGGGAGAGCGGCATATAAACAGCCTCAGAACCTCCAGACGGGAAGAGAGTCAGAGACTGAGAGAGCCCTGTTGTGAAGCCAAGTGAAATTGTGAAGCTGTAAAGAGCTGAATTAAGCTGTGAAGCGTTATTTGTTGACGAATAAAAGAGTGTTCCTTTGTTTGGAGCAAACTGCCTCCCGTGTCCTCACTACGTAATCCTCTACACTGGTGCCAAAACCCAGGAAATTGTTAAAAGTGCGCTCCATGGAGCCCTCCTAGCTCTCTGAGATCCTCCAGGCCCTCGCCAACCTGCAGCAGAACCATCAACAGACTTTGCTTGAGCTCCGCAAGGACCAGGATTGCAGGTTCTTTGAGATCCTGCAGGCTCAAGCATAGGACCGGCGATCCAGAACCTCTTTGGCCAGGAGAAAGCCCCGGCTGCGACCCCGCCCACGCTCCTGAAGATGGGGACAGATGATGATTTTGAGGCTTTCCTCAATCTCTTCGAGAAAACCGTGGCGATCTGGTGCTGGACGTGTGATTAGTGGGCGGCCAGGCTCCTCCCGCTGCTGTCTGGGGAAACCCAGCTCACTGCCCAACAACTGCTGGCAGCTAATCTCCTGGCCTATGAAGATGTGAAGAAGGCCATCCTGCAGCGGGTGGGTCGGAGTCCGGAACAGCACCGCCAGCTTTTCCGGACCTTGAAGATGGGTAAGACCGACCGCCTGTTTGCGTTTGCTCAACGGCTCCGGGATGTGTGTCCTGAAAATGGCTGCTGGCGGGGGCACGCGACATCGAGGGAGTGTTGGATCAGGTGGTGCTGGAGCAGTTGGTCCATTGTCTACCCAGGGGTACTGCGGAGTGGGTCCAGTGACACCGCCCGGCATCACTGGATGTGGCCCTGCAGCTTGCGTAGGACCATATGGCAGTGCACACAAGGGCGGACGAGCCCTCTTCTCCTCTCTCTCTCTCTCTCTCTCTCTCTCTCTCTCTCTCTCTCCTACTCCTGTGTGTTCCCCCCTTTCCTCTCACTCTGCTCTCTCCCTAGAACCTGTTCCTGCCCTGCTGAGGCATGGAGCTCCACCACCGTGGTCCGTTCCCGTGCGAGGGGGTGGACACACCCCCCTGCCTCTACAGTGCCCCGCCGCTCTCCCCCTCAGGTGGAAGTGTATGCCGGCTTAGTTGCGGGCCTGGCATCTGGGCCGGCCTGCTGGGGTTGCGGGGATCCGGGACACTTCCGGGATCAATGTCCCGTGATGGAGCTGGGGACGGTGGTCCCCCGATGCCCTGCAGTCTGCCCCTGACCTAGCCGGAGCGTACCGGATACCGGTAAGAATCAAGGGGGGTACTCACCAAGCATTGGTGGACACCGCTTGTAATCAAACCACTATCCACCAATGCTTGGTTCAACACGGGGCATTGGGCACAGGTAAAACAGTGAGGGTGAAGTGTGTGCTTTGGTATATTCACAAATATCCTGTGGTGACTCTTGCAATTAAATTTCTGGGAACAAAACATAGAGTGGAGGCCGCGGTTAGTTCCCGCCTCACCCATCCGCTGATTTCGTGAACTAATTGGCCTGAATTCAAGAATGTATTAAGGGGAATATGCACGGATGGGTCCTGCATAAAAGCGAGGAGATGTGTTATGTGCGATGGTCTGGCGGGGGAGGCGGAGCCGGGGCCACCTTTGTCTGCTGCACGTGGGGGTGGGGGGTGGGGGGTGGGGGGGGGGGTGGTTCCTTCGGGTGCCGCGAAGGGGATTTCTCTCTGGAGCAGTCGTGAGACAAAACCCTCAAGCACGCCTTTGACCAAGTGAGAGTGATTGATGGTCAACAACTCCACCCGAATGTCGCACTTTCATATCCCTATTTTACAATTATAAATGAGCGGTTGTATAGTATGACACAGGACACTCATACAAAAGAGAATGCAACACAGCTTTTAATACCGCGGAGCCTCTGGGAAATGGTTTTCCAGGCGGTTCACTATAATCCGATGGCAGGTCGCCTAGAGGAAAGAAAAACACTGAACCGCTTAGTAGCCTGTTTTTATTGGCCAGGCATTGGTGGCAATGTCCGCAGGTGGTGTGTGGCATGCCGTGAATGTCAGCTGGTGAATCCGCTGGCCACCCCAAAAGCGCCATTGTGCCCTCTTCGCTAATCGAGGTCCCTTTCGAGAGAATTGGCATGGACCTAATCGGGCCATTAGAGCGGTCAGCACACGGACATCGCTTTGTATTATTCCTAGTGGATTATGCAATGTGATAACCGGAAGCAGTGTCTCTGAGCAACATCTCAGCACGTAGTGTTGCAGACACACTCTTCAAAATAATCTCCCGGGTGGGGATTCCGAAAGAAATCCCCACCAATCCGGGCACAACCTTTATGTCACGTACACTATGCAAGCTTTATGAGCTGTTGGGTATTCAATCAATTCACACCAGCGTTTACCATCCGCAGACAGATGGCCTGGTGGAGCAATTTAATAAAACCCTTAAGAATATGATTCGTAAGTTTGTGCACAAAGATGCTAGAAATTGGGATAAATGGCTCAACCCCCTGTTATTTGCAGTACGAGAGGTCCCGCAAGCCTCCACAGGATTTTCCCCGTTCAAGCTGCTGTATGGGCGGCATCCGCACGGGGTGCTTGACGTCATCCGTGAAGCTTGGGAGGAGGGACCTTCAAATAGCAAGAATGAAATTCAGTACGTTCTTGATCTTTGAGCAAAACTCCACACACTGGGGCAATTAACACAGGACAATTTGGTCTAAGCTCAAGAACGACAGAGCCGGCTGTATAACAGGGGAACTCGGCTGCGGGAATTTGCACTAGGAGATAAGGTACTCATATTACTCCCAACATTGAGCTCTAAATTACTCACAAAGACCCTTTGAGGTCACACGACGAGTGGGGTATCTCGATTATGAGGTAAAGCGAACTGATAGAGGGGGCGCACGTCAAATATATCACCTCAACCTCCTGAAATTGTGGAGGGAGGCGGTCCCTGTGACGTTGGCTATGGTAGTTCTGGAGAGTATCCACCTCCGGAGCTCGGGCCGGAGGTGAATACAAACCACAATCATAACACCCCGGTCACTTGTGGAGACCACCTCTCACCATATCAACTCACAGAGGTTGCCGAGTTGCAACAGGAGTTTGCAGATGTGTTTTCCCCTCTACCGGGTCATACAAACATCATCGAGACCGAACTGGGAGTGGTGGTACATAGCCATCCCTATCGCTTGCCTGAACACAAAAAGAAAATAGTTCGGGAAGAATTGGATGCGATGCTTGATATGGGGGTAATAGAGAAATCCCACAGTGATTGGTCCAGCCCGGTTGTTCTTGTTCCCAAGAGTGACGGGTCTGTACGGTTCTGTGTGGATTATAGAAAAGTCAAAGCGGTGTCTAAATATGGCGCATACCCGATGCCCCGTGTTGATGAGTTGCTCGATCGGTTAGGTACTGCTCGGTTTTATTCGACATTGGATTTGACAAAGGGTTATTGGCAGATCCCCTTGACACCAATTTCCAGAGACAGCCTTCTCCACACCGTTCGGATTGCACCAATTTGTGACGCTTCTGTTCGGTTTGTTTGGGGCCCCGGCTAAGTTTCAGCGTCTCATGGACCATATCCTCCAGCCACATTTGGCTTATGCTGCTGCCTATTTAGATGATATCATCATTTACAGTAGTGATTGGCAGCGGCACAAGCAACATCTGAGGTCGCTCCTGAGATCGCTGCGGCGGGTGGGGCTCACAGCAAAAAGCGCGCAATTGGGTAAGTGGAGGTACGGTATCTGGGGTTCTACTTGGGCCACGACCAGGTGCGTCCCCAAATTGACAAGACTGCGGCGATTGCAACCTGCCCGAGACCCAAGACCAAAAAGGGGGTGAGGCAGTTCCTGGGGCTGGCTGGCTATTATTTGTGCCCAATTATTCGGATGTCACCAGCCAATTGACTGACCTCACTAAAAAGGGGGCTCCAGACCCGGCCCAGTGGTCGGAGCAGTGCCAACAAGCGTTCACGCAGGTTAAAGCCGCACTTTGTGGGGGACCGCTTTTACATGCACCTAACTTCTCTCTCCCTTTCTTATTGCAGATGGATGCTTCAGACAGAGGGCTGGGGGCCATGCTCTCACAGGTGGTGGAGGGGGAGGAGCGCCTGGTGCTGTACATCAGCCGTAAGCTCTCCTTGAGGGAAACCAAGTACAGCACCGTGGAGGAATGTCTGACCATCAAGTGGGTGGTCCTCACACTCCGATACTTCCTGCTGGGGTGGACCTTCACCCTCTGCTCGGATCACGCCCCACTCCAATGGCTCCACCGCATGAAGGATACTAACGCCCGGATCACCTGGTGGTATCTGGCCCTCCAGACTTGTAAGTTCAAGGTGGTCCACAGACCGGGGGCATAGATGGCTGTCGCTGACTTCCTTTTCAGAAATGGGAGGGGGGGGGGGGGGGGTTGGTAGGCAGATAAAGCGGTAAGGGCGCTTGCACCTGAGCAAAATTATGTCTAACACCTGTCTCTAATTAGGAGTGAGCATGGGGAGAGCGGCATATAAACAGCCACAGAACCTCCAGACGAGAAGAGAATCAGAGACTGAGAAAGCCCTGTTGTGAAGCCGAGTGAAATTGTGAAGCTGTAAAGAGCTGATTTAAGTTGTGAAGCATTAAAAGTGCTGAGTTGACGAATTAAAGAGTGTTACCTTTGTTTGGAGCAACCTGCCTCCCCTGTCCTCACTACGTAATCCTCTACAGTAAATTATCAAAATAATTACATTTTTGGGTGAACTATGCCTTTAAACTAGATTGCAGGTGTTTTCTGAATAAGATGCAGGTTTTGCAGCGAAATACAATGCGCAATAATGCCACAACTGTTTAGTGAATTTATCCCTATAAGAGAGGTTGAATTCATACTCATTAGTGCTTTAATTTAAGCTTTTGCCAAGTGTGGTGGCCAAAATGTCCAGATACTATATTTTCAGGGTGGCTAACAGTTTTTTGACAGTGTTGTAAATATGCACATTTAAAAATATTGAATTGTTAGGCTCTAAATACTGCATCATATTAATGCTGAAACATTTCAAATAAATGATCAGATACAATTGCAAAAGTGCTGTTCTGTATATTATGATGGGATCGGGTCATTGATATGAGGCAGGCAATCACAGCTAGGTTGATATTCAGTAACCAACCATTCAGAACTTCTACTAGACAAAGCAACAATATAAGAATAAACCATATTATTAAAGTCACAACATAGACCTAAATATATTTTCTATTACATCTGTATTTCATATTATTTAAAAATGACATGTTTTCATGTTTTCCCTCATAGACAATTAAGAAGCTATTTAAAAACTTGAACATTTGCAAACATAGGTCTTATTAAAATATGCACAAATATTACTAATTGGCTTGATTAATGTAATGCACAGAAGAATTCAAAGTGTTGGGCAAGCTAATAGAAATGTAGCTACTCTACCAAATACTTGAAATACTTTCAAAAATGTAAACTACTTTGGCAGTACAGTTATGCTCTTGGATGTTCACACCATGGTACTTCAATATATACCATGATAATGAATGTTTAACACTGCCATGATGCATTTCCAATAGGGCTGCACGATATGGAGGAAAAATGTGAAAATATTGTTGACCTTCACAAGTCTGGTTCATCCTTTGGAGCAATTTATGAAGATACCACATTCATCTGTACAAAAAAATAGTATGCAAGTATAAACACCATGGGACCACGCAGCTATCCTACCACTCAGGAAGGAGATGCATTCTCTCTCCTAGAGATGAACATAGTTTGGTGCGAAAAGTGCAAATTAATCAAGAACAACAGCAGACCTTGTGAAGATGCAAGAGGAAACAGGTAGACAAGTATCTATATCCACAATAAAACGAGTCCTATATTGACACAACCTAAAAGGCTGCTCAGCAAGAAGGAAGCCACTGCTCCAAAACCACCATAAATAATCCATACTACAGTTTGCAAGTGCACATGGCGACAAAGATTTTTTTGAGAAATGTCCTCTGGTCTGATGAAAATGTAACGGTTTGGCCATAATGACCATCGTTAAGTTTGTAGGAAAAAGGGTTTGGCTTGCAAGCCGAAGAACACCATCCAAACTGTGAAGCATGGGGTGGCAGCATCATGTTGTGGGGGTGCTTTGCTGCAGATGGAAAATTATGTGGATATATTGAAGCAAAATCTCAAGACATCAGCCAGGATGTTAAAGCTCGTCACTAATGGGTCTTCCACATGGACAATGACCCCAAGCATACCTGCAAATTGTGGCAAAATGGCTTAAGGACAACAAAGTCAAGGTATTGGAGTGGCCATCACAAAGCCCTGACACAAACCCTGATAGAAAATTTGTAGGCAGAACTGAAAAAGCTTTTGCGAACAAGGAGGCCTACAAACCTGACTCAGTTACACCAGTTCTGTCTGGAGGAATGGGCCAAAATTCCAGCAACTTATTGTGAGAAGCTTGTGGAAGGCTACCCAGAACATTTGACCAAAGTTTAACAATTTAAAGGCAATGCTACCAAATACTATCAAAGTGTATGTAAACTTCTGACCCACTGGGAATGTTATCAAAGAAAAAAAAGCTGAAATATATCATTCTCTCTACTAGTATTCTGACATTTCACATTCTTAAAATAAAGTAGTGATCCTAACTGACCTAAGACAGGGAATTTTTTTCTGCGATTAAATGTCAGGAATTGTGAAAAACTGAGTTTAAATGTATTTGGCTAAGGTGTATGTAAACTTCTGACTTCAACTGTACATTTGTGATATTTCTATAAAGGCGATATATCGTGCAGCCTATTGGTGTTTTATACTCTTATGGTAAGAAAATGTGTACCTGTAGGATTCAAGTACAGAGTCGTTCTCTAGCAGCACACACAGGTGTTGTACTTAATGAAGACCTTTTTCCATCACTGGCAAACAATATAGGAAGTATTTGCGGATCTTGTTTCAAAGTAAATATTCCACTTCATCAAGTGCTCTGTTTGTTTTCTAAAGTTTCATGTTACTGTTTGAGTAAAAAAAAGCTTCAAATGATTCAGTGCATGTGAGATCCATCTGAATGATTTAGAATTAATTGTGAACAGATTCAGAACAATTTGCTAAGCTGCTTGACTGACAAAAGTCAAAAGAGAGTCAAAAGAACCGACTCAAAAGAGTGATTCGTTTACGGATCAGCCACTGTGTTTGATTCTAAACAGCTGATGGAAAATACCGGACACGTGCTTGTTTGTTGAAATACTGTCAGGAAAAATAAATTCAGCATTGTATCATGATAGAATAACCTGCCAAATTGGGTAGTGAGTTGACAATGTTACCTATGCTGCGTGTCAGAAAATTAAAGTTTGCTCTACTTGAACTACTCTAAATAATGCTGAATTTAATGTACTGTAGGCCTTATGTTATGGGCGGAATATTTGTTGGTCCTGATAATAACAAATGTAATGTCTGAGTTCACCAGCAAATTTATACAAGTGTGGCCAACATTATTTTACTGGATAAGTATGCACATCCATTAAAAATTTATTTTTGAAAATAATATTTTAGATGTAATCCGTGACAATATTAAGAAATATTAAAAGTTCACCCAAAAATGAACATTCTCTCATACATCCCAGATATATATGACTTTCTTCAGCTGAACACAAACAAAGATTTTTTAGAAGAATATTTTAGCTCTGTAGGTCCATACAATGCAAGTCAATAGTGATCATGTATTTGAAGCTCCAAAAAGGATATAAAGTCAGCATAAACAATCCATCAGACACCAATTGCTTAATCAATGTCTTCTGATGCGATACAGCTGGTTTTGGGCCTTCTCTGCTGGCATAATATGCTTAATAAATAAATATTTTTTCATCCTTTCATTCTCATTAACCTTTTTGCCAATGTATGTTCAATCGCTTTCCACTCCTAATTAATCTACAAACGAATAGCAAAAAACAAAACAAAAAAAATGTATCCAAATCCTCGATGCTTACAACCAAAGTGTGACAACTGCTTCACGAATCGCATGCCCAAAGCCATGCTCATTAGCCGAAGCAGTGCAGTGAGAATCCCTCAACACTACAGTGAATAGGCATCTAAAGTCAGATTTTCATATTCATCAGCCAATCAGATTGATTTATTTTTGGGTGTGGTCCTTAGGATATGTTCCAATCCAGGCCTACTAGCTAACGTTGACGAGTCGGCTGTCATCGCTGCTGATATTGCCATTGAGAATGAGATCCTTTTCTTTTTTTAAGGTTTTCTAAATGGCACGAATCGCACTGAAGGCCTAAACTTAAAATACACAGGCCGCGGCTGGTTTTGGGTGAGAACAGACCAAAATATAACTCCTTTTACACTGTACATCTTTACAGCAGTCCCATTGGCGATTACAGTACCATCTAGCACTCTGTGCATGCGTCCAGCACTAGGAAGTGTAGTTTCCTCACCTAAAACCAACTGGATCGCTTCAGAAGACATTGATTTAACCACTGTAGACTTATGAATTCCTTTTATGCTGACCTGATCTCCATTTTGGAGCTTCAAAGGCCTGATCACCATTCACTTGCATTGTATGGACATACAGAGTTAAAATATTCTTCTAAAAACCTTTGTTTGTATTCAGCAGAAGAAAGAAAGTAATACACATCTTAGATGGCATGAGGGTGAGTAAATGATGAGAGAATTTTCATTTTTTGGTGAACTATGTATCACACACTGTATGTATCTAATGCAATTAAGTATTTTAGGCTAAGCAGAATTATGTATATTTTTATTCTGGACCTGGTCCATTACACTGAGCTGGGCTGATTCTTAATCCTAGTCCATCCCTGATGGATCCTTTTGCACTTGATGAACAGTGCTTTTTGTTTGCTAGTAATGGAAATTAACTGTTTTGCGTATGTTCCAATAAGCAATCCTTCTCAACGCTTCCTTGCAGCTAAAAACCTGACAAAAAATCAGCAATTGCAGAAGACAAGGATTCTGCTTGGTCAAGATTGTTGAGATGGAAAAGCATTGCGAAAGATAGAAAGATATATAATTAAAGGCTACTCATCAGTGCTTTAATTGAGGATTTGGCAAATTTGCTAGATTGCATGATTTGTTCCAATTTCAACTAAAGACTTTATCAAACTTGCAATTGCAGCAGACAAGGATTCTGCTTGGTCATGAGTGTTATGTAACCGCTAAGGGACTTCTGGTTCCCTGAGGTTATCTCCATGACAACAGGGTTCAAGTCTCTTGGGACCTTTGGCACACGTGACCCTTCCACAGGGCAAGACCCCTGGGGCCTGGGGGTGGGGAAACGAGTGGGTTAAAGGTTGCTGGACACTGCGGACACTGAAGCAAATTGGGGAAGTGTTACGGTGACATGGGCTGAGGTCAAATCAGAAAATGCCTCACATCTCCATAGCATTAGCTATGGTTACGGACTCAAAAGAAGTCCTTTCTGACCATCAAAACATAAGTTGACCCTTAGAGCGGATGGCACACGCCACCAATTTAATCACTAAGCTGATGGACAGCTAATTCACAATCCTTTTTCACCCTCAATTTAGTTTCAATGTATTTCTTCAGGCTAGTTTCTTTCTGGAATAAATAAGTGACCTGCAACTTATGCCAAGTAAGCGAAACATTGCTTACGCTGTATTCTACTGCCCCTAGAGAATTTAGCAATCTTAGTTTCACCTGCCACTAGTTTTCAAACTGTTGACCCTTGCCAGAGCTGTCACTACTGTACCATAGGCATTGAGGTGGACATGCCCATCCATTATTATTAAGAATAGTGAATGGTGGGGGGGCTGGGTAGCTCAGTGAGTAAAGATGCTGACTACCACCCCCGGTTTTGCGAGTTCCAATCCGGGGGGGATTACATGGGGTAACATCCTCGTGGTCGCTATAATGTGGTTCTCGCTCTCGCATGGTGAGCTGTGCGTGGATGCCGTGGAGAAAAGCGTTAAGCATCCACTCAACAAGCCACTTGATAAGATGTGCTGATTGATGGTCTCAGACATGGAGGCAACTGAGATTCATCCTCTGCCACCCAGATTGAAGCGAGTCACTACGGGGACCAAGAGCACATTGTGAATGGGGCATTCCAAATTGGAAAGAAAAAGAAAAAAAAAAAAAGTGAAATTAAAGATTCTAAACTTTTGCATTGGTCCCCCCAATCTTGTCTCTTTAAATTTTTTCCCCTCTCCCTTCAATTTTGAGCTACTTTGCACGGTCTGGTCTCACAATGTAAGCAACTGAGCAATGAGGCAAATAGAAAGTGGACAGAAAAAAAAAATCAATACTTTGCATGTCCAGTGGCCTATACGGATGACAAATGCAGCAACCGAAGATGCCAAGATCAGTTTGCCAGCGTGAAGAGAGAAAGAAAACAGAATACAAAATACAGGGGATGAGTTGGGAAAAGAGCTGCAAAGAATGTTTTCAACAATGTCCCCCACTTTCTCCTTCCTCTTCCCTTTGTTTTTCTCGTTTTCTTCATTGTGAACTGTAACATGTTCCTCAGTTCGCTTTGTTATCGCATGACAACCTGCTGACACTCATCCACAAACTCCCTGAAATTCTCATCATCTCTCCCGGAGTCTTTCCCGCTTATACTTGCTCTCTTCCTTCCATCAGTGTCTCTAACTCAAATGTTTGTGGTATCCTATTTTATACTTACTATTTAATAGTTTTGCTACAAGTCTGGGACATAAAAAAGGAAAAAAAGAAAAGTGAAAAAGTAGGGCGTTGGGGCGAGATTTGTGGCTGTGGTCATTCCAGAAGCTCTTGTCCCACCTGCCATCCTTCCATGATGGAGGGGGTGAAAGAAGAGTAGAGTGGGGAGCTGCATCTCTCTTTCCCTCGGCTAACTCACCCTGACAGGCGGGAACGCAGACTGCAGAGAGGAGGAGGACGATGAGGAGGGGCCTCAGCCCCCACCCACCAATCAGACGCTTCCCTCGATCTCAGCCAGTGGCAGTGGGGCAAAAACAGAAGCAGGGCTAAAGCTAGTGGTCCTCTCCTCTCCTCTCTCCTTTTTTTCCAACACTCTAGGCATGGAGTACTATTCCTCCATCTCCAGGGCGTCACACCTCTCTTCTCCACCCTGGCTGACCACTGCAGTGCATCCACGAGGTACTCTCTCTTTCTCTTTCTTGATTTCCTACTATTATCCTTTGGCTCTCTCATGCACATTCTCTTGGGCTTGTTGCTAACGTAGATTGTTCAAAATAACTTTTTTGGTGAATGTGTAGCTTTTTGCAATCTTTCTCTATTCCCCCCACTATAGAAGCTAGACTAGTAAATGTTTGAAGAAGGTTGATTAATTAATTTGTGGTTCACTTTCAAATAAACTGGTTCTCCCAAATGAATTGTTTTCCCATCTGTTAAGTTATGCCGTTTCTTGCATATTTTATGCACTACATTGCAAGCTGGGTCGTAAAGTAGTAAACACACATTTATGTTTTGACCCCACCGTAAACAGAAGGTGCTGTGGTGCAAAATATTCCCTCTCATGAGAATGCAGTAACTTGACTGAAATAAAAATAGAAAAGTTGTGCATTAGATTTCAATGTACATTTCTGTTTTTTAAATATCTTTTGACAATGCAGCCTGCTACGCATTTTAAATGTGATGGGTGCAGAGATGGACAAGACAAAAGTGAAGTTTTACGCACGTCTTATTCATCAAATTGCTGGGCTTTTGGGGGGATGAGTAATATTATTACTCCCTTTACATCATACAACTATTGAGATACTCTGTTTGGACCTAACAAAGTTTGGCTTTGATATCCAGATAGCCGTTCGGAGCAGCATGGCACACTTATGTGTGGCCTCTCAAATGGAGAACGCATTTCCAGGCTGCACATTTCTAAAACCAGTGTTTCCACCCCCTCTTCTGTCTCTTGTATTGATTGGTTAATGGCATTATTTGTGGAGTGTGCCTCTCTGGACCTAAGCTCTTTTTGGCCCCCTCTATATCTTTGTGTGTGTGTGTTTGGTCAACAGAAGGCCACTGAAGCCTAACCAATGGTCATCTTTCAGGTTTATTCGCTTTCACGCCAAAGGTCGGGGTGAGACATAAGAAGTCAGAGGGTAATAAGTTTAACCCTGATAGGGCCAAGGTCACTCGTGGTGTGACTCCAACGACACCTGATCAATATGCCCCTCACGCCATCCTCTTCCTCGTATTCTGAAAAGATTCTATCCCGATTCTCGAAGGATATACAAATATTACCCTGTGCAGACTGAAAAGCCTTAAAAACAGTCCTTGAAATATGATTTATGTTTCATTTACTTAACTCATGAGAAAATCTATTTTTTTTGTCTTAAGTAACTTGTTGCGAAACCTCACAAATGTTTTGTGAAAGCATGTGTTGATCTATCCGTCTTAGGTACAGCAAGCCAGCTGCTGGTGGCAGAGCAGGGCAACACCCACTCACAGATTTGTGAACATTCTGGAAATTATTCACTCTGCGCCTCTGCATATCTCATTCTCAACTCACCTTAAAGTGTTTTTGTAAGCTTTTAAAAGTATTTTTTTTTTGGTATTTTGGATGATAACATGTCTCTAAAAATCTGTATTTTACAGTATATTCGGGTACCTATTCAAACAAAGCATGACAAGAGAAAATCTTTAGATTTTTTTTAGAAACTTTAGAAGCTGAACTGTTAGGTGTGTAGATTTGTACCTTATATCAAAAGTCCTGAGAGAAAACCAGCAGGTGTGTATGCACCAAACCTTGTGATAAAAACCAACTAAATGTTTAAACATGAACGAATGATAGTGTGGGAAGGCCACCGGCTGGGCAAGTGCATACGATAAGAGCCACCATCTTCATCGAGTCAGCCATTTTACTACTTATTATCTGTTGGTCAACCTGACACTAATCTTGGTATTTTTACAAAGTTTTAAGTTTTACAAATATGTTTTAACAAAATTCGCAAAGTTTTTATTCTCAATCAAATGCACTCTTCATAACACATGAAACCCGAAAGACGTGAGCATGCAGTATGAGCACATATGAGGCTGTAGATCTCATTCAAAATTTCTAGTTTTGCACAACATTTTTTAAAGTAGTCCGTTAATCTATAATGAATCTACAATACGGTAGTCAAGGTACATAATTTTGAACGTTACCCACAACCCTCTTCTGGCAATTTCGTATAGTTCCAATTGTACACGTAACCCATAATAAAGCAGAGCGATCATTTTAAATTCCATTATGGCTACTACATTTTCTTCATTCGTATATATACATAGCATTAATCAGGGCTACGGTGTTGTTTAATCATCTTGTTGCGTTAAAAAGAGGTTGACAAATTTACAACAATAGCCTCTACAAAAAGAAGAAAACAAACTGAAACACAACACTGTTGACTCACAACAATACTCTCTCTGAATTCAATATGAATTTAAAACAAAGCCAACTAATTTTACAATGTCAAATATTATAAATCAATAATTGCACACTGAATGTTTGTGTACATCATGCTGTGCATCTTGTCAAAACAGAGGTGTTTGCTCATTAGTCTGAACTCCAATTGCCTCAACCAAGTGAAACTTTGGAAGAGCTGCATTATGATATAGGCTGAGTGGGATTCACCTTTGTAAATTTAATCCTGTAAACCCTTTAACCTGGCCACATACACTCAGTGCTCTTTAACACACAGATACTACATTCCTGTCTCACTGGAGAGAACAAGGCAAAAGAGTGAAAAGGGAAGAGCTCTCTTTCACATCTCTCATTCTCTGAAAAACTCAAGACTACAGCTCTTTCAAGAAAACCAAGCAATGGTTAAAAAGGAAGAAGTGACCTGCAGGGTGGAAGGCAAGCAAGAGAGAGCGAGATTGATCAATGAAGGGGGGCCATTGGAAGAGAGAGAGAGCTGTGTGTTGCTCTACATCCAGAAAGATAGGGTGGGATTTCACAGGCTAGCAGCACATGCTCTCACCATGCTGAAAGATGTATAGTACACGTGTATGTGTATGCATTAGAAGGCCCAGGCATCTTGAGACTGTCGCTTTTGAAGAAAAGGCAAGGTAAGGCGCCTTTACGATTATATATACACAAGTTCTCCCGACGTTTATGGTTATGACAGAAATGTATTTCTAGCTTGCGAAAACAGAAAGAGCTGCAATATTTGCACAAAAAAAGTGTTTAGTACCTTCGCTAAATTTTGAGAACATTTAGTATATGTTAGACAGTATTATTTTAGTGTAGATTGTACATTTTGCATATTATAATGTCTTTGTTTTTAAAAAAATGTTATTTGCTTTGTCACCATGTGTCCATGTCGTTCTGATGATATGTTTTAAATGAACTTTATTATTTGCTTTGTCACCATGGGCTCCTAGCCCATATGGCACCGTCAGTGATTCAGTTGATTGCAGTAATGCATTTATCACTGAAACCACTACTGAACTCACATCTCCTTGGTTCACAATTAGGCAAAGTGTAACTTCAGTAATTAATGAAATAATGATAAGAATAGTAAATAAAGGTACAAAAGTCAATTGATTATTTCCATCGTTCATTTTTGCTAAATTGAAAGACTTTTAATCGCACAAACTATTTCAATTCATTTTCAAAAATATTATTTTATATAAACATAGAAATGTGATCAAATTAAAAGTAAGTTAAAAAGTACATTTGAAAAATATTTCTAATCCATAATTAAGAAACTTTTAGGTGTACCTGATTTGAATTTGACTAATTTACAGGACAGGTCTGCTTGGAAAAAAACAGTAAAAAGAGGTAAATATCTACTTGTATCATATTTTAAAATGGTAAATGTCAGTGTATAAGCAGTTCGATCAAAATATGGTTAAAGTAGGCAGTAATTCTGTAACATAATGCATCTTGTGTGCATAAGCTATCACTAATTGAAGATGACTATTACTCTAATTACCGGAGTCCAAGATGACCAGGGTTTGAGAGAAACAAAACTTCAGAGAACACAATATAACAGTCCTCATTAACGAGACCCAAGTGCAACATCAGAGCTCCTTCTGTCAAGGTCTGGTCATATTGTCTTTTTCTGTTTTCAATTTTCTACCAGACAATATGACAGCAGAGGGGGGTCTCTTGCCACATCCACTGCCATTGAAGCTGTTCCACTTTTTCAATTGTTATTTTTCCTCTAGACCTCTGCCCCTGGTGGGAAAGTATTTAGGACTTTAGGTCTGTGACAAATAAAAATGTCATCCCTGCTCAAGTCTGCAGTTATTGTTTGTGGGCAAGCTGGTGTTCAGAGGTCTTGAGATGTTGCCTTACAGTGAGAAGAGATGCTGGGATTGGCTCCGTCTCCTTTACGTGCCACCTTTTGGTCAAGCCCAATTTCTCCAACAAAGCTAGCCTTTTCTTAACAATACAATTTGCAGCACCCAAAGCTCACACAAATTCACATAGTGAGACCGTTTAACGCCTTTTGAATATG
The DNA here is from genome assembly GCA_032164185.1 of Moxostoma hubbsi. Taxonomy (NCBI): domain Eukaryota; kingdom Metazoa; phylum Chordata; class Actinopteri; order Cypriniformes; family Catostomidae; genus Moxostoma; species Moxostoma hubbsi. The sequence continues at coordinate 1,482,549 of JAVLUX010000163.1, read as the reverse complement.
GCCACCAATTGAAACATCTCAGTTTAAGGGGGGTGTTGGGGGGAACTTGTATTACATGTAACTGAATAACATGGAGGAATTATTTAAAGTATAGTAAATTAACAACATAATCAGAATAAGAGTCAAAAGGAAAAAATAAAAATAAATAAATAAATAAATAAAACTAAACAAAAGATTATATTGTTTGTGGTTTAAAACATTAGGTCAAGACATCTGAGCTTCTTGGGTCACAATTTCTTGTTGAAATTAGAATATGGATACTAGAATTTTTTGGCTTGATTTTTCAGGTAGTGGAGTGCTTAAAATGTTTATTTGCTACCTCGCGTTTACAGTAGGTTTAAAAAGAGCCACATTCACGTCTAGGATCTTTTTGTATGTACATGGAAGATTTGCAGAGCATGAGGCAGACATAAACTAGTGAAAAAATAAACACCAGACGATATTTCTGACTCGCCATCGTAAGTTCAGCTTGTAAGCCAAGTTCGACAGCAATAATAAAAAAACACTGTGAGCCATCTTTAAACTACTTTTAACAGTGAAAATATATTGAATGAATTTAAAACAATCTCAACACCATATCCATATCAGGTTTATTTATCTTAATTTTTGTTTAGTGTTTGATATTCTTTCCACTATACAGACATATGATACTTATTAGTGCTATAGGCCTAAAATAAGCATATCAAGCAAATGGGGAAAATCACAAATTTTTGTAGAAGTTTCCAAATGGTTAGTTGATTAGATAGATTAATACAATGTTTGCCATGCCGCTTCAAACTGAGGACACACCCTGTTTTTTTTTAAGCGAAGTTGATTTTGAGTGCAGCTATCCACAAAAGAATATAGTATGTTAATAATTAAGACTATTAAGATGTAAAAAAATAAAAATACTACTACTAATGAAAAATAATTATAAAAAAAGGTTAATTCACCCAATCTAGGGACACCTCATTTAAAGCTGAATAATTTGAAAATAAACAATGATTTCAGAACAGCTGAATATGCCACTCATCTGCTGCTGAGTGAACAAACTAATAGCCGCACCCTCAGCTAATGCCATTGGTTGAATAATGTTGTTGAGGCAGGTCTAAATGGGTCACTCAAAGCAAACAGGAATTTTTATAGCACCACAGAGACACAGTGTTTCAATTTTTTGAGAAAATTAACCTATGAATGGCTTCCTTACAATTGTCTTCAACTTTAATTTGCTTGAAAGGGAGTTTTCACATAGAACTGCCGTTCGCAATTCATATGATTTTTTTTCCCTGTGGAACACAAATGTGCTCTTTTCCATACAATGAATTGCATGGTGATCAGATCACTGGCTGTCAAGTTCAATAGCAATTTTACTTGGTTTAATAAAAGTAGCTGTATATTAGGTCAGGATTTGAAACCACATACAGTACTTGCACTCGAAACAAAAACCATAACACTGAGCTAACTCATCTTGAAAACATTCCTATAAAACTAGAAAATATACATTTATTTTAGTTTGTCATGCCCAATCTTAGGGTACCAAGTAAGCTAGGATTGGCACTGGTGCCCCCTCAAAAAAATAGATGCATGATACCCTGATTTGTTTTTGATTAGGCTATATACTGTAGATTAGTCAGTTGATTGTTTATTTCGTTGGGTTAAAAAAGATGATATTAGTTTTTCCCTCTCTTGCATTCTCAAAAAAATATAGTTATTTTACAACTCCAATTACAATGCATTTAAGTAAAACAAATTAATTAAATACATTAATAAAAAAATTATACACTCTTTTAGTACTTTATTAGGTATACAATTATCTAATTAGCCAATCGTGTGGCAGCAGTGTAATGCATAAAATCATGAAGATACGGGTCAGGAGTTCAGTTAATGTTCACATCAACCATCAGGATGGGAAAAAATGTGATCCCAATGATTGCGACTATGGCATGATTGTTGTTGCCAGATGGGCTGGTTTAAGTATTTCTGTAACTGTTGATCTTCTGGGATTTTCATGCACAACATTCTCTAGAATTTACTCAGAATGGTGCCAAAAACAGAAAACAAAAAGTTAGCTGCAGTTCTGTGGATGGAAATGCCATTGTTGATGAGAGAGGTCAATGGAGAATGGCCAGACTGGTTTGAGCTGACAGAAAGACGTCAGGCACACAATTTGGACCATAGTGTTCCTTATAAACTGCTCAATGAGTGTATATTATAAAGAATGTAGGCTATAAAATGCCATACAAAGACGTGAATGTGCAAATTCAATTTGTTGTCATCCGTTCAATTAACGAACAAAATTATAAACGGCAACATCCTAAAGTGCTCACTTTTCCATTGACATTTTTTGGTTAGTATCAGGTGTTCACAAAGAAATCTCTTTTTTACAGTAACCTAAGTCCCTTCAGCTTTGTAAAAGGTCTGCTAGTTTTGGAAGAACTGCCTTTTGATGTGGCCTACACAACTTAGTCTAGCAAACATGCAACGGCTACTCTCTCTCTCTCTTTCCTTTCTTCTTCTTCGCTTTGACGCCGTCTTTCTCAATTTGTTGCAGTGCTCAGGGGTGTCAAAGGACTCGAGCTGTGACTCTAAAGAAGAGACGGCAAGAGGGACATACACATCGGACGCTCGGACAATACAGGCACAGGTTCCTGCGAGTTTGCCATGGCGACCGGTGGGCCCTGACAGCAGCGGGGATCAGAGTCTTGCTGAGGAAGAGAGTGTGTGTGTGTGTGTGTGTTAGGGGGGTGTAGGGGTTACTGGGGGACACACGCCAGATGCCTTGGGGAGACGCCCTTTAGCTCACCAGCTGGGAGAGGCTAAACTGCCCCTCATGCGTCAGTTCTCGTCCTTAACGGATTAGAGTGTTTGTTTACGGCACACTTCGCACACAAACAACAATACAAAGCTCAGTTTCAACCCAACCACCTTTGTTAGCGAGTACTGTCGCAACAAATTAGCTAACGATCCTATGTACCGACTAGGTAATCTCTGCAGGCAACTGTGATGTGTTTAAAGTCTCACATTGACCTGTAGGGGTTAAGTAGTTTGTTTACACCCATAATCTGACCATGGAGAGAGATAACTACTTACTTTTTATGCTAATCTGTTGTTTTACAATAAAGGCTTCATTTTGAGTTCCACTAACTAACCTAATAGAACGTTGTTTTGTTCTGTACTGATGAGTTAAAATTGTTCAATATTCTACCATCTCTGGGACGCGAGTAACTGTGCGCCCCTTGCTGGAGGACTCTGGTATCGTCAGCTGAGTTTCGGCATAATCTCAGCTGGCAACTGTGAGTAGTGTGTCACCCCTCTCACAGGCGCCGCTGGGGTTCTGTCACACACAGCACCCTGCTACTTTGTTCATTGCTGGCGCACACCACGACAAAATGTCAGCGGCCCTCAGTGGATAGAACAGAGAAACTTGTGGAAAGGAATTCAAAAATAGAATGGAATCAAACTGAAAGAACTCCCGAGGAAGTTCAAACAGCATTGATGTTTGGAGATTACCGCAAGAGGTTATGGGGTTATCAAGTATTCATCTATTTCTGTTTATATATTTTTATGGAGGACATTTGGTGGACCTGATCTGTGAGAACTTTCTGATGTTGGTGATACTGCATCAGGAACTGATTGGATGATATACAGGAGCCATCAGTACCTGATGCACTCCCTTCAGCATCGAAAAAGACACCAGCGAGTCTTTTAAACTTTTACAGAACATGCATGTCAGTGAACAGTCCTCAAGAAACCTGTCGAAAAAATGTCCTGGTCATATGTAACCCCAAATCAAAATATAAATGATATTTTGGTATAATGAAGCAGCATTTAGTACCATTACGATTTTTTTTTTGCACTGTGATATTATTTTCAGGACATTTAAAATATAATAATCTTATATAATAATATTATTATTTTTAATCATTATATTATTACATATATTATTATAATTCATATAATAATATGAATATATTACCATTCTTAATGGCCCTAATAATAGTCTTAATTTTCTATATGTAATATATAACTTCTTATATTTTTTTCTTAAGGAGTTTATCTTGATATCAAGATATAGTTTTACACAAATTTGGCACAGATTGCTTCTAATTTACATACTGTAGTAATCCAATGAATTATTTTAAATAATAGCATAATTTTATATTAAAAACCACAATTTTGTCCAAACACTTCTAGTACAACAACTATAACATATTGATCTTTGTTTTGTCCTATAATATTTATGTTGCAAATTGTTCTACTGTCTTGTTGTGAATAAAGTTACTATGACGGTCTACGTTTTTCTGAATATAAATGATCTTTGCTATTCATTTGATACCAAACTTCTCCCACACACACTGTAGGATTACTTTACTTTAATTAAATTGCTTATTTGATGTAGGGTACAGACTAGTGGCCCCAAAAACTAGCTTATGTGGACACTTGAGCCACACTAAAAATGTATGTTATCATTGCAGTAGATGACAAAATATCAAGTGGTTCTTTTATCAAGAGTCAAGACTACATTGCCTTTTCTGAGCCATTTCTGCAATTACATTTAACCAACAGTGTCAAGGTTCTCTTAAAGGGATTTCTGACTTAAAGGACCCCCAAAATTTTAATTATCAAATTATTTACTCACCCTCATGCCATCCCAGATGTATATGACTTTCTTTCATCCGCAGAACACAAACGAAGATTTTCTGAAGAATATTTCAGCTCTGTAGGTCCATACAATGTAAGTGAATGGGAGCCAATGATTTGAAGCTCAAAAAAGCACATAAAGGCAGTAACAAAATAATCTATAAGACTCCAGTAATTTTATCCATGTCTTGTGAAGTAATCCAATCAATTTTGGTTGAGAACTGACCAAAAAATAACTCCTTTTTCACTGTACATCTTCTTGGGTGATCATGATTTCAACCTTGACTACACGTCCTATAGCGCCATCTAGTGCTCTGCACATGCCTTAAGCAATAGGAAGTGTAATCGAGCTTGAAATCATGATCATGCCTAGAAACAGCAATGGCAAGATTTTCAGTGAAAAAGGAGTTATATTTTGGTCTGTTCTCACCCGAAATTGCTAAGATCGCTTCAGAAGACATGGGATGCATTCCATTTTGAAGGGCTCATCCATATGCTGTAATCCATTCTGAGGGTTTACCCTCCAGAGTGAGGGCTTCGTAGAGTTGAAGGGTGTAGGGCTTCAAAAAGTCATTCGGCGCGCACTTCAAATCGTCTATCCAAGCCAAATGAGCCGCTCTTACCATTGCAAATGGCAGATGCACCTAATCAGAAATATTTACACATGATTTTGAATCATTAACTGCTTTCAGAATAGAAAATGAAAAGAAATAACTTAAACCTTTATTACTTGATGAAAAATGAAAAATTAATATTTTTATTAAAAGTTCATTATAATAATTAAAAGCTTTTATAGACTATGGAGATGAAGGGACGTCACATGTTTTAGTTTATAGCAACTGACTGCAGTTTCACCTGGATTCATTTACTAAATTACACTTGGCAAACCACCATATTTGTGACGTATGCTCCAGTCCGCTTGGCCACAAATTGTCCATCTGTTGAACCCTACCGAAACGCTTGTTTCCAAGGGCCCTTGGGTTTGGAACGACCTTTCAACATGGCGGACACAATCGTTCCCCCTTCGTTGGTGGATTTGTCCCATTTGGTCCCACTAGAGTCTTTTATGTGACCTTTATGTGCTTTCTGGCACTTCAAAGTTTTTGACACCATTCACTTGCATTACGTACTTCATCATACATTAGCATACTTCTCTTTGTAATATGTTGTGCTTAAAAGTAGTGCTTCTTTAAAACAAATGCCTCATGGTTTAATTTTGTATCCAAAGCGATGACATTGCTGCATGTTTAAGTGTGATTTAACCGTCACTGCATGGACAGAAATATACGAATATTGGTGATATCGCGCCCTCTACCGACTTGCAACAGTCTAAACTGTACAGGCCTGTAAGAAAGAATATATTCAGATTTAATTTGTATTTATGAACACCGATGTTTCAAATAGAAGCAAATGTGGAAAAATTTGGAAAAAAAGACCTGTACCACTTAATTTGACAAACAACTTAATAGAAATGTGCGCTATAGGTTTTGGTAGGAGAAACGCCCTTTAGTGGTTAAAGCATGCCATTGTCACGTATGTGCACATTAAGTAATTTGAGTTTATATTACTCACCTGCAGTGTGTGAAAGCGGCAGGACTAAAGCGTTGACGGTTGTACATTTTACGAGATAAAACAAAAATTGAGACAGCTCCCATGAGCGCGAAAGGAGTCACAGATAAACGCGCCAAAAAGGTGCGTCATTTGGATTCGAATGATGCGCCTTCATTATCGCAATCAATAATCGATAAACGTCTAAATATTATACCAGCCGGGCGACAGTTAGATCGAACCCCTCCACCCAGAAGTGAAATAGTCACAATATGCCAGTCAAACACACCAGACGATACTCCAGCATCAGAACAAGCCGTCAAAGATGAGCCATGTGCCCAGGTAAACAAACTTCCAAAACAAAGATTTAGAAATGGAAGATTTAAAAGTATTTTTGAAGTCTCATTTAATTCGTTCTTTTCAAGGAAATTTCTAAACGCGTTTCTTGCAATGGATCAAGTGAAGTTCTCGAACACATTCAAGTTAAAGATGAGAGGAAGTCTATCAGGAGATCTAGTTGTACAGTTGCATCAGGTCCCCTCATATGATCAGTGCATATCAGTATGGGTTGTTGATATGAAATACTTTTGGGAAGTTGACATGTCTTGCAATATTACATGCTATACTCAATCTAAAACTAGTTTAAACAGCATTTTGTTAATAATTAATGGTCTTTTTTATTGTTATGCTTTCGCTTTTTTATAACCTCATTAATCAAGAGATTACATGGAATATTTGTTCTTTCAAAAAAAAAAAAAAAAAAAAAAAAAAATTGGTAATGCTGCAAGATCATTTAAGTATTTGTATTTAATATTCTAATATCTATCTCTCTCTCTCTCTCTCTCTCTCTCTCTCTCTCTCTCTAATATATATATTTACACACACTGGTGACCTAAAATTTGGAATAATGTACAGATTTTGCTCTTATGGAAAAATATTTGTACTTTTATTCACCAAAATGGCATTCAACTGATCACAATGTATAGCCAGTTCATTAATAATGTGAAAAATGACTCTTACAATCTGAAAAAAAAAATGATCCAGATACTCCGGTGACATTTCACCCCACACTTCCTGTAGCACTTGCCATAGATGTGGCTGTCTTGTTGGGCACTTCTCGCGCACCTTACAGTCTAGCTGATCCCACAAAAAATCAGAGGTGTTAAGATCCATAACACACTTTTCCAATTATCTGTTGTCCAATGTCTTTTGCCCACTTTCTTTTCTTTTTGTTTTTCTGTTTCAAAAGTGGCTTTTCTTTGCAATTCTTCCCATAAGTCCTGTACTCCTGAGTCTTCTCTTTACTGTTGTACGTGAAACTGGTGTTTCGCGGGTAGAATTCAATGAAGCTGTCAGCGGAGGACATGTGAAGCATCTATTTATCAATCTAGAGACTCTGATGTACTTATCCTCTTGTTTAGTTGTACATCTGGCCTTCCACATCTCGTTCTGTCCTTGTTAGAGCCAGTTGTCCTTTGTCTTTGAAGACTGTAGTGTACACCTTTGTATGAAATCTTCAGATTTTTTTTTTTGTCAATTTCAAGCATTGTATAGCCTTCATTCCTCAAAACAATGATTGACTGATGAGTTTCTAGAGAAAGCTGTTTCTTTTTTGCCATTTTTGATCTAATATTGACATTAAGACATGCCAATCTATTGCATACTGTGGCAACTCAAAAACAAACACAATTTTAAGCTTCAGTTAACAAAAAAAAAGAAGCTTTAACTGTGTTTGATATAATGGCAAATGATTTTCTAGTACCAAATTATCAATTTATCATGATTACTCAAGGATAAGGTGTTGGAGTGAAGGCTGCTGGAAATGGGGTCTCTCTAGATTTGATAAATTACTTTTTCAAATAGTGACGGTGCTGTTTTTTACATCAGTAATATCTTGACTACACATTGTGATCAGTTGAATAACAATTTGGTGAATTAAAGTACCAATTTCCTTCCGAAACAGCAAAATCTGTACATTATTCCAAATTTTGTACGCCAGTGTATATATAAACCTAAAAAATAATAATAGTCCATTGACATGTCAACTACCCACCTGTATTTAACTTTATGGGTTTACATCTTTGTTGGTATTCATGGTGTCACACCACATATGGCTTTACTCATTGTTTCTGGTTGGGTGTGATTTATGGGTTTCATATTCACTCAAATGGATGTTCAGCAACACCTGGGAAAACAAACCCAGAAACGTTCATCCAGGGAATGCAGGGTTACCAGTGGACAGAGACGGACCTGGAGTTTGTCTATCAAACCAAATGGAAGAAGCAAGTTCAGCAGCTCCAGGTGAGTACTGCCTACTACAGTGTAACCGTGTGTGAAATTTTTTTTTGGTATTGAATAGTAAATACTTAAAACACACTGCCTGGCCAAAAAAAGGTTGACATTTGCATTTAAATAAGAAGATACTTAAGAGCCAATGAATGTATCATTAGTGCAGTGATTTATATGTTTTAGCTGGCAACAATTCTTTTAACTGATGTGTGTAGCTTCTCATTTCTTAAACGACCATGTCAGAAGAGGAATCCCGTGGTCGTGGAAAAGATATTACTGTGTTTCAGAAGGGGCAAATTACTGGGCTGCATCAAACAAAGAAAACATCTAAGTAGAAGCAATGTGGTTGGAAAAAAATCTTGAATGATCATGATCTGAGATCACTAAAATGCTTTAAGTCACATCGTAAAAAATTGACAGGTGAAAGTAAGAACATTTCCACATGCACAATGCGACAAGATCTTACAGAATTGGAACTAAACATCTGTGTGACCACAAGAAAGCCACTTGTTAGTGAGGCTAATCTGCTAGGGAGCATAAAGATTGGACTGTGGAGCAATGGAAAAAGGTCATGTGGTCTGATGAGTCCAAATTTACCCTAATCCAAAGCGATGGGTGCATCAGGGTAAGAAGGCAAGCGCATGAAACGATGACCCGTCATGCATAGTGCCCACTGTACAAGCCTCTGGAGTCAGTGTCATGATCTGAGGTTGCTTCAATTGGTCAAGTCCAGGATCAGCAATGTTATGTGGCAATAAAATGAAGTCACTGAATGACCAGGTTATCCCATCAATGGATTTTTTCTTCCCTGATGGCATGGGCATATTCTAGGATGACAATGCCAAGATTCATCAGGCTCAAATGGAATAATTTTTACACATGAATTGCTCACCACAGAGTCCTGACCTTAACCCCATTAAAAGACTTTGGGATGTGATTTTACAGAGTGGTTCGACTCTCCTGTCATCAATACAAGATCTCGGCCAAAAATTAATGCAACTCTGGACAGAAATAAATGTTGTGATGTTGCATAAGTTTGTTGAAACAATGCCATGACGAATGCGTGCAACAATCAAAGCTAAAGGCGGTCCAACGAAATATTCGAGTATGCAACTTTTTTCTTTTTTTTTTGTCCAGGCATTGTAGTAGGCTACAGTGTTATCACAAGACCTCATTATGATGTATTTTTCATCCACTGTGTGTAAAATTGTTGAAACTTTTTGCTATCCGATCGAATAACAGCAAAAAAATAAAAAATATTACTGTTCAGAATCATAACACTTACATTTCTGTAGTCACACTTGAAATTAATAGTCAGTTCTCAGATACAGTGTTTGTGCTGTCTGCTATGATTGTATACCACACATTTTGGCAAATGTACTTGGCTGTCAATGTATAGAGTGCAAGAGTGCCCATCCACATTTTTTGCCGCCTTTGCTGGATTTAAAAAAAATCCTTCATAAAAAGAGTTCTAAGACAAGAACCGAACCAAACCAAACAGCTCCGAGATGAATCGCAACATTATCAAATTTGATTTGAAGCCAAAAGGTATTTGAAATTTAAACAAAAAAATCAAAGTACAAGACTGTTCTTTTTTCTCCCCAATTTGGAATGCCCAACTCCAAGTGGCATAGTGACTCTGGGTGGCGGAGGACAAATCTCAGTTGCTTCCGTGTCTGAGACCGTCAACCTGCTCATCTTATCACGTGGCTTGTTGAGTGCATTACTGCAGAGACATAGCAAGTGTGGAGGCTTCACGCTATTCTCCGCACATCCACACACAACTCACCATGCACCCCACCGAGACAGAGAACCACGTTATAGTGACCACGAGGATGTTACCCCATGTGACTCTACCCTCCCTTGCAACCGAGCCAATTTGGTTGCTTAGGAGACCTGGCTGGAGTAACTCCACACGCCCTGGATTCGAACTTGCAACTCCAGGGGTGGTAGTCATTTCTCGCTGTGCTACCCAGCCCCCCCCCCCCCCCCCCCCCCCCAAGGATTTTACTTTCTTCTCCTGAACACAAACTAAGATTTTTAAAAGAGAAATTCATGCTAAATAATCAGATATCTACAAATATATAAGTAGTTTGAGTGTATATAGAGACTGTTTGTGTCATTCGCTTTGCATCATAAAATTGGTCATTCATTGGCATGGTTTGTTTCTCGTAATTCTCTAATTAATGGATCATTTCATTTTAAAAATTATTTTGCCTATGGAGAAAATGAATGGGATTTTTACTTCTGGAACCCGACTGTTGCGCTCTATTCCAAGCAAACAAAACAATGGAAAACTGTGCACAGTATACAGTACACAGTACATACTGCATAAAAATCATATGTTGTATGTTGGTGTGTCATTCCAAACATGGCCAATGTCATTTTTAAGATTTTTTTTTTTTAATGAGCATTTGTACGTTTAAATTTAACATTTCAATTAGGTTTTTATGACATATTGTTTTTAGCAAGACATAAGTGATGTGCATAAATTTCTGAAGAGCACAAAACAAATGAGGGACATGGCCCTTGCTGCATATGAAAAACAACAAACGGAGCTCTCGAAGGTGATTTCATACACATGCACCTTTGCAATGCATTATTATCCTTAAACGGTGTATAGCATTCTGTGCACCATCTTCATTATTTCATGCCCATGCAACACCTCTCTGGAATGGACATTTCAGGTTTCATCATGTGAATGCATACACCAAATGTCCAGGGAAATACTTCTTAAGTCCCAGAGCTCTAGTCAGCTGGAAGGGCTTGATTCTAAAGCTCTTCTCGCAAGACTAAATGTTACTGATGTGCAGTGTGCTACAACTGAGGAGAAGACAGAGGTCAGCAAACTCAAGACAAAGGTAGCAAAAGCACAAGAAATGAGGTATGACCCTAACAGCTTGCAACACATTGAAAGAATGACAGTGATATTAATTGAAAAAATTTAGTTCCCTTACGATTCAGTACACTCGACATTGCGCCACGCTGACGCATATAGGGAAAATCCTTTTCTGACGACCTTGTTGAAACCCTTGTACAATAATGCCAATTCTACGATTGGCAATGGTGTGTAAGCCCCGCCCTGTCATGAAGCTGTCCAGTATATAAGCGGGCGTGCAAGCACCATTCCTCCGAATTTTCTTCCTTCAAGATTGCGAGAATTTCTTTCATCTGGAAGCCCTTTACAACTTCGCCGTTGACATACACGTGTCAGTGGGCAGGATTTTCACAGTAACAAGAAGACACTCCGCTCCCATTGCAGTGCTATGGGGAACACGTTTGGGAACGTTTTAAAGATGGTCGAACAGGGCTGTATGATTCAGTTCGTACGCCGGCTACCTTGCTCCCAGTTTGATATTAATCTTCCCTCCCAAATTCACTAATTAGGGAAAATGAATCATTACTAATCACACTTGAGGTGTGTATATTGAATTCTGTGACGTCCTGATTATTTTCATCCCTCCCAAATTCACTAGTCATGTGAGGTCTGTGACATCCTAATTATATCCTTACTTCTGGGACCGGATGTTACTCATTGTTTGTGTATTGCATTCAACAAGAACATTCTCACAGAAGAGAAAAGCACTTATTTCACACACATTCTGCTACACATTCCAATATGGAACACCAAAAGGGTCATATTTCACCAATGGTGGCCTATCATACACAGTCCCATTTGAAAAATGGGGTGTGATGTTGCAGTGTGCAGAAAATTCACCATCTCCTCACAGAAAGCATGATAGGGATTGTTAAGAACTGCAGTGCTACATGCTCCAATTTAAAATGCCACAGGGGTCATTGGCTATTGCAAGCCTAATCAGAGCCAATATTGTGTGAGCACAGAGATCTAGTACTTGTCCCCCAGCCAACAAATCTCTTTTTTGGGGGTCCGACTCGACTCTGTGAACTGTTTTTAAGAGTATGTCTAAGTTCAAACTGGGGAAAAAAACTTCCATTGAAAACTTTTCAAACAAAATTGGGTCTCATGGCGGCAGCTTCCGACATCTTATAAATGAGACCACTCCAGTTCTGGCGCAAACGTTGTGTGCCACGGCACGCATGCTGCTTTTGCATTGCCGTAACTCTGTCTGGCTGGTCTAGCACCATGGGCAGCTCCAGATTTTTACCATCAGGGTGTTATACTGGGTCAGGTTTTCAAGCAAAAAGTAGTGACCATGGATACGTCCAACGCAGGCTGGGGTATGTTGTGCAACGGATGTCTAGCCTTTTGCACCTGGACAGGTGTGAAGAAGGTGTGGCGCATCAACCGCCTGGTACTGTTAGCCGTCTTTCTAGCACTGAAGGCTTTTCATTCTGAGATACAAAATCACCATGTGCTGATTCAGTTTTACAACATGAAGGCATGGGCATCCGTAAATCACCAGGGTGGAATTATTTCGCTGTCAACGATGAGCCTGGCGCGGCGCTGCCACCTGTGGAGCGAGTACCATCTCCTCTCCCTGCGGGCAACATATTACCCAGGCTGTCTGAATTACTGTGTGGACCTGTTATCACACCAAGGAGCGATGCCGGTGGAATGGAGACTTCATCCTCAGACTGCCCTGATGATTTGGGGAAATATTCAGCAAAATGGAGATCGATCTATTTGCCCCTGCGGAGAATGGTTATGAACACCATTTTACAGGGTAGAGCGCCGTCTACAGGATGCCTTTTTGCACTGAAATGGAATGTGTTCACTAATTGTTGCTTTTCATGTGGCAAAAACCCAGTGAACTGCCCCATACCTGAAATTCTTACATTTTCTTCGAGCGATTGGATGCAGGACTCACTCCGTCAACATTCACACAACTGAATCTGACACCTCTAGGCTAAATCCTCCTCACCCGGCTACAGTCCTGACTTGGGACCTAACTTTGGTCCTAAATGCGCTTGTGGGGCTCCCCTTCAAGTCTTTAGACACCGTTGAGTTGCATGTGCTTTCTCTTAAGACTGCATTACTGCTGGCTCTGGCCTCAGTAAAACTGGTCGGTAATTTGCAAGCGCTATCAGTCGACAATTCATGTCTGGAGTATAGTCCGGGTCTTTTAAAAGTCACCGTCAAACAAAAGGCTATGTGCCTAAGGTTTTATCCACACTTTTCAGAGCTCATGTGGTTAACTTTCAAGCTTTTTTCCCTCCAGTTAACTCAGATGAGGAACAGTCCTTTGTTATGCCCTGTGCGAGTACCACACACATGTTGAGCTCACACACCAGTTCAGACTGTCTGACCAGCTCTTTGTGTGCTATAGGAAAAAAAGGAATGTCCATCTCCAAGCAAAGACTTTTCCACTGGATCACCGATGCGATCGCCCTGGCTTATGAGTTGCAGGGTGCAAAGTGCCTAATTGGTGTTAAAGCACACTCAACTAGAGGCATGTCCTCTTCATGGGCATGAACGAACATCATGTCCTTACAAGACATATATGTTTGGCAGCAGGTTAGTATTCTCAAAACACATTCGCAAGGTTTTACAACCTAGACGTAACATCTCTCTCTTCGAAAGTCCTCTCTGTCTAGAGCGCTTGCTTGCTATTTCGTTGGCCACACAAACTTGTGCCCCTTTAAAATATTGGCTCTCCCATATTTTTTCACAACCGCTTGCATTCAAACCATTGTATTTCCTATAAAGTCACAAGCACATTCATTGTAAATAAAAATCTCTTCCTGACTGGGTTCATTCATACTATATGACTGTAGTTCATATATCCATTCTAAGTGCTCCCTCCTGGCTCACCAAGAGGTTTATTCACTTGCAACGTACTCATGTCAGTCACTGTCCCACAGGACTGCGGCGTCATGTACTTGAGTATTAAGCTTCAGTATCCCTCTCTGGGAGGGTTATGTTGTGAAGTGTGGCGTGATGGGACTCTGTTTCCCATATGCATCGGCATGATGCAATGTCGAGTGAACCAATCGTAAGGGAACATCTTGGTTATGTATGTAACCTTAAGATGAAGGGAACAAGACATTGGATAAGTTGGCCACACTACAGACTCTGGTGTGTGCGACGCGCTCTTTGTCCCTCAGTCAGAACATTCTGAGGAATGGTGTTTGCGCTAGGACTTTTTGTAGTTTTTTTTTTTTTTTCCTGCCAGGAGAAAATCACTCTTGATTGCTAAGAAATGCAAATCTCAACAAGCTGCACAATTTGACGTATCATTCACAAACAGTGCAGAAAAAAAATTGAGAAAAAGCCCAAACCAGTAGCAAATGTCTACAGAAGCTGTCAGAATGTTTTCTAAATTATATTTCATTGCAGAGAAAAGGAGGAGCAACTCATGAAGGACATTGATAGCTGTAAGGTGAACATCGACCAGATCAAGGTTATTGTTACTTTAAAATTGCGTTTGGTCTTTACTTGACCTCAATTTTATGTATGGGACTTAAGATGACACATTTTTGTTTTTAAGGTTAACGTACATACACTGACAGCAGACATGTCTGCTCTGGAATCCCAGGTGTTGCATAAAGAGGTTAGTGCATCACATTGGCCAATATGCTTTAGCGCTTAGTAAAAAAGTATTAGGGGTGAATTCACTAAACAGTTGCGCCACTTTTGAGCATGGTCTTATTTAGTAACCACCCACAATCTTGTTAAAGCAGGTGCTTTAATAGTGCTGAAATAGAACTGCAATTTGAGTAGAATTAAGTCATTTAAATTAAGTCATTGGCTGTTTATTAATGTAAAGAACGCAGAGAACGGACTTGGGTTCTTATGAAGAACAGTCTTGCCAAGCCACCTTGGAAGAACAAACTCTGTAGGACAGGAGGACGTAGAATGCATCTATTGAGAGCTTATAGATGTGCTGCAATCTTCCTGTTTCACAATTAACCTCCAACACATTTGTAGCCAGTGAGAGCTACTGGCATTATCACACACCAGTGACATTATTATTATTATTATTATCATCACACAGGTGAGGTTTTGTAGGGCATGTGAAATGTTAATAGAATAAAGTCTGTAAACACTTTTCTTCATATTAGGGATGGGCAATACCACTTATTTTCTATTCGATCCAGTGTCAAGTACTTTTAGGCCAATATTTCCAATATCGTTACCAATACAGATACCTCTAATGCAGTGTTTCTCAAACTGGGGTGGTATGCGAGGTGACCATGTGGGTACGCAAATGCAATTCTTTAAATTTCATCACAGTCTAAAATAACGTACAAACCCAGATCATGTAATTCTCACTGGCAAAAAATATTTTGTGTGCCATCTAGTGTAGAAACACCCAAATTGTTGTGTCATAACGGTTATTTCATTGCATATTTATCTGACTTTATCTACTCGTACGTCGTGTGTAACACAATCTTTTTCCTCCAGCCCAGCACACTGCTAGGTGACGTAGCTTAGCGATAGCCAGTAAAATGGATACTTCACTGTTTTATTAGACTTGCACATGTCAGTCACCCACGATTTTAGTTTGTCTTTTTTTTTTTTTTTGCTTCCGCTGTTTAAATGTAATTTGTATTTAAGGTTAGATGCATAGGGAGTTTTGATTCTGATGGTATAAGTTCATAAGCTTTGACTGGTCTCAGACATCCGGTGTGGCCAAATAATTTTCCACATTCACGTGCAGTAATTTTCACTCGCATTGTTGCAACCGTGTCAAATGTGACATAAAAAAGCACCTTGAGCTGAATGCACAATTGCACAGATACTTAACCGCAATGCTCGAATTTTGACGGCAATGATGTACTTGCAATGATGCACAGAACTGAATGCTATTCTTGCATACCACGACGCGATGAGGGGAGTTTTCAAGTTATGCAGTTATATCATATCTAGTATACCCATCTCCATCATTAAGCCATTTATTCAATCTGTATATGATTCATATACTGTAACATGTACAAATATAACATGTTTATTATAAGCGAGTTGTTTTACAAAGATAATTGTTATACATATTTTCAAAATACCATGTGTGAATGTTATCTATGCTTTAGAGAGGGGGTACGTGAATGGATGTTGAATGTTTGGATGGGTACGCCACTGTAAAAAGTTTGGGAACCACCGCTGTAATGAATTGAATCTATACAAATTCTTTGAATAAAATTAGTAACTTAAATTATTGTGGTAGGGTGGAGGGCAGGGCCGGGTTGTGACAATATACACCCGGTCCCATATTAGGCTAATCAAGCCTCAGAGAGGGATAAAGGCCGATCGCAGAGGATGGTGCGTGAGAGATCATTTACGGACATATCCGTCATGAGTGTGTTTGTGTATTTTGTTTTAAGTTTATTATTAAACTATTATTTATATTGTCAAGCAAGTTCTCGCCTCCTCCTTGCCCATCTAAATTCCTTGTTACAATTAATTTTTATTATTTTATACATTTTATAGGTCTAAACAGAAATTAATAGGCTGCCTTGTTTACCCTTAAAAAAAATTAGTAAGTATAAGCCACATATAAAACCACAAAATTAACCATAGATACTGTTATATATGTTGCTATTTCTAAAACCAAGTTGTTGTAATGCTATAGTAAAACCATGGTTAATTGTATCAAAACCTTGGTTACTGCCAAAAAGAAAAGTGGAAAAAAAACATGGTTACAATTCATGGTTAATGCAATATTACTACAGTAAATCAGGTAGTTTCATGAGGGTGTCATTTATTAATGAGGAACTCTGAATTTAAATAAGCCTGTAAAAATTATGTGAGGATCGATATTCTTGATACCACATCAGTATTGGAAGTATCAATACTTTAGTATTGATCTGCCCATCCCTACTTCATATGTTTTTTACTATATTAAAATGATGCTCTACAAAACAACACATGTTGATGGACTATAACGACTCTCACGAGCCGTCAGACTTTTGCAAGCTTACAGCAGAAAACTCTTTGAGGGGAAAATATAGCGATTAAATGTCCTTCATCTGCCACCGTAGTACCGATGGGTTCATCAAATTTTTAGCCTGATTGAGAACATATCCGGGTAATTTTATGAATATTTGGTACTTGCGTTCTTGAGTATTTTTTGGCCACGTTTGTGCTGTTATTTGATCTTCGTTAATAATTTTGTGAAATCGGTTGCTTAACCAGGGTAGACGGCACATATGCAAAAACTGTGTTTTCACCGACAGCAATTTACTCTGGGTGAATTCCCCCTTCAGTATTTTAAACAGATTTAGGTAATTCAATCTGCAAGTACAAAGACACAATTTATTGTGACAGAAATTTCTCTATTTTCCGCCTTTCATAGGGTGCGCCAAAGTCAGCTAAACCGCAACAAAGAATCAGAGGCCGTAAAGCACCTGCTGCTGTTTCTGCACCAAAACCCTCCAAACCAACCCATGTCTCAAAGACCCCAGAAGCCCCCACTGTCCCAACACCGTCCAAACGCACCACTACTCCTAAGCCCCATACTGCCCCAAAACCATCCAAGCCCACTACTACCCCAGAGCCCCCTATTGCCCCAAAACCATCCAAGCCCAATACTATCCCAAAGCCCCCTAATGCCCCAAAACAATCCAAGCCCACTACTACCCCAGAGCCCCCTATTGCCCCAAAACCATCCAAGCCCAATACTATCCCAAAGCCCCCTAATGCCCCAAAACAATCCAAGCCCACTACTACCCCAGAGCCCCCTATTGCCCCAAAACAATCCAAGCCCAATACTATCCCAAAGCCCCATACTGCCCCCAAACCATTCAAACCCACCACTAAACCAAAGCCCACAAAAGCTCCTGCTGCCCCAAAACCATCCAAGCCCACCACTACCACAGAGCCCCCTAATGCCCCAAAACAGTCCAAGCCCACCATTACCCCAGAGCCCCCCAAAGCCTCTACTGCCTCAAAGCCATCCAAACCCACCACTATTACAAATGCCCCTACTGCCCGAAAACCCTTGAAATCTCCTACTGCTCCCAAGCCCTCCAAACCCACCACTGCCCCCAAACCTGTGGAGGGCGATGGAAATCTCCGCCGCTCTAAAAGGATTGCTGCTAAAAAAGACAAGTGAGGAATCTGCTCAGAAAGACAGGAGAATCAGGAAACTTTCTTTGTGTTCTTAATTGCTATATCTCATTTACTACAGGCATCTTTCTGAATTATTATTATTTTTTTTTATCTATAAGAAATCATTTAGTTTAGACTTGGAGGGACCGAGTTCAGATTTAGGCTTTTAGATGTAGAGGGAAACGTTTGTTGGCTTCCCTCTTGTGGATATTTGGAATTTAACATTAATTGATTCTCAGTGTTTGTAATCAAATGTCAGAGTTTATCTAACAGTTGTCTGAACATTACACAATGTTTTTGTTCTCTCTGTAAATTCCACATGTCCACATGAGTCCCTATTGTAATTTTTTTTTCTCCTGAATTCATATTGCCTTTCTCTTTTGTTTTTGTATTTTTATTTTTTGAATAAATGCTTTTCAAATGTTTTCTTTACAGCTGTTGTGCGTTGTGGAATGCCCTGATTTTAAAATAATATTTTAGAGACACCAAATGTGTAAATATGCAGCATAAACGTCCTTTCTTCAAACCACCAATGTCTGGTTGACCTACTGTGTATGACACTCTGGCCAGTCTAGAAAAGTGTTGTTTGGGCCAATGGCGTGACACCATGTTTTTGTTGGTATCTGTTAAGTTATTTTAATAGATATATACATAAATAATTTCATTCCCACAGAACAATGATTTGAATACACCTCTTCTATGATAAACATGTTCTAAATTACTGAGTTCCGAATCACATGAAAATGGGCTAAGTAAAAAATGTAAAGTGGTGTAAAAAAAAATAACATTCTAAGACTCATTAAAAGCGAATATATATATATATATATATATATATATATATATATAAAATTCGCTTTTAATGAGTGTGTACACACACACACACTCAAACGGGGGTGTAAAGTAACAAATTACAAATACTCACGTTGCTGTAATTAACTACTTTCCCCCCAAGAATTATGCTTTTAAGTAGTTTAAAAATTATATACTTTTTCTTGAGTACATTTTAAGAGCTGTAAACATACTTTTACCGTGCTATTTTCACACCGTCTGTGTTCACTACTTCCCTGTCCTGATTGTGTTTTTATTTATCTACATGATTGGCTAGGGAGAATCAAATCACATGTAAAAAAACTTAAACGGCAGTTGCAGATCTGGTGCTAACTGTGGAGAATGCTGAACAACTCGGCCACACCTGGAAGGGCTTTTTGCAGTGAAAAGGACCAATTGCATGATTGTGTCACGTGCATTCTGTTTCCACTGATCATCCTTGAGGTGACCAAGAACCCGATGGTCACTCTGACAGAGCTCCAGTGTTTCTCTGTTTAGAGAGAAGAACCTTCCAGAAGAACAACCATCATCAATCATCTCGGCCTGTATGGTTGAGAGGCCAGACGGAAGCCACTCCTCAGTAAAAGGCATATGACAGACCGCCTGGAGTTTGCCAAAAGGCACATGAAGGACTCTCAGACCATGAGAAACAAAATTCTCTGGTCTGATGAAACAAAGATTGATCTCTCTGGCCTGAATGGCAAGATCTGTATGGGCGTCGGCCGCGCGGCTTGCTCAACGTCCTATGGGAAGCTTGGGAGGAAGGATCTTCGAATAGCAAAAACCAAAGTCAATACGTTCCTGACCTCAGAGCAAAACTCCACACTTTGTGGCAGGTGACAGGAGAATTTGCTCCAAGCGCAAGAATGTCAAGGTCGACTGCACGACAGGGGCACTCGACAACGTGAATTCGCACAGGGAGATAAAGTGCTTGTATTGTTGCCCACTTTGAGCTCCAAATTACTCATCAAGTTGCAAGGACCCTTTGAGGTCACACAATGAGATCTTGATTATGGGGTTAGGCAAATGGATAGAGGGACACATCAAATCTACCACCTCAACCTCAAACCATTGAGGCAGGCGGTATCGGTTGCCTTGACGACAGTAATTTTGGAGAGGGTGACTCCCAAACCAAGTTCATTCACTCCCAATACATTCCCCTGTTGAGACCACCTCTCACTGTTGCAGCTTACATACATGGCCCGGTTGCAAGCAGAATTTACGTAAGGGTTTTCACACCTTCCCAGTCGCACAAACCTTGTAGAGCACCAAATTGAGACCACCCCGGTGGTTGGTGGTTCGTAGCCACCCCTATCGTCTTCCTGAACACAAGAAAAAGATAATTCAGGAAGAATTGGAGGCAGATGGGCATAATACAAGAGTCGCACAGTGATTGGGCCAGCCCGATAGTTCTGGTACCAAAGAGTGACAGCTTGGTCCGGTTCTGTGTACGCAGTGTCCAAATTTGATCACTTACCCAAATTGATCGATCCAAATTCGTTTACCCAATGCCGCAAATTTACCAGTTATGTGACCGGTTGGGCGCAGCTCGAGTTACTCGATGCTGGACTTAACAAGGGTTATTGTTAACTCTAATGTCCCGAGAAAAAAGTTGCTTTTTCTACACCGTACATATTACACCAGTTTGTGACGCTTCCCTTTGGTTTGTTTGGAGCCCCAGCCACGTTTCTGCACCTCATGGACAAGATCCTCAGTCCGCATATGGTATATGCTGCTGCATATTTAGACGATATCATCATTTATATTAATGGCTGGTGGCTGCATGTGCAACATCTGAGGGCTGTCCTGAGAGTGCTGCAACAGGCGGGACTCATGGCCAACCCGAAGAAGTGTGCAATTGGGCGGGTGGAAGTTGGGTACCTGGGGTTCCACTTAGGTCTTGGGCAGGTTCGTCCACAGGTTAATAAATCTGCAGCTATCGTAGCTTGCCCAACACCCAAGACCAAAAAGGAGGGAAGGCAGTTTTTGGGTCTGGCTGGCTACTACTGGAGGTTTGTGCCTAGATATTCTAATGTCACCAGCCCACTGACTGACCTTACTAAAAAGGGGTCTCCCGATCAGGTCCAGTGGACCGAGTCATGTCGACAGGCTTTCTTTAAGGTAAAGTCTGCAGTTTGTGAGGGGCTGCTGTTACATGCACCTGACTTCTCTCTCCCCTTTATTTTGCAGACAGATGCATCTGACGGGGCTGGGGGCGGTGTTCTCGTCGGAGGTGGAAGGGGAGGAATGGCTGGTGCTGTTTATTAGTCACAAGCTTTCCCTCCTCTTACCTTCTTACCCTCCGCTACTACCTGTTGTGATGGGCCTTCAACCTCTGTTCCGATCATGTTCCTCTACAGTGGCACAACCCAATAAAGGATACTAACGTGCAAATCACCCGGGGAGTCGGTGGTGTGCATATATGGCATGGGGGGCGTGGTCATGTGTCTGTCTGTGGGAGAGGAAAAGCATTAAGGCTTGTCACCTGGGCTGTAATTACTCTAACAACTGTCTCTCATTATAGTGATGGAGGAGGTAGACCTGATAAGGCTCGCTAAAACATCAGAGTGGGAGAGAGAGTGGCTATGAGTAGTGGTGTTTGAAGGACCAGCAGAACCCATAAACTGCAAAACACAGAGACTGCCATATTGAAAAGCCCTGTTAGAGTTGGCCACTGAGAGCCATTTCTTTTTTTGTGTTAATCTGAAGTGTGCATAGAAAATTAATACTCAACTGTTCGCTGTCTCCTGACTCAAACTCAAAATTACTTTTTTCAGGTAATAATGATGATGCTGTTTTTTACATCCTTTGTATTGACTATACATTGTGATCAGTTGAATTCCACTTTGATGAATTAAAGTACCAATTTCCTTCCAAAACCTGTACAAAATCTGTACAATATTCCAAACTTTTGGGCCGATTTCTCTACCCAGTCCAGCCCTGAACAAGGTGCTTTTTTTGCTTTTGGCACCATCCTGAGAACCTTTTACATGATGGTTACACCACATTACTTTTTTTTAAAGTTATTAAATAAATGTTATGGTAGAAAACATGTATGAAACAAAATTGGATACAAAGATTACATTTCTACAAATTTGACACTTGTGTTTTAAACTATATTTTTAAAAGATTTCTCCCTTTTATCACCTTGTACAACCTTATTTGTCAGTGACCCATTTTCCTATTTATTTCTTGCTGGGTTAAACATACTGCTTTTGCTTGTCAATTATATTCTGTTCTTTAGATATCGGTTGGTTCCCCCATGCAATATAAGTCCATGGTATTTGTTTTACGATACACCAGGCGCGAATCGTAAGTATGATGGTTTTGAAAAGTAACGGCACACCTCTTCTCAACAAGTGGCACGATTTAAGGTGTCATACATGTTTATAGCAAAAACAGTGCAGGATAAGTTATGTGCCAGAGTTTAATACTTAAGTTTAGGGGTTTTGACAATAATGGTTGATGATGAGAAAGTTTGCAGTCTGTTGAGATTGCATTTGTGTTATTTTGGCCTTCAGTTTTGTATTTTTCCACCCTTTGAGCTGTCAATTTTAATTTAATGTTAAGATAATGTAAGGCTTATTTTGTGGTGTGGTTTTTATTCTGATACAATGTTCAGGGTGGAATTTTACACGCATGTAATACATACAGACACGAAGGCCTTCATGGAATTGAAAGGGAACACATTAATGCTATGCTGAATCATCCAGTTATTATTGGCTTGAAAACAGTGGATTATAGAAAGAATGAGAGAGAGACTCCAAATGTGGTTAAAATATCATCAAAGCCTAGTGATTTTGTAAGGCAGGGATTAACCCTGGGCTTACATCAACAGATTCCTGCTGGTTCAGATAAAATCGGTGTTGAAGCTGTTTACACTTTCAAAGCAGTTGATTTTGGAAATTTTTGGAAGTTTTCTCAATATAATGTCTTCCAGACCCATTCTGAATAAATGCTTTCATACTGAACAGCAGTCTTTCAGAGGAAAGACAAGCTTGTATCCTACTAGCGTGAACCAAAAATGTATTGTCAACCACTATAATGTTGCCGATCACTAACAAATTTTAAACAATGGGGTCCAAAAATCCATTACTGAACAGAATCTGTATCTGGAGTCTGGAACACTTATGATTAATTATCTCAGTAATCTAGATCACATTGACCTCTGAAAATCAGACTGATCTGTCTAATGGTTTAACATTAAATCTTCTTGTTTGCCTTTAGAGGCCAGACATTGGTTTCTGAATGGATCATGTCGTTCTGCATAATGTCTCTGGCAAAAACAACTTGGATGCATCTCTGATAACCTCATGATGAAATTGGAATATATATTTCTCCTTTACTTTCACAAGCCCAGCAATCTGTAATTTACTCAAATTTTATCATTGGAACAGTGGGACATACCTGTTTAAAAATGTATAGTCTGATCTTTGCACTTGTTGAGCATAGCCTCTGGTTTATGGATTTCATTAGGGTATCTGGGTGCTTAAAGCTGAAATGAGTAATTTTTTTGGGTGTTCTAAATTCCAATGTTTGTTTGAGCAGTGTGTGCATTTGCTGAGAACAAATGTTACAGGATGGAGCCCAAAAACTCTAACACAGCGGAAAGAATTCAACATTTCGCGGACTGCAGTGAGAAAAGCACATAAACTATATACTATACCTGTTTATACTAGGGATGTCCCGATAACGATACCAGTCCAGTTTATTCAGTGTATAATGAAGCATTTCCTCCATAGACATCCATTCAAAAAGAACAGCCTCTTGTCTCCTCGCCTGAGTACCGCCCACGTTTTACTGTGTCTTATTGCCAAGTACATCATCTTGTGTTATATTTGCCCAAAACCCTGTTTCTAATTAAACGTGTTGAAATCGAAACGCTCCAAGAGTTCAAGCAAGTCATTTTTATTTGTATAGCGCTTTTCACAACACACGTCATTTCAAAGCAGCTTTATCAGAAAAGCTGTAATGTCTGAGAGTCATAATTAGCCATAGTTATACACATTATTATCCATAATTGCCCATAATGGGCATCCATAGTTTATACACACCAATGTAAAATATAGAGGGTCTCTCACGTTTGCATATATGCAGTCATACATTGAGAGAATCCCCATAGTTTTATGTAAGAGGGAAGCCACACTATTGCAGCGCAATTCTGATGCAGGTTGCAATAGAAAGTTAAGGAAACAAACACCAACAAAGCTGAAATATCTGGAAATAAAGCGAAGCAACAGAGAATAAAATAGTGTCTTCATTGGGAACAATGTTTATTATTTAAACAAACGTCGCAGGGAAATTTTGTTGCAGAGGATATGGGAGTAAAGAATTTGCTGCTTCTACAGTGCATGTAAATGGGAATGCTGCTTTCTGGCAAAAATGTAAACGTAGTCACTGACTCAACCAATGGCATGATTTTGGGGCAGAACTTTCTGTTTGTTCTATCAACCGTGGCGCTGGTGGTACAGAAATGAAACACTTCAGTTTTAAAAGAGATATTCCCTCTGACATAATGATGGGACAAGGCACACTTATACTGTACACTATAATAATAAGTAAATGCCAAAAGTGTCTGCTTTCAAATGGTTGAACTGCTCACATTATTTAAATCACATTGGGCCAGACTGTTGTTTTTACAAGTTTAGATTTTTGAACCATGTATTGTTTAATTACTGAAAAGGTTACTGACCAGTTCACGAGTGATTAAGCAAAAATCAAGTTTACAGTGAGGCACTAACAAGGCCAATTTGTTATGTGTTTAAAGGCAGAAATGTGATGCTTATAATTTTATAAAAGCACTAACATTAATTCTTCTGTAAAACTTGTGTATTATTTCGTTGTTGAAAACGTCGCTTTTGCGGGATTACAGTGTTTTTGGCATTATGACAAATAAGTTGTATATTTGGATAAAACTTTGCAAAGAAAAGGTTATTGAGTGGTATTATCACATTAAAATCATATTAACATGCACATTGTTTATGTCTTGTGGACATATTTTTTAAAAAGTGAGTATTTTAACATTTATGGATCAAACCCATTCACTTCCATTGTAAGTGCAGCATTGTGTGTTTCAAGTAGTGCCCAAATTTCTGCTTTCATCCATGGTTTGTGGTTTTCCCAAATGATGATGAGTTTGGAGACCATAAAATCAACTATGCACTTGCTTATGTACCCAGACACAGATGCTGCATACTCCTTCAAACTGATGTTCCGAGAAGGCCGCACAGTTTAAAATGTCATAAAAGTCTGACAAATACATCAACGGCGAGATTCAGGAAGGAATTCTGTTTACTGCTCACAGCCAAGCAAACGCTGCACATTCCGGTTCAAGACACTGTGGGAAACAAGGGATTCGCATTTGCTCAAGTCCAGATTTTCAGATTTTACCATGCCTTGTTCATTACTTGGTCAGATGATTTTCACATTATCCTTGTACTGAACCTGAGCAATATCTGACCAAACACACAACTCCTTGAAACACAGCCAGTATTGGACGCAATAAGCCAAATGGCCCTATATTTGCTCCTTTCTTGTAATTTAAGATCAATTGTGAGATTAGGCCTATAAATGGACAATATTTAGTACAATGTAAAGACAAAGATAAATAAATGGAGGAATCATATGATTCTGAATACATATGTACTTCGATATCCTTAATAGTCTGTTTTGGTTTGCTGTAGAGCTTCATTTATCAGGCTAAGGTAGTTGAGTGTGCTGTTAGCATGCTAGGGCATTATGAAAGCCTGTTATAATGATAAATGTGTATAGCTGGAAGCCATGTATGTTAGTGTAAAAGATTAGCTTCTGTTTTTCTAGTGTTAGTGGAAAGTCCTCGGACAAGGTCAGCTCATGGGATCAGATGATTGTAGGTCTTCAGAAAGCCAGTTGTCCTGCTGTCCAATGGATACCACTGATCTCATTTAAAATAAATTACACCACCTTTATTATAGAGGCAAACAGTTCAAGGTCAGTTCAGTCCTTGTTTGATCAGCCACGGACTGTGATTTGCCTCCAGTCCAAATAAAGCATGTTCCTTTGTTTTGGATAGCAAGACAGCATACAGTAGGTGAATTTCTCGAAACCATGCTGGTATCAGAATCCCAGCCTAATATAACTACTTTCATCTCACACACTGATCCTTTAATACTGTTATTCTATAGACTTGGCTTAGGGTTTTTTCCAAATCCCTAAACCAAGACCGAAATTGTATCTCGTCATAGTACTTTCAAGCTACATCCACCAAACTTGGCACAGTCCTTCAGCCTGTTCAGTCTCGAGTTGCTGTCTTTTATAATCAATCATACTAAAGTTTTTTTTGTAGCGGACGATCAAAAATGCCACATCCACAGAAATCCATTTTCAGTTTCCTAACATTATCGGTTGCAGTAATGAAGAGCATCTTCCAAAAACTGTTGGAAAACAGTTACTAGTTTACTGTAGGAAACCATTCTAGTGTAGATAAGAGGTGTAACAATAGTGAAATTAATGCATTATCAAATGAAAATGTTTTCAATTTCCTAATGTAACTGGTTTCCAAAGTATGCGGTAATGCAGTGTGTTTCCAAAAAGCGCTTTTTTAATGTGGAGGGAAATGCTATTCTAGTGTGAATGAGAGATGTAAACACAGTAGAGGTCTGCAACCCAACCCAGGCCCGATGGGACCCAAGAAACTATTGAGTTTCGGGTTAAGTTCAGGTCAGTTTTTAAAAGTATGACTTAGGGTTTGGGTTTGTAATTAATGAGAAAGTAACCAGGCCTACATAACTTGTTTCGCACACGCAATCTCACTCACAGACATGCATGAACGGATGAGTTAGGGGCTGTTCACACCAAACGCGGTTTTACATGCGTCTGTGCTGTTTTTTAAATTATTTTCCTATATAAACACGTGCTGGACAGACGTCTTTTCATTTTACAACATGTCTTGCCATTTCTACCACATTTTGTGCAGGACCACTTATTTTTTAGCCACGTTGTCAAGTTTAAAAAACGCATGTCGAGACAGCAGTATTCTGTTTTATTTGTTGCGCTGCATCTATCTTGTTTTAAGTTCAGTAAAATTAGATAACTTGCTTGCTTACAACTATTTCTAACTTTCAGACCAAATTTTTTGTCAAGCCAACATCAAACTTGCTCTTTATGAACTTGTTGCACTCTAGAATTTCATATTAACCACATCTTTTTGCAGAGCCAATCTTAGTGCACTTCCCATTGTACCCACTAGAGGTCAGAATCTGGTGCCAGACTGCACCTTTTCAAATTTGAATCATTCATCAAGTTGTTACAATGCCCTAGCAGGGATAGTCAAATCAGCCCAGTCATACCACTGCTGGTAAAAAAAAAAAAGGCTACCAGTCTCCCCATGTAACGTTTGTCGGTTTGGAGATGATCTATGATCGTTCTCTGAAGCCAAGAAAAATCTCATAAAAATATATTAAAGGAATGAAGCGGCTTAACTTCAGACTGTGAAAGAAAAATCATGGCACATGTGGCAGAAGCCGCGTGAATCCTAGCCAGGTGACCTGAAGCACACATAGCCTGTTTCGCAAGTAAGCAAAGTGTGAAACCAGCCACGCAGTTGGCCCTGCCAGGCCTGATACAACCGCAAAAATGTAAGCCCTGGGCCTAAGACACTGTCTGACAGTGTTATTTGATGGTCTTTCTAAAGTCTCCCCCTAAATTAAAGCAATATTCCACTGGAACTAACTTCAGTCTAGCCAGGCACATTGCTGGTGTAACATAGAAACGGCGTTAAATACATGCAGCATTGAAACCATTCGTCAGCCTGCTGCAAAAAGCGTGAGTTTTATTTTTGCTTTAAATCAGAATGTCCATTTATATTGGAGATTCTAGCTCTGTGGGACATTTATTACTTCTGTATTTATATGGCAGGGAACAAGCGTACAGATATGTCAACAGAAAGATCTGTTTTTCCAAAGATAAGCTGGTATTAACTGTTTTTATGAGAGCATGCTGTCTGAGTTTCAGCACTTGCACACGGGCTCTTGAAAGTCTGTTTATTATGACATGTATTATTACATTACAAGGAACTCCAAGGAGAATGTGTGAGAATTTGTATATACACCTTATTTTATTCATACTATATGCACAGTATTGGCATAAAAGGTATTGTAAAAACTATTTTAGTGATATATTCATTGGGAATTACGAAAAAAATTCAAACTTTGTAATTTGCTCATCTTTATTTTGATCCAACAATATATGATTTTCTTTCTTTGGTTAAAAACAAATGTGCCATAAAATGAATGTGGATGGTGATTTATACTGCCAAGCTCTAAAATGACAGCAAGAGCCATAAAAGTATTAAAATTGTAATCCATATAGCTCGTCTATTATATTCTAAGTCTTCTGAATCAATTTAGTAGCTTTGTGTAAGGAACAGATCAGAATTTATGTTGAATATTACACAGGAAATTGACATGTTGCTTCTGAAAGTTCATGCACCCAGAAATCAACCCCATTCAGCCAAATTTCTGGCAAGTGTCAACCCCCATCAGACATTTTTGCATTAATTCAAGCGTGAATACATTTCCTTCTACCTCTATTGACTTCCAAGACACCGGTTCTGGATAAACAATGGTGACCACCATCTAAAATACAGTTTTTACTCCACTGACGTTTAGGGTTGGGGTTTGGGTTAGGGGATAATGTTAGTAAAATATGCATTCCTGTTGACTGTATTACACTATTTACAACCAAAAAATGCAACTCGCTTTTGGTGCCACCCTGTGTATATTTCACCCGGAAACTGGAGATTTCAACAACATTTCCAGATTTGGGCACTGGGGGGCAATGATTGAAATTTAGGTAAGCATAGATCGATTTCAGCAGCAAGACTTTCGACCTACTGTTGCCGAATTCATTCTGACCAGTCATAATCGTCACGATGGTAACAAACTTTTAATTTTTTTGCAAACTGTTTCTTTAAATTAGAAGTAATCATGCAATTATATTTGTCATGGAATGCTTGTTAATAGGCTTGCGTGATGGACCGCTCGCATGTAAGGCCTAAATGCAAGGTTGCAGAAAAGCCCTGAAGTCATTTGTTTTACTACTCTGTGAGGAATGCCTTTCAGGAAGAAAGTGGTTTCAGGAGGAAAAGGAAAAAAAGTTGTTGAACGAATTCTTGAATGTGCACTGGCAACAATTTGTGGGGGAGGCACTAGAATAAAGCACATGAGACTAAACATTTGGACAGTGTCTAAGTACACCATCTCAACAGCACAGGAAAAAGGTGACAGGGGTAACTGGTGGTGGACCGCTCCAGCGGAGAACCTCTCATGCCTTGCATTCTTCAAATCTCAGTCTAAATTAACGAGGTGGATTTTGTTGTGTTGAAGCTAATTCAATTCACTGTTATCCTGTAAATATTTATTGTTACATACCAAGCAATGAAACCCTCTATCAGACTAAACATTTGGAACAGTGTATATATGTGAACACAGTACCTCAATGGCATTTGGATCAACTCGAAATAACCATAATTTGCAAAACTTACTGTCTTCTCCACCCCGGTATCAAATGTAAACTGAGAGGACCAGATTATAGTGGATGTGGTCATGTCCTTTTGGATGATTCTGCACTTCAGTGGTATTGAGGTAATATCTCATGATGCTTGGGGTTTTGGCTGTTCATTGAAGCACAATATTAATGCATTCCTTCATTTCTTCCCTCATTCACTCATTCATTGGTGAACAAATGGTCGACATTAATGTCAATAGACCTGTGGTTCTCAACTAATGGGTCGAAACTCAAAAAATGGGCTGCAGGTCTGTCGTGGACATAAGGGGAAATACAATGTTTAATGCAAAAATTAAATTAAACTAATTATGATATTAGTTTTATAATTGTATAGTGTATAATTGTGCATTTGATGATATCAAACTAAGGGCTGCCAATAGATACACATTTTGAATCGTATTAATTACATGATATGCATAATTAATTTAATTAATATCAATTCATTGCATGTATCAATATTTTCAGAGAAAAGCCCCCAAATAAAATTATACTTCAATATATGATGATTCAATTATTATAAATAATATTTAAATTATATAAATCCAAAATATATTTTAGCATCTTCAAAGTAATTACACTTTGCCTAAAATTTGCAGACATGTAGCGTCTCGTGCCTGTGAAACATGAATGCTACCATCTTAAATCTGGCCACCATCTTGAAAATAGTTAATTCAGTTGTAGAATGCGGTTTTCACTTGCGTATTTTATCGAAATCTGTGTGTACAGAACAGGGTTTAGAACTAAAAGGCGAAATGACAACCGCATTTAACATCAGGGCAGTTTGAGCCCCAGAGAAGCTGCTGAGGAAGCTGTATGACACTATAGGGACTTCTTTTCCATCGCCACTAGCCCCCCCATTCTAGGTCAGCCAAGATGAACTTTGACAATCGTAAAACTCCCAGCCTGATGCAAAGCGCTTCTGCCAGAGTTGACAGATAGTAAGGAGCCGCACGGTGTGTACACTGGCACATGGCTGTATAACAATTTGTCCAATATGTGTTTGAAATATTTGTGGAGCAGTCTGAGACACGCATGACCTTGGTATTCTAAAATAAATGCGACAGAGTAAATCAGCCTCCAGCACCACATTGAGCTAATACGGACGAAGAAGTATTTGTGTCTGTGACAGGCTACAACATGTCTGGAAACACCACCAAAGACAGCCTTGCGAATACTTTCATGTCGTTTGATTGATGTGGCTCGAGGTTTGATTTGTCTGTATTTTGGGCCTTCATGCTCCAGCATTCGTTCTTCTGGTTTTCTTCACATTGTTCTTTTTTTTTTAGTGGAGCACAAAAATAGACAGTTTTGAAAAATTATGAACAATTGTTACAGCTCTTAGTACAACGGCAGTTAGAAATTCAACAAGTAATTCCTTGCTTGATGGGTTTGGCTGATAAAGTAACAGACAGAGTTCACATTGTACACAGACATCACAGCTTGATTGAGAAAGGGACCATTAGTCATTTGGGAATAATCAGGACATTATTCTTTCCAGAAAGGACTCGTTTGGAATTTAGCCACCCTGGAGTCTATACGCTTAGCTTGAAAATCAAAATAAAACATATATGACGTTTTCTGTCAAGAGCGTCTGCTTTCGCTTACAATGTCTGTGGTGTTTTCATGCCAGAAGTTGTGTGAAATTAAATACACACGCTGCCAGAGTAAATGTATTGCATTGAGTGGTAGTCGAAAAAACAAAATATAATTAATCACATGCAAATACTGCAGCTCTCTGATTCTAAAGTATTTCTTCTCTGAACCACAGGATGAAATGTTTTAGATGTTTGTTTATTTGATTTGTGTGTGTGTGTGTGTGTGTGTGCGTGTGTGATCTAAATATTCATTTTTATATTTATTTGTTTAAAGGAATATTCTTGGTTCAACACAAGTTCAGCTCAATCAGCAGCATTTGTGGCGTAACATTGATTACCACAAAAATGAATTTTGACTCATCCTTCCTTTTCTTTAAAAAGAGCAAAAATCTGGGTTCCAGTGAAGCACTTACAATGGAAGTGAATGTGGGCCAATCCGTAAAATGTTAAAATACTCACTGTTTCAAAAGTATAGCCACAAGACATAATCAATATGTGTGTTAACATGATTTTAGTGTGATAAAATCGCTGTCTAACCTCTTCTGTGTAAAGTTATAGCCAATTTTTCAACTTGGTTGCATTGACGATGTCAACAAACCCCAAATCCCTATAATGACTGTTAAAATTTCGATTGAAACCACTTTACAGCTCTAATAATACATGAGTTTTACCAGAATAAGTAATGTAAGTGCTTTTATAAAATTATAAACTTCACATTTCTGCCTTTAAACGCTCCAAAAATTGGCCCCATTAACTTCCATTATAAGTGCCTCAGTGTAACTTGGATATGAATTGATTACATTATATGTTAATAATCTATATCCCTTTATAAATGAAAATCACTCAATATAACTATAGTTTACTTAACCCATTTAATCTCACTGGTTACAATTGTGACCAGACTGTTGAATGGAGGTTACGGTGAGGCACTTATAATGGAAGTGAATGTGGCCATTTTTTGGAGGGTATTACAGCAGAAATGTGACGTTTATAATTTTATGAAAGCACTTCTGTTTAAACTCGTATTATTAGAGCTGTAAAGTTGTTTAAAGCATAATTTTAACAGTCATTTTAGGGATTTGGGGTTTGTTGACATCATCAAATATTTGCTATAACTTTACACAGAAGAGGTTAGACAGCGATTTTATCACACTAAAATCATGTTAACACATACTGTATATTGTTTTTGTTTTGTGGCTATACTTTTGAAACAGTCAGTATTTTTAAGTTTACAGATCGGCCCCAATTTACTTTCCATTGTAAATTCCTCAATGTTATTGATTCCCAGATTTATGCTTTCTTATTCCTTAAATAAGATTGCTTTGGCTCAAATATATTCATACTCACAGGACAAGTAAACATGTAAGTGGTCTCAATCGTGACCAGAATAGGCGACTAACTGAATCCCGTTTTATATTGGCAGATTTAGAAGTATTGTTTCAATAAATTAAACAAAGTAAAATTAAAAAAGAAATATGCAGTTCTTTATGTTTATAATTTCTTTGTTTGCTGTTTTCTAAGGGGTCCTATTGAGAAACTGATCAAAATGTAATGCACTGTTTACCATTTATTTATTTAGAAAAGGCATACACTTTGTTTCATTGGGCCATCCAAGGATAAAAAATTTGCCCACTTAACAGGGGATTAAATGGGAATATTGGCTTCCCGTTTTTATAATATATACGCCCACTGAGCACTTTATTAGGAACACTTCTGCTGTTGTAGTCCATCCGCCTCAAGGTTTGATGTGTTGTGCATTCTGAGATGCTTTTCTGCTCACTACAATTGTAAAGAATGGTTATCTGAGTTACTGTAGACTTTCTGTCAGCTCAAACCAGTCTGGCCATTCTCCGTTGACCTCGCTCATCAACAAGACATTTCTGTCCGTAGAACTGACACTCACTGGATGTTTCTAGAGAATTTTGTGCGTGAAAATCCCACGAGATCAGTAGTTACAGAAATACTCAAACCAGCCCGTCTGGCACCAACAATCATGCCACACTGAGATCAAATTTTTTTCCCATTTTGATGGTTGATGTGAACAGTAACTGAAGCTTCTGACCCATGTCTGCATGATTTCATGCATTGCACTGCTGCCACATGATTGGCTGATTAGATAAATGCATGAATAAATAGGTGTGCTCAGTGAGTGTAAATACCCTTTTATAATAAAGGCATTTAACATTTTCTGAAAACAATATTCAGTGTAATTGGTGCTTGACTATGCAAAACACAACTGGTTTCTCACTGGTTCTCTTTCTAATACCACCCCACATAGGTTTACAGCTTGTACTTGTTGACCTTTGAAGGTTTGGAGAGGAAAGTAGAGAGCGTTTACACTACTCCTGTCAGGAGTAAATTGAGATGTTTGCTCTGTCTGTCTATGTTCATGTCTTGGTTCAGCTCTTTTCATGGCTGTTTTCACCAGCCGTCTTTCTCCCCTACATAAACATACTCACTCACACATACTCTACCATAACTTGTGCATTAGTGTTTTAATTTCTGTATTTTGTGTAAACACACATCATCGAATTGCTGGCTAAGGCTGCTCGTATTTGTTCAGATGGAGCCGTGCAGTGATAGTGAAATTAAAGCACATGCAATTTTGGGCCTGATTTCAGAACTCAGCAGAACATGAGAAAATGACAGAACTTTGGATCGGTATAAAAGAAACATCTGTTAGTACCATTAAACACAGACATTTACTAAATGGCTAGTATTAAATAGAGGTTTACAAACTGACATTTATGAAACATTCCAGCATTTTGTTTGACAGGGCGACACTCAACGCTATCTGGCATTAGTATCTGGTGCTTTATATGTGTGTGTGTGTGTGTGATTGATACAAGCGGAATCATTTCCACCCTTTTCTCAAGTTTTAGCCAGTTTGATAATAATGGCAAAAGTTACAATGTACAGTAGGTGTTTTTTGCAGGGGAAATGCTAGGCATGTGTTTATATTTGAAATTGTGTATGAATGTCGTAAGAAAAAACTAATCTGAATACTTCTACTACTACTACTACTACTATTACAAAAAAAATTTAAATAAAAAAAAATAACACCATCTGCTTTGCATCTCAGCAATATTTAAATTATGAAGCAAAAAAGCTATCAATCTTTGTTGAGTTGTTGCCGGATGTGAACATAACCTACCAGTCTTTGGCTTTCAGAGGCAGGAGCATTCTCATTGTAGAGAGGATTTGATTGGACAAAAATAGTAAGTGCAGTGTGAGTCATCAATATTTAGGACTGTATTTCACAGTTTAAAAGTGTATATGTGTGTAATTAAAGTGAACTTTGTCATGTCAGACATGAACTAAAAGTCCCAAAACAGCAAGTTCCTGTGATCATTAGTGAATTAGTCAAGTCTACTCCAATGTAAAAGTGTTGTAGAGAATGATCGACTGCCAAAGATCAGTGCTTATAATTCTTTCCTGCTGGTTAACTCAACGATTGACTGGTTAATTCAAGGCAACGCTACTCATCAAACTAGATTTTAAACATTTCTGAAGAAAATGGAATTTGAGCTTGCTCAATTGGTCCAGTTTGACTTTCAAATTCTTCTTTTGTTTTATCTCTATTCACTATTCTCTTAAATCCTGTGTAGATTTAACCACTGGGGTATAATGGATTACTTTTATGCTGCCTGTATGTGCTCTGAACCCCACATTCTCTTAAGTGAACACAAACTATTTAGGCTATTCATTTAATTTAATCGCATATTAGAATTTCTAGATTTGATGTTATTTTGATTAATTGTGAAGCCCCGAAAAATCGTTAAATTAGTTATTATTCATTAGTAATTTTCAGCAGCCATGTCACCCTGCAGCTCCCACCTGGTTGCCCACTAAAGCTAAGCAGGGTTGAGTCTGGTCAGTACCTGGAAGGGAGACCTCCTAGGTAAAACTAAGGTTGCTGCTGGAAGAGGTTTAGGGAGGCCAGCGGGTGAATTTGACACGTGCCACCAACCTTAACATAGTTTAAGACCAGGTACACCCCTTCATGGAAATGGCATTCCCTGATGGCAGTGGACTCTTTCAGCAGGATAAAGCACCCTGCAACACTGCACATATTGTTCGGAAACATGATGTAGTCTTCAAGGTGTTGCCCTGGCCTCCAAATTCCCCAGATTTCAATCCGATTGAGCATCTGTGGGATGTGCTGGACCAACAAGTCTGATCCACCTTGCAATTTACAGGACTTGTTGGATCTGCAGCTAATATCTTGGTGCCAGATACAACAGGACACCTTCAGGGGTCTTGTAGAGTCCCTGCCTCAGTGGGTCGACACTGTTTTGGTGGCACATGGAGGACCAACAACATATTAGCCATAATTTTTTGGCTCATCAGTGTATATGGTGACTTAATCGTTTTAAGTGTTCGCTTTTTTTATATATATATATATATTACCTCCCATCGGACCCACCAGTGGTCCATTGAGTTTAAGGGTTGCCAACAGTCCCGGATTAGCAGGGACATCCCATATTGCAGCCAAATTAAGACACCCCATTCAGGAAGTGTGTTGTTCCATGTTGTCAACAAGACACTAGATTGCAGACTTTAGTATCTTGGCAAATTTAAGCACAGTTTGAGTCATTGTCAGAGACTTAAATGGGATTACTGGGGTCTTATTTTCAGGAGTAACATCTAAAAAGCAGGAGACTTGAGCAAAAGTATCCATTTTTTCCCCAGTTAATCTCTTTGCTGTTTAGGGGACACAATTCCCTATGTGCTGAGTGGTTGCTTACTGGCCCAAGGCAAGATATGGCTCAGATCCCTCCTTCAATGTTTAGTCTATGGACATTTTTGCCTTATTTATTGTCCGCCAGGCAAAAATTATAAATCTGCTTTAGCAAGCTCCACTAATATTGAATCTGTGTATTAACTTAATCCACATACCCCCTCTCTCTCTCTCTCTCTCTCTCTCTCTCAAACACACACACACACACTCTCTCCTAGAGTATATTCTTCTTCCAGATTCAATTTGTTTTCATTTCTACCCACAATAAATTCTTTTCACAAAGCAGACGTGTTAAAAGCATGTATCTTTGTGGTTTAAGGATCCAAGCCATAATAGACATTTGAACTTTGATATCTAATGTTTGGTTAATTTGGTCTCTTGAAAGTTTCCAGATTGCCCTGTGTTTTATGTGTGCTTTAATGGTCATTTGCAAGAAAAGGACTGATTAAAGAGTCTATAGACTAACTCTTGTTCACCATCCTTACTGCTGGTTTATTGTGTAAGTAATTCTTAAACTCTTAAACCTTATTGGAGCCTTATTAAACCCTATTCCTTATTAATCTGCTTTCAAATTAATGTTCTATTTGATTATAAAAATAAAAACAAAAACTAATTGCAACAAAAACTATGCATATCCAGTGAACATTTTAGCACTTTGACATCCCTCATTCTATTCTCACTGCAAATTTCTGTAATTACCCAAACTTTTTGGCTAGAGCAATTCACGAAACAAACATTCCCAGTGTCCTCTAGTCCGTAACCTGTACTCAATGTTCTGACAGTACTTGTCCATTGCCATGAACACATGCTTGAAATGGAAAGAGGTGAATATAATTTTTCCCCTTTAAATTTGTCTGTCTGTACGACTCTGTTGTTCAAAATGATTTTAGGACGCTTGGCCAGACAGCCAACAAATGACGAGACAGTGACTCATGGGTTTATGGACCAAACACCTCCAAAGATTCATTTGATTTAAACGATTAAGAGGCTCCAATCAAAATAACCCCACACTGCCACTTCCTTCAAACCACAACGAAATAAGACTCTGCCTACACGTGCTGCCAAACAAATAAGAAGCATTTAATAGTCCCAACGGATACCCTGTTAGTCTGGCGCACAAGTCATGTAATTATAACATGGAGGCAACGTTCCCATGATATTTGCTGTGAATTATTTCCTAAGTGCACAAATGGATCAGAGGAAGTGTTTTGCTAAGGCAATACTCTTCAAGATATGATTTAAGCTTAAGGCCTTTTCATGATTCACAGATTGTATGTATTTCAGCCTTGTTAGATTATATAATGTAAATCAAGTGTAACATAATACTGTCACAACTGTGACAGTATTTACTGACAGTTCGGTGGAGTACTTATTTGTAAATTATGAGGGTGATGGATCGGTGGGGTCACACTATCAACACTTCAAGTGGCGTGATGCAACAAATCTGCAATGCTCCCTTTAAAATAAAACTTTCTATGCTGCACATTGGGCACTTGCATTAATTATGATGGGCGCAATCTAGTTTCATTGTGTCGGGATGCTTGCTTGTTGTACAGATTGTGTAACACATGCATTGACATATTGTTAAAACAGTTATAATATGTCAATAGGAAAGATCATCTGTGAATTTAAAAATCAGTGGTCAGACTAGTAGATTGCTCAAGCAGCTCTGTGGGTGGCCGCGTGTCTGTGGAGTGAAACCCCAGGCAACATTTTTCAGTAAATTTGCTTCTTGCTTTCTCCGCTGTTGTGAACCTGGAATGACAGCATGGCATTTCCTCTGTAACACAGGATGGTTTTGCCCTGTTTTTACTGTTGTTGACAGCATGACAGGAGACTGCCATGTCAGCAATGGGCCACAAGACTCTCATGTCGTAACACACTGACTTGAGATGTACGCAGTGTTTTTTTTTCACCTCAAGAGGGCCTGGGAAAAAAATGCAATAGAGATGTACTGGAGTGTGATGCAAAAAAAGATTTCAACTGATCTTGGCTTCTGATCGCCAAGACAGACTTTAGGCACTTGAAATGAACACTCAAGTCCCCATTCAAGATTGTTACTTAGAGACAGATTTTATCTCATGTCCATCCGTCTGACTGATTTGTATCAGAGGACCTGGAAGATGCATACTTTCATGTACAAAATAGCCCCTCACCACAGGCCACGTTTGAGATGTGCCTTCAGTTTAAGGTCTTTCCCTTCATATTGTCCCTGGCTCCATGAACATTTACCATTTACACAAAATTTTGCAAATTTGCATTCCCTCCTGTCTGCTACACAAAGTGCTGTGCAAGGTTCAGGAAGACAGGGAAACCATGTTGTTCAACAGTGGCCTAACAGACTTTTGGTACCAGAGCTGGTTGGGCTGTTGGGTGCATCCCCAACTGAGTGGAAACTTAATATTTGGCACCAGAACAGGGCTCGTCTGACACACAAAGATTGCCACAGCCGGTGGCATAATACAGGCCAGGACCCCCTAAACAATGCGGCTGTATGGCTTAAAATGGTGACATTTCACGGACTGTTGTTCCTCCACAGAGAGGACCCAGTTCAGACGGTGCTTAATTTTTTGCAAGAGTGCATGGAAGCGGGGCTCTCTACATTCACGATCAAAAAGCATGTCGCTGCCATAGCAATGGGCCCTCTACTGTCTGGGACTGAGCGCTAGTACTGATTGGCTGTTTGATACAGTAGGCTGTTAATCACTTTGGCTTCAGTCAAATGTATAGGGGACCTTCTGGCCTGAAGGGTTTTTCAATGTTCACTACCCTGCTGTCTAGTGTCATCATGTAATAACTGTTGGTCTCATGACCATGTCATTCTTTAACTCTTCCCAGGATGAAAATAATTGTTTTAATGTCTCACTACCCCATTGGTAAGTGGCAATACATTATTTTGTCAGTCAGTGACAGTTCTGTTTCTCTCTTTCCCCCACTACATGAGAATGCGATTTTTTTTGACAATGCATCACTACCCGGTATGGCTAGTGTCCTTGTTATACTTTCTAAACATGAGTGGTTATTGAGTTTTTTCTCTTATCCTTCTTAAAGTTCAATATGAAAGGGAAACTATGCTGATGCCTTTTTAACTACCCTACTGGCTAGTAGGCGTTGCCTTGTGCATGTGAATCAGTAGAACAACATGATGGTATACATTTCCCATAGCGTCAGCTACTGACACAGCGTTGAAGACTTTAGGAAAACCTCCAATTAGCATTTCGTCTCATGGTGTGTACATTTCCATGGAAGCGTTTTTTATTTTTTTATTTGACTGTTTAATTGGCTTCACTAGGCCATAATTAGGCCCTATGCTTCCACTATCTATAAAAATTAACAAAACGTAAATTTTCTTAAGAAATCGCATTGTGATTCTTAGTATCGTCTTATCTTTTAAATCAGTTTCTGTGCATACATAGCTGTGTTCTGACGTGCAGTCTTTCTATATTTTGAACAGCATTTCATAAATAAATGGTTGCACTTTGTTGCAGTGCCTTTAAAAAATTCCATGGTGCAGCCAGAATCAGAACATGCCTCAGTTTCTAAGCATAATAACAGATGCCGTTTTTTTAACCTGTGACATTGCAGATTAGGATCTAAAAGGTGCAGTCACACTAGATTTTGTGTTCAATTTCTCTTCCGTTCATACCAGTGGCAGCTGGACAGTTTCAAAATTGGTGAAGTACAGACTACTCTTTTTTTTTTGTCTCTAAAGTGTTGCCACTGACAGCTGCTCAAACTACAACTCAAAATGAAATGAAATTTCAAATTTCAAAATGAAATTTCAAACAAAAACAATAAACTAATCTCATAAAAATGTTTTTATTCAACAATTGAAAGTGCCAATGGGTAAAATGTAAGATTATGCTAAAAATAAACATGTTACATCAGATTGCAAATAACTGCACATGCATCTTCAAATCGCAGAACATCTTCAACAGCTGTGTTTTTACATTTCATATGCTTTCAGTCACCGTTTCTACTATTGGCCATTTGCTGGCGACCAATCATCATAGACAAAGTTGGGCTTCCAGTCAGGAAAAAAATACTATGATTGAAAGCCCAATGTCCAATAGCCATTCGGATGCAGGTCCAATGCAAATAGCAAACCAATGGTGTCTCAGCGGGATCCAAAATGGTTTGTTTTGAGTCTTTCATCCAATAAACATTGATGTTTTGTGCTATTGACATCAGTGGTACAGGTATGGACATTATCATAAACTCCCATTGAAGAAAAACGATATTAGACCAATAGAGAATTTAAACATCACAGATTGACCTCTTGGCTCAATTGAAAAATACAAACTTCATGGTTTGTGGTTTATATTCGTTGTGGTCTGAAGTAATTTTGTATGCTTACAACCTAGTGTGAACGCACCATCACCTCCCAATCCAATAACAAACAGTTTTATCGACGGCCTGACCCATGACTGCACCTTTATCTTTGTATATCTCCCTTTCTCGTCTTCTCCTGTCAGCTGACCTGAGTGATGCTGCACTCAAGTCTCGTAAGACCATATGTGTTGACTTTCCGATATTAAACTGCCACTCCATTTCAAATATAAAGGCACAAAGGGGATTAGATTTCGGTAATAGACTCGTCACAACCCTACAGTTCAGGGTTGAGTCATTGTTTTGGTTATATTTTTCTCCCTCTGAAAAAGCTTCTGGATTCAACATGCTGTCTTCCAATTAATTTTTCATTTCTTCTCACCTGCATCAAATATGGCTGACATTAGCATGCACGCCCGCTGCCCTTGTCTGGTTTTAACATTAACTTCATGACTAGAAGAGTCTGCAGGTGCTATAAATAAACTACTGTACAAATGTTTCTTCTTGAGTGGAAATGTCTTTTGTTTTAAAAAATTCCAATACTTGATGAAATAAATTACCTAAATGTTGACAGAAGGAACAGACATAGAAAACAGAAAAGCTACGGAAAGCTGCATACCATTCTGGTCTTACAGTGATTCTATAACCCCACAAAGATATCACGAGTCTCTTGGGTCACCTAAAATATGCTGAACATATATGCACAGACAAATACATAGATTTAATAGTAGTTGGGATTTTGATTCATCCCAGTCATTTGAATCTTTTGAATGTTCATCAGTCATTTTAACATATTCACTCTTGAACATACTGAATAAACAATTTGTTTATTTTGTTCAGTCATTATCAATCTGCAGATTCTCGTTCGCAATCGAATTGCCTTGTTTTTTTCCATTTTCAGTTCGCAAACTACATGCACAGTTTGTTAAGTGCCACTCCCGGATCATTTACATTCAAAATACCAGTTTGTTTAGAGAATGGTGTTTTCGTTCAGTAGGCCCCACCAATGATATACTTGTTCACGTCAAGCAAAAAAACAAAAGCTATTGACTCGCGTTTTAGTCAGTCTTGTAGGAAAGGACAAAGTAACCAAAGCAATCACATGCTATACATTACCAACATACAATGTGAACACTAATTACTGTATAGATTTTCTCTGTGCAGCCTCATGTTAAGCATGACCTTAATAAAGATCCATTGAGAACTTTCCACAGGATTTCATTATTTACTCCGTCACCTGTAGTTTTGCAAAGGTTTTCTTGTTTTTAAGTACAAACAGAGCACTATGCATTGGATGAAAGAGGAGGGAAATGGCCCAAAATTAGAATAGTGGCAAATGACATTCAACCGTGCCTGATGGGAATTATTTTTAGTTTACAGCTGTTTTTTTCTTCTTTTTTTCTTCAGTATTTTCCCTGTGTGTATAAGCAGGAAGTGACACATTCATTCCCATTGCCCAATACCCTGTTACAGGAATTTTTGGACATTTTGCCATCTATTATGGTCTTGTAAGTCCACACAAATTTAGCAAAATGTGGCATGTGCCAACTTACGGCTAAAATTTACACCATGGCACTTTGATGTATACCAATATACCATGGAACTGAATTGTCACCATTTTAAGGTACTTTAAAGAAAACCATGGGATTACCATATTACATAATTATTACAGTAGTACTAATGTCTAAAAAAAATATACAAAAAAAATGGTAATGCCATTGCCCCCTCTCCAAACAAATTTGATTTTACCATGGTAGTGCATGTCCAAAAAAACATAGTTATTTCATTGTATTTTTTTGTAATAAAAAGGCCCAAAATTAAACGACTCCAGCAGCAACATGGCCATTAATCACACTGCAATCTGCAGCATATTTACACAGCCAGGAAGGGACTCCTTGTATAAGAGTCCATTTATTATACTTGTTTTCTTTTGAAAATGACTACACAAACGTTGACTTTATAAAGCCATCTCTGTTTAGCCAGTCAATCAGTCAGTTAAGTAGTTCCTTAGTGTTCCCACAAAAGTCAGGAGCTTGGAGTATGGCCTTTGAGTGCA
This sequence comes from Moxostoma hubbsi, assembly GCA_032164185.1. Classification (NCBI taxonomy): domain Eukaryota; kingdom Metazoa; phylum Chordata; class Actinopteri; order Cypriniformes; family Catostomidae; genus Moxostoma; species Moxostoma hubbsi. The sequence goes on along the minus strand of JAVLUX010000163.1, from coordinate 1,440,028 downwards.
TTTTTGAAACACTGGCAAATATGACAGCGGCACCTTAGCACAGTATAACTAACTGTTTTGTTTTACCGCTAAAAGTGTTTTCCTACTAATAGTGATGTGCCGCAACAAAGTGCCGGTTGTCATTAATTTTTCAACAAAAGTTCCCAATTTGAGCCAACATGGGCAACAGTAACTGCTGTTGATGTGACAAAGCTGCAACAAATGTTGATGCAACAAACTGTGAAGTGAAGACAGTCAAGCTCATGTGATCCATCTTCTGATACACCTGGACAATGTAATTTAGTTGGAACAGCTAGCAACCAACAGTACAACTTGGCAGCCTCCACCGATTGAATTGCTGGTAATTTAAACACACTATAAATTAACTGTAACCACAAAAGTGTGGAGACATCTTTGCTTATGTATATTATTTACATGACATTTTCCCAGTAGTCCTAATTAATTTGCTAAAAGGTAGATGTACTGTAGGTCAAAAAAGATGCTAGCCATAATAGGATTACCACTTACAGCTTGCGCATTCGCACAGTCCACTGCCTGAACTCCCTGTTTCTGTGATATTTTTTACAATTTTATCTATTTATTATTTTATGTAATTCGACAGTATTATTTTAATTACAAATTATTCATTTTAATTAAACAAAGGCACCGTTATTCGGATGAGATGTTAAACCGAGGTCCTGACTTTCTGAGGTCATTAAAAATCCCAGGACATTTTTCGTAAAAGAGTAGGGGTGTAACTCCGGTGTCTTGGTGGTGGTTGAGGAGAGTCCCCTGTTTCCTATGTATAGCATTTTTGTATGTTAACAATTTGTATTTATTCCAAACTCAAATCAACACAAACGGCACATGAAAACACGGAATCAGCTTTCATCAAAATATGTCCCACCCCACCCAACACACATCCCAGTGGCCAAACACTGAATAATAACAGACACACATACAAGCAGACAGTCCAAGAAAATACTCACTCACATAAAAAGAACACAAAAAATTGCCCAACAAAAAAGAAAAAGGGCTCCACATATCAATCCATTACATACACACCATTTAAACTGTCCCTCTCCACTGTTCCTTCGTGGCAACCCTCTAAGAAGGCCAAATAAGTGCCCCACTTCTTGTCAAAGGCACCCAAGCTTCCCAGCCGTCTATGCTCCATTTTTTCAAAGGCTGCAACTCTTCCCAATTCGGTGAAATGAGTGCACACCAGCCGACTTCCATCCCCCAAGAATCACTTTCCTGCCGATCATCACACTGGTAAGGACCCAGTTTTTAATTTGTTTATTGCCTACATTAACACCTGCCCCATCTCCCAAAATACAAAGTCTGGGGTAGAATGAAATCTGAGTGCTCAGGATCTCACAGACGTAACTCTGAACCCTCAACAAAAACTCTTGAATCTTAATAACATACCAAAAAACGTGGGCTATGTCCCCATCGTCTGATTGGCATCGCCAGCAGGTGGGTGTGTCTATGTAATCTAGAGGGAGTACGATAAAAACGATGCAGAATCTTAAAGTGAATTAGGCGCACCTTTGCATCCCTAGACATAAACTTGAAATTTTAAAAAATCCTACCGCATTCTTCATTCTCCAGTACTAAATTCAAGTCTTTCTCCCATAACTTCTTAAGAGATGTCAAAACCCTGTCCCCTAGAGGAATAATACGCCGAAGCCTCTTGACCCTTTTCAAAAGCCGCTAGCACCATCTCAAGAGTGTCTGCAGCTCTAGGGGGCTGCTTACTACACCCAAAGGTGACACAAAGTAGATGGCGCAGCTGTAAGTACCTGAAAAATTTAGATCTGGGAATCCCAAACTGCTGTATAATATTTTCAAAGGAACAGTCAATATGAGTTTGTATTACGCAGTGATTTTAAACCCTCAGACTGCATCTACATGATATGACTGTCAATCAACTTATCCAGCGGGTGAATTGCAATAGTTTATACTGTAACGCCTATCATATCTCTTCTAAAGATATGGATTTAACCATTGGAGTCGTAAGGATTATGTTTATGCTCCCTTTCTCTGCTTTTGGACCTTCAAAGTTCTGGCCACCATTCACTTGGATTGTAAGGACCTACAGAGCTGAAATAGTCTTCTAAAAATCTTCATTTGTGTTTAGGAGATGATAGAAAGTCATACACATCTGGGATAGCATGAGGTTGAGTAAATAAAGAGAGAATTGTCATTTTTGGGGTGAATAATCCCTTTAAAGTCCCTAATAAAGAATAACTTAAACAGTCATGAAGTTTATTCATATTAAGGGTTAAACCTGATGGCTTTCATGTTTAAATCAATAATTGCCCATTTTGTCCTCATAAATGGCAGAAATTTGCTTTAAGTATTGATGTCGGCGATATTGAACTTGGTAGTACTTGGTATTGTATAGAAAATAAAATAAGGTGTATCACCCATCCCTACCAAAAGGTGCAAATGAAAAACTGTTTATGGTTTAGTTACTCTTTTACACTGAAAAAGCAGCATAAATCTCATTTATAAATGGTGTGTTTATGTACAGAGCATTTGCACAGATTTTATTATACAGCAAAGAGGCGTAATAACGCAAGAGAACTGAATTAAATTCCCAAAACAACATCACTGTCTGCATCAAGAATAATACTCCTTTCGATACAAGCTTTACTGTATGATGCAACTATTTGTGGGTGGGGCCTCATCTCATAGTTCTCTTGGTTTGCGGTTCACCACTGATAGCCAGGTAATCGTCTGTTTCCTTTGATTTAATTGCCGTGTTTTACTTTCCAACTACTGGTCCTGACCTCATCCACCACAGTCGGGTTTTTGGGGAGGCGGTGTGCCTGATGAATAGAACGCAGTACTCTCGTAATTTGAATTTTTTTTTAAAAAACCCTTCACGTCCATCATCATGTGCAGTGGCTCATAACTTCGGTATAAATTGTCTGTGGGGACTACTTTTATTTAGGCCGGAGAGAAATGGCACCATTCGCTGCCGAAACCAGACAGGTTGACAGAGAATAAATAAGGATGTTGTGAGAGCAGTTAGGCTCATTTTCACGAAAACATTGCCTGACGCCGACATGCCAATGTTCGTTGTGGACGTCTGGAAAGGGAACATTTATAGAATTTCAGTTTCTGTCTTCAGCTCTGACATATTCTAAACAGCAATTGAATGTAATTTCATACTTGGAGCTTGTATGAGTGGTTGTGTGGAAGTATTGAAATATTTTTTAGTATGACGACATCCAAACATAATTATATATCCTCCAAAGCTTCTGATTCATCTTTTTTAAAAGGCTTCAGGAGATCACATGACTAAATAGACCATGGTTGCTGCTGCAGAAGCTGAAATATCAGCCAATATTTTCAGAACATGACTAGATTGACCTCCCTTCATTTGAGTGGGACAGCTTAGCCTATAGAGTTTACTGTTCTTATGAATAAATGTAAACAAGTTGATGTGTGTTGAATTACCATTTCAGTAAGTAAGTTTCAGTAAGGGCCATTTAAAATTAATGCATCCTTAAGTTAAACAGTCGAAACAGTCGCCACATATCCTGCGCAGTTCAAGCCTATAATATACCGATTACTCAGTCACATAAACATACATATTATAAATGTAGATACTATCAAATGTTGCATTTCATTTATTTTCCCAAATCAGGGACTGATGATGTCATCCACTTTTGCTGTTTGTTCAGTAGTCCATGGTATGAGTTTTAGAGGCATCATTCATTACTATGACATCATAAGAGTGTAACACGAGGGGCGTGTAAGTGGCTGATGACAGACATATCCTTTCAAACTAAAATTACCACCCAAATAAGTTCCATATGATTTTTCCTCATCGGGGACATAAACCAGAGTCTGACCATGATAGCAAACACCACAAGACTAATACAAGCCTTCAGAGAATTGCAGACGCATACTATGTAGGGAAACCTGCATGAAAGCTTCTCTTTGTTACATTTAGTTTAAATGAGTTTTTCACATTCACAAAGTGAGACCTGTTTTATATCTTTTGCTCACTTTGTCATGCAATACTACTATTTGAAGATACTTTGCCATTATCTTGGTTTCTGTTAGTATAATTTTGAGCTTTTAAAAATATTATACAGTTAATTTTTAAATATGGAGCATTAAAATTACATTTTAAAAATGTCTCTCCTAGCCACATCAGAAGAATTAGACAACTAGCATGAGTGCTAGAGACAAAAACGTTTTAGAAAAAAGAGAAATACAGTATAAAAATGGAGTTTGCCTTTCAATTGACCCTGCTAACATGGCTTATTTGCCATTATTAGCCTATTAGCATGTTAGCTTATTTGCTAATTAGACTTGAATGGTTAAAGCCATGACTTTTCACACACACACACACACACACGTTTTTATATCATTTTGGGGACTCTCCATAGACTTCCATGCATTTTATTGATTTTCTACAGATCTAACGATAATTTCTCTCCTCTAACCCTAATCCTAACCCTCACAGAAAACTTTTTGCATTTGTACATTTTCAAAATCACATAGTTTTGTATGCTTAATTATCCATTTCATTCGTTGGGACCCCTAGCTGGGCCCCACAAGGTTGGTGATCTCAGGTTTAACTATCCTTGTGGGGACATTTGGTCCCCACAATGTAGCATAAACATGTACACACACACACACACACACACACACACACACATACATATATGTTAGTACTCATATCATTGCAAGGACTCTCCATAGACATAATGATTTTTATACTGTACAAACGATATACGTATTCTATCCAATAACCCTACACCTACCCTAAACCTAACCCTTACAGAAACCTTTAACAAAATTTAAAAAAAAAAAATTTAATAAAAAATGCCTGTCAATCATAGTTTGTAACAATGTAATTTCACTGTACCATTCACATACTAGAAGATCAGGAAACGCAAAAAGTCTTTCCCACATGATAGTAAGCTGCTTCACTTTTGATTGTCTGTACAAAGAAGCCAATTTCTCATCCCCATGTTGCTTCAGAAATCTACATTCAGAAATCTACGTGCAATTGACCCCATTCTCCTAAATGACTAATACACGCCATACCCCATCAGACATTTTGCATGATTTCAACTGCGGTCACCTTTCTCTCTAGCGCTATTGATTTCGCATTGTGCTTGCACCCAGTGTGGGAACCAGGAAGTGATCACGTTCACAAAAACAATGATGAGGGCGATTTAGAGGTTCTATTTTTGCTCTAAAATTACATTTTTACCAGTTTTAGGGTTGGGGTTTGGATGTTGAGTTTATAAAATATGCATTCCTGTTGACTGTGTGACATTATTTACAACTAAAAATACAAATTGCTATTGGCAGCACCCTATGCACATTTCAGTTGGAAACTGAACCCCCTGAACCTCAAAAAGGGGCGGGAGCTCCAAACCACCAGCAAAGATATAGGGAGTACCCAACCTAACACTTTCCTATGAATGGAAGTGACGCCCCCTTTTAGTGTTGTCTCAACCCCCTTTTGGGCTAACCCCACCCCTTCTGGAGTAACCCCACCTCCATTTGGAGATCTCTGGCCTGCAGCTATACCTACTTGGGGAAACTACAACTCACAAGTGCCCATACATTCAACAATGCTTTCAGCTTTGGCAACAGATGGCAGAGGTTTTAATTTCAATAAGCACAAACCGATTTCTGCAGCAAAACTTTCAACCTATTGTTACCGAATTCACAGTGCAGATCTTGCACTTTTTATAGTTACCTACATGGTTAACAATTTTTTTTCTCCAATCCCCAACAACAGCGCTCATATGTTTAGTTTGCATCATGTAGATTACAGATGGAAACGAAAAAAGGCGAGAGAGACTAGGATGACCACACAAAAAAGACTCTAGGTATTTCAAGACTCTAAAAATGTATTTAATTACCTTTTCCTTCATTTTACAATATTTATGTGCAACAGTCTTTTTTCACATTTTTATCTGTGTGTATTTTAAACATAATGTATATTACAACAGGTCAACATCTGTGTAGTGTCAAAACTGGGAAATTAAGAAACATTAAAAAAATATATGATGCAAGTGGCTTATGGGGCATTTACACATTTTGTCACTGGAAGTCGAGTGCTGTGATGTTAGCCATAAGGGCCAACCCTACTGCTGGGTGACCTAAACTTATAAGTGGGCTACATAAATGGCCTTGCCATTCAAATTTGACAAGGAATTAGTTTTTGTGCCACTTAAAATCACAATTAAAAAAGAAAAAGCTAATGCATCATATGCTGAACTGTTTTATCTCAAAGTAATATTAAGTTGTTCCGAGGTGAAATGGCCTCTAGATTGTGCTAAAATTTAGTTAGATGCTCTCACAAACAGATAAGGTTTTGAAGGTCAATGCTATATTGAGTTTAAATTAAATAAATCTTACATCCCCCTACCTTAAACCTAAACCAACCAATAGTGTCATAAAAACCAAATGTGAGATGAAAAAGCAATTGCTGAAGCAACCAAATAATTTTGTTGTACTTCTATGAGCATTTCAGCTCATGTTGACCAGCTTATAAATGTAGTTAGTTATATAATGTACCTCCTCATGAATCATGTACTACAGTAAAAGTGTAAAGATGTTGTAAGATAGTATTGTGTGAGGAACAGGGCAAAAAGTACTCCTCTTTTACTTGTGATGTGTGTGAGGTAATACAAGTTATTATTGTTGTTGCACTTCTAGTGTTCATTTCACCAGAAAGGTGCAGCTATATGTACAATGAGCCACAGTGTCATACCAAAGTGCACATAGTGTACGCTGATTGCATTCATACAGACTAGTGGTCAAAAGATTGTACTTTGAATATCTAGACCACTTGACTGTGTATTAGACGGAACAGCACGCAAACAAAGTCAAGTAATCAAAGACTTAACCTTTAACATTGAATTCTGAGAATGTGAACTTTCCTCAGTTTAACTCTCTGAAAATAGTTTCAGCACATAAGAATGATTCACAACTTGTTCATTTGAGTTTTAATGTGAGCACTGCACAAGATTTCGCCATTTGCGCCATGGTGAATCCAAATAATATGATTAAACACGGTAAGTGTTTTTTGCCATACAAGGCAACATTCCATAAAACAATGGCCTAAGCCTCTTCAAGGTAATGCTGTTTCTTTTAAATCTGGCACTTTGTTTTGCTAAAAAGAAGATTTTTGGCCACCCAGACTTGGGAAACACATGGTTTGGTGCTTGAAACACTGTCTCTGGAATGGAGGAAAGGAAAGGAAACAAGAGCAAAATCATTGGCAGTGTGATACTCTCATTCACCCTCTTGAAACTGCGAATAAATATACTTCATCCCGGTCAAATATATTTTAGGTGGTTTCGAACAAATTCAGGAAATCTTGCCCCACAAATTGTCCCTAACCTCTTAAATGTTGGCTTTTCCCGTTGTGTTGCAGAAACAGTCCAGATGCCTTCATTCTGTCCAACGGCACAAGAACAGAGGGAACGAGTGGAGGTTTAAATCCACCTGCTAGCATGAGTCACCGGATCTGACTGCCAGTCTTACAGATTAAAGCCATTTCATCACACAGCAGGAAACAGGACATTAATAACAGCACAATTTCTGGAGCATTGACATAGCAACATGTTGCTTTAGAACAAAACAGAACTGATAACCAGGTAAATGCTTTGAGTAAATAGGACTAGCGAGGAAGTTTAGGTAAGCACAATTATGCTAGAAACATTCTTTGTCCAAGTGCAGACATGAGCACTTGGCCAATGCTTTACCATTGCATGGTCAGGCTGAACATACTCAACATGCGTTTTTGCCTTGATGTGACTTTGTTACTGTAACAGACCTCAGTACTCACGGGGGGCGGTATAGTTCACTTTAAAAGTGGCTACCATAGAACTGAATGTGCTATTATTCAGGTAAGTTGCTATGAATATCCTGATTTTCACTTTTTAGCAATATTCTCTTCAGTCAGTTGATCCGCCATGATAATAGTTGAATTGAAAGAGAAAACGTACCATAGAAGCGGATAGTTCACACTAATGCACACACTTGGGCACCCTGCGGGAACACTGAGAATGCAACACTTACTTGTGTTGTATTACGATTTGCGGCCTGACACATTTCTGAAGACAGCAACAAAATTGAGCTTGCATAAAGTATGTTTTGGGCTTTAGATTATGCTTGGAGATGATGAAATTATCTCTACATCATGCACTGACATAAAGAATTGATGTTCCTCACAGCGTGGACAAAATGGATCACTTCAATGGAGGCCGGCATTTTGATATTTGGCTAAACATCATCGATGCATTAAAGATCATTTTAATCAACGAAAATGGCTCAAGTTTGTTGTTTGTAGTCAGTCACACTCGTAGGTGGAATCATTGTTAATTAAGTGGAATGTTTTCTTCGTAACCAGTCTTAATATTGGAAAAACAGAAAGGTGTGAACATTAGCCAATATTTTTTAAAGCCACCACCCATTGAGGAAAAAAGTAGGGTGGGACTTGATTATGAGACAAGTGCCTTTCATTCCAAACGGGATAAATCAGCCTCGAAGGGCACTTCGAAGGGAGAAAAATCATGGCTGCCATATTGAAGGATCTCTCCAAACAGAAGTGCTAATAAATAGCTGCTTTGGAAGGCCCTTCAAAACAAACGTTTCTGTAGGGTTCAACTGATGGACACTTCGCTGCCAGAACCAGACCATACGTCATAAATCTGCAGGTTTGCCAAGTAAAATGTAAGTATAACTACCTGCAACTGCAAACACTCTTTTTCTAAAACATTTGAACCCTCTTGTTTTCTTTTTGAAATGGCTATTTGTGTTATTTGACTATAAATTTGCTTGATCTGATACAGGAGCTGAAATAAAATAAGTTGGATATACACAGTGGCATTTTATTTATTTAATAATTAAACATATACGTACATTTGTTAAACACAAATAGTTATACAAAGCTTACATTTCTTTCTTACAGTCTGATTTCAGCAGAAGAACTTTCGACCTTCTGTCACCGAATTCACCGTGACTTGCCGCAATTTCATGTCATCTGCATCCTATCTTGATTTAGTCTTGAAATTACATTTAAATCACACATATTTACCAGTTTATACTGGTATCAACTGAACATTTCATCTTGTATGTGGACAAGTTTTAGAGAATTAATATTTGTGCAGTTGTGCTCTTAAAAATACAAAGTATTGTAATATTGCTTATTAATTATATAATAAGTAGATATTTTAAAAGTGACTACTGTGTAAACTGTCATAAATATCATATCAGCTACTGCATCAACTCCCTGGGTAGAGGGTAATTTCTCTCTCTCTCTCTCTCTCTCTCTCTCTCTCTCTCTCTCTCTCTCTCTCTCTCTTGCTCTTTTAGCCCACCTCCTTCAAAGACTTGCATTGCCCCTCCTACCTGTCCATAAAAGTGGAAACCATGCTGCCCGAAGCCTCGAACAACAGTACACTTTCTGTCTTCTGAATCTTCTAACTTCACTTCTCCATCAGAGAGATAAACAGACCGGCAGAGACAGAGAGAGGCCAGTAGAGAGAGAGAGGTGAGTGCAATACATATTTAATATTGTCCGAAAATAAAACGATAATGAATATTAATCAGATGTAGCTTGCGATATTGATCGAACTATTGATTTTTATCCAACAAAGATTGTCTTGAACTGAAATTCAAAGTGGACCGTTATGTCATGCTAATTTAAAGTCATCGTAATACCAAATGTGGAGTGTGTAAAGGCAAGTAAAGATATTAGTGCTTGAAAATTTCTGCAGTCAGATCAATGAATTGTACCTTGGTAATGGACTTTGTCTAATTTTCGGATTTCCATTATTTGGATGTGCCTAGATTGAACTCCTTCAATACTGTTTAAAAAGCATCCCAGGGTGATTCCTCAAGAAGTTGTAGATTGTAGAAGAGTTCATGTCTGCAAATTCTAGGCAAAGGGTGACTACTTTGAAGATGCTAAAATATTACACAGTTTTGATTTATTTGGATATCAAATAATTATAATTCCCATAGTTCCATTTATGTTATTCCATAGTTTTGATGACTTTACTTTTATTCTAAAATGTGAAAAAAAAAAAAAAAAAATAATAATAATAATAATAATTATAATTATAATAGAGAATGAGTAAGTGTTTCAAAACTTTTGACTGGCAGTGTATATACACACACACACACACACACACACACACACAGGGTTCCCATGGCCATGAAAAACCTAGAAACAAATTGTGGTTTTCAGTCCTAGAAAAGTCATGGAATATAATTAAATCTTTAAAAGTCATGGACATTTCTATAGTAAATCTAAAGTTTTCTGGTTATGCTTAGCTCTAAAACATAAAATCGGCTAACAATGGCTTTTGTGAGTGTGATCTCTCAAATTATCAAAAAAAAAACTTTATTCATGGTTTTAAATCACAAACGACTGGAAAGGTCATGTTAATTCAGTGGTCAAAAGGTGTGAGAACCTGCTATATAAAATTAGGGTTTTATATTTGTTTTATATGAGAAACTACAGTATAATTAGTGTAGTCTAATGCATAATAAAAAGATAAAAAGCTATTAAATGTTAGCTCACAAAAAAACTAAACAAATCTGTTATAATTTATCTCACACCAACATGTATTTTCCAACCCTTATCCTTTCTTACTATATATATATATATATATATATATATAAAACATTTATAAATAATATTGTAACTTTAAAGCTTAAAAAAGGACCCAAAAGTACCATAAAATTAGCCAATGTGACTTGTGTGTCATGTTGAGTTGTTTAGTACTAAAATCAATGCAACGAGCTTAAGCTAATGAACAGACAACAGACATCATATGATTTCAGAAGACTTGAGATATGACGCAGGAGTCACATGGTCTACATTTATGGTACTTTTAACCGTATTTAAGATGAATAAACTCAAGTGGCTTTCCAGTCCTTTTGACTTGTGGCTGTCCAATCGTTGACTTTTCTTTCTTTGATTTGTATATTTCTAGAGCCACATTCACTCAAGATTCACTTTGATTTCCTGGAATGGGGCATTACTGTGAGCCAGAAGGCAGCTGTACCCTCTTTTCTCTGGTCTATGCAGTGATCAGTGCTTCATGATATTTCCTTAGGGTTCAGAAGATATTCCTGAGGGCATATGGCCAGCTCTTGACATTGGGGCAAAGCTATGGTGCTTGGCAGCCTTTCTACTTTGTCTCTTGCTATGTCTCTCTGGACCAGATGGACTTTGTTATTGGGAAATCTCAGACCAAACATGCTGTTTTATCACTCTTGGCCAGACATTGATCACTAAAACAATTAAATTGTCAGTGCAGTTTGCAGTGGTTAGGTTGTTCATCATGGTTTGATGTATGTAGAGGTTGTGTTTGTAATAATGATTTATTTTGAGGATTTAAACTTACAGCTATAATTAAATTGGCTTATTACAGTGTTTTCAAGGCTGCACTGTATTGATATTCCTCAAACGTTCTGGTTAGGGGTTTGGATTTTAAACAAAAATCAAAGTCAAAATTCATCAAAAGGATTACACAGCCACAAATCAAAAGGACTAGGCAGCCATTTGTGTTTATTATTATTAAAAATAGTTAATAGTTTATCTTTTTAGTATCCTACTTAATCATGCAATGGGAGATTTTACTTAACAAATCTCCCACTGACTTCAACACAGTGTTCAGCATTTAAAATGTTACTAGCATTAAAGACATCACCTCGATATTTGCATACTGAATTGAGATTGGTCTCCCTTTTACATCTGTTTGCTTACTGATTGTGACTGTGATTGGTTTGTCTTCCTTACAACTATTTAAACATTTATGGCTACCTTACACTACACAGCTTAAGAGTAATGCTGCCTATCGGAATTATCCTACTTCCCATTTCGGAAGTCTTGATTATGAGTGCGTCATATTCAAGTACATTATGTAGGCGAGAATAGGAAACATGGAGGATGCAAGATTCATTCTTGCATATTTCTTGAAGAACTCCTATTTTTTTTCCCCGTAATTTTAGTCAAATTGCTAACGATAATGGATTTTTTTTTCAAATACATGCTATTTCCCTCAATATGCATTAAATGGTTACTAATATACAGTACGTAAATGTATATGACCAATACGGCAATAGATAACAAGGTAACTGCATTTAGAAAAAATAACACAACCGATCTTTCATTACAGAAGACAAACTCTCCTCTGCCATGTTGAAAGTTTATGCCTCCTCCATATATAGAGTTGCCAGCTGTCCATATTTGAGAGGAAAGCAAAATGTCCCATATTGAAGCCATTGTACCAAAAGGTTTAATATTTGTTATTTTTATGAAACAGCAATAATCATGCAGCCTCTTCTGAACTTGTCTAACTATTTTTTATAAGGGCAGTAAAGCTCAGGCGAAGGGATTACTGGGAGATTTTGCATAGTTTTGGTTTTGTTTTTCCGTTTTGCACCCCTTGAACCATTAAAGGAAATAGCATTTCTTGTCTGCGTGCAACAACCTGATATTGATCAGACACATGATATTTTATTCAACTGCTTGTATTAGAATGCTACAATGAACCTTGTAAACCTTCCTGAGTCCTGTAGCATGATTTATTAAACCGACACAATCTGACATGATACGTTCTTTCTTTAATTCCCTCTGGCTATTAACAGAATGATGTTTTATAACTTGGTTTTTGATCTGAAAGAAAGACATACACTCTTTCAAAAATAGGAGCCAATAACTAGAACAGAGAGAAGGCAAGCCTTTTTGATGGATGGGGTTGTTTTCTTTTATAGATACTTATCATGACACATATTATTTGGAGAATCAATAAGAATTTTTAGTTGGGCCTTTTTTTTTTTTTTTTTTTGGCTCCATGCAGTTTGGATCATAAATGCAGCTATTGTCCTGACCTCTATGTGAAGGCCAAAAGATGTGTACCGTACAAATCATCTCTATCGTAGACGATAACAGGTCTTCTTTGGCAGTAGTATCTCATGTGAAATCAACATCGCACTGAAATGTGAACACCAAAATGCGGTGGGCCAAGTGTCTTCTGTTTAAAGAGTGGTTTGGCTCAGAGCTCAGATTTGGTTTCTAAGACGCCAGATATTTGCCTGACAAGGCTCAGGGCTACACTGTAAAAAAATCCTGTTAAATTTACAGTAAAAACTGGCAGATGTGGTTGCCAGTAATTCATCATAAAAAATACGGTAACCACGTTTCAGGCTTTACAGGACGTAATTTTGATGCCTGCATATTTTACAGTGCAATGCTGTTGTTTATACTATGAAATAATAAACTTGATATTTTAACTTTCTTAAACTGTAAATATCTGCTTTTCACTTTATAAAGTATTGTTGATCACCGTAGTAATTACAGAAGGTCACATGATGGCATGAAGTTCATCAACAGTGGCCCTTCCTGCAGCAATGACCAATAAACATGTAGAGTCATTCACACAAACACTAAACACCATCAGGGGAACACATGTGAAATTAAAATAATACAATAAACATTAACTAAACTACATCAGATATAACACAGAACATCCCAAAGTACATAACTGATATTAAAAATAAGAAACATAACTATTCCCATAAAATATAATGAAATGAACTGGGTCACACAGGGATTTCTGGAAACATCCGGTTATTGTTTTTTTTTTTTAACCGTAATTTTAACAATAATTTGCCTTAAAAAGTACATGTACTCTCTTGTTAAACATAATATACATTTTTACTGTTAATTATACAGAAAATCATCCTTTTAACATAAAAAAATGATAATTGTTTACAACATTTTACTGTAAAACTACATGTATTTTCTTTTTAAATATATGAATATTATATTAGTAATATATTTTTTCCGTATATTTTAAGGTAACTACCCGTTAACCAATTAAAGTTTTTTTTACTGTAGCATTTTTACAGTCTTTTACCGTTAAAATTATGAATGTTTTTTACAAAGTGATAAAAAATTTTAGCAAAAAAAAAAAAAAGGCGTGTGTGACAGTGGAAAAGTAAGCATAACCGCAAACGGCAGGCACTCTGACGTCACATGAGAGAGTGACATCAACAAATCTTTTTGCAGACTGATCTCACTGTGAAATCGGTGACAGTGGGTTGAAATTTCTTCAGCTGAAATCGGCCTGTGCTTACTGAAATTCTAACCACTGCCCCCAGTGGCTGTAGCTGGAAGTGTTGTTGAACTCACGGCCACGTGTGAGCTCCAGTTTGTTGGTAAAATGTCTACAGAGTGGCGCCAATAGCGAGTTGTAATTTTAGTTGTAAATGATGTAATACTGTCAACAGGAATTTACATTTTACTAACCCTACTCCCTAATCCAAGCCCTAACCCTAAACCTAACCGCCAGTGGAGTAAAACTGTTAACTTATGAGGGAAAATGCAATTTTAGAATCGTGCTCATCATTGTTTGTGAACATAATTACCTCAAAAATACCACAAGTGAGGTGGGAGAATATGATTTCTTGGAAGTTCAGCAATAAACTTTTCAAATTAAATGCTAAAATAATATAAAATAATAATAATAATTATAATAATAAATTCCTTATATTTTCAGGCTCAAATGAAAGCCATTCCTGAGAATGGGTCATGCACTTTTCTGATAAATGCTATCTGCTACCTCAACTTGGTTTATAAACTGCCCCAAACCTCCTTTTCCCATGGAAAAAAGCAACAACATATGGTTACATGAAAAACTTCCTTTCTACCTGAGAGTGTTGAGTGAGTAAGTGAGTGAGAAAAAGAGAATGTCTTTAACGGTTCCAGACTTCAGTACAGTCCCATGGTAAGTTCTGTCAGCTGTTTCTACATTTCACAGCACATTCAACCTCAGTGTATACATAAATATTAGGGCTTTCATTTGAGTAATTTTTTAATCAAATTTATTACATATTACTGTAGCGAATCACTGATTAAATTAACCACACATATATAAAAAAAATTATATAAAAAAATGAAAATAAATATATAACAGGCTAATCAAAATATAATAAATATTAACATATGTATTTATAATAATATAATAATATCAGATAATTACAAGTAAAGAAATGATTACACAATACAAACAGTGGCTTCAGATGTCAATATATGGTTTGGTTTATTTCCATATCACTGTACTTAAGCCTTTCACTGGTTACATACATGTAAACGTCAGACGGACACTTTGCAGTTTTGCAGTACACTGCTTTTCAGAATCTGTAGCCATAAACACAGCATTTTTACTTCCCCCTACAAACATGGCTCACTTCAAGCTGTAATTGTTGGAAGGAAAATTCTTTATTATGGTGGACTGATTCATAGCCAAAAAAAAGCATTATTTTTTTTGTACAAGTAATCGCACTGAATTAATGCTTTAAGTCGACAGCCTTAATAAATGTAAAAATATACACTCTGCGTGCAGTTGGTAAATTGTGTGTAGCAGGCAACATTGTCAATTTATGAAGAAATCAGTGATGTTATATGATAGGTACAGTAAGGGTGCATTTTTAAGGAACATTATCGGTATAACGGGGGAAATTTCAATGCTTGATGCCTCCACTTTTTGAAGGTGATCCATAACCATTATTTAAACCGTGCAAAACCAACTCTTTTTAAATATCAGACAGATAAATTGTTTCATTTATCATGAATAACAGACTCTGGGATTTTATTTTCACTAACCACCCACAATCTAGTTTCCTATCGTGTTCCATTACTGCAATGATAGTCTGATTACTTAGCTCTATTTGGAAGTGTTTTTTTTGGTGATTTGCTCATTGAAAAGAATGATTCATAAACATAGAATGTTTTTATAAATTCTAAAAAAGTAAATGACTTTCTTTTGGAGGTTAGGCTAGGGTTTTGGTTAGAGATAGTCTAAAGGTGAAGTTACCAGTTACAAATGCTCTGCGGTGGCACTTCCGGGTTCTTTTGGCACCCCAGAAAAGAACTACTTAGAATAGCTGTTTTTGTTTTTTTAATTGAGCTGTAATTGAGCTCTATGTGGTTTGATCTATATTATCAATAATTAGATTTGAATAAAAACAATAGAAGTCTATGAAATGTCCTAATTTAGACCAGCAAAAGGCTGGTTTATACTACACCACGATTCAAATCTGAAAAGATAAGAAATACTAGGCATCAAACATTTACAGACTGTGAACATCGCTACAGACAAAACTGGTTATTAAACTATTCTTGACTTTCAAGTCGATCCAATCTGGTCACAATCTCAAAACACAAACTCTCGGTTACAAACTTAGAAACAGTCTTGGGTGGAAAGATGCAGCCAGCATGGCATCTAGAGATTGCAATGCGAGGGTACTGGCATTAAAAGGAATACATCACTTGAATGCTTGTTCACCATCTCCATTTCTTGAGCTTTGTGGCCCTGCACACTCACTTTCCATTGGCTGGTCATCGTATGACTTCAGATTTAAGTCACAGCTCAAAAATATAAAACATGTCTTATACGCTCCAAATAGATGGAATCATTAGTTGGAAGGTGAGGGTCGGTACCAATCATATAAAATGCTAAAAATGATTTTCACAGCCTGTAATCCAGCCTTAAGTAAACAAATGTGTGTGTGAGGGTTGAAGGTATTTCTCTTTATGGGAGAAAAGTATCTCTAACCAGCTCTCCAACACTAACGTTATTTTAGAGAGAGAGAGAAAGATCTGCATTGGCTGATTGGGTGGAAACATAGAATCATGTGTGCCTGTATGCATGTGTATGTGTATTTTGGCTTCTGCTGCTGTTTATTGTCTGCCCCTAATTATCACCATTTTGCTGACTGTAAAGCACGCTAAGGTTCTTTAAATTCAGTATCCTGACCCAAAACAGCAGCCCCGAAATACTGAACCATGAATCCTTTTCCAGCATTAGTAAACCCCCAACCCCATGCTGACATACATTATTTATAACTGACTTTTGTAGACTTTAAGAGTAGACAATGCAAAACATCTGTCCAAATTATATCTCTACACAAAAACCTGATCCTTATTTGCGTCAATTCCATCACCACAAGTTCTTTATAATGGAAATAGCCCCAGTACAGAAAAAACAGATTAGCTGACATGTTACAGACTACATTGGTCACTTGGCATGTTGTGAGTTCTTTTTATTCAAAGTGACTTCTAGTACTTTATTTAATTGCAGAGCCTATGTCCCCTGAGCAACCTGTGGGAAAAAGTGCAGGTTTCCACTTTTTTTCCAGTGAATTTCCATGACTTTTCCATTGCTTTCCTGTCATTTGTGAATACGGGATAAGGATGTTTACAAATCATTTTATAGAGATTTCCATTTGTATGTCAGACACCAATCCTTGGTATCAAAGTGATACTTGAAAAGTATTCACAAATAGCAATTTTTAGCCGATAATTTTTTTTAAAGCAAATAATATAAAAATTATGTAAACTATAGCAATAACTATGATTTGTAAGATGACTTTATATTAATTTCCATGACTTTACATACTTGGAAATTCCCTGATATTTCCAGGTATACCATGAGCGTAGGAATCTTGAAAGTGCCTTAGTTGAGTCAAACTACATTTTACTGCAAGGGTACTGGGTTCAGATCCTGGACAAGCCCCCATTTTATATTACGACCTGCCTATGGTAAGGTAAAATATATCGGACATTGTAGACAGATTTTTACTCAATAATTGAAACAAAGGCTTCAGAGGCCTGAAAGGACGAAATAATTAGTAAAGCTGTAAAGTATTATTGACACCCTGCATGTTTTTCTTTGGATAGTATTTGTTTATTGTGAATTGAATTGAAACATCTGGAAGCAGTCAAAACATTTTAGTAGGAATGGAAATTTGATTATTTTAAAATCAGGGACAGGGCGATAACAGAGCTGTGGCATAAAACCAAGCTGACAAATGTTGTGGTTTTAAAAAAGAGAGAGAGAAAGCAGAGGAAAACATTTGTTCCTGCCTTCTGCAATGGACATTTAAGCTTGCTGTTGTTTCGTCATGCTTGTCCTTGTGGTTTTGACCATTGTCTGTCAATATATTTCTTGTCTTATTAAGAAAGGTGTGTAGCCTTTGGATCTTAAAACTGTACTATAATTCTTTCTGGCATGCTTGAACATCCAATGTAAGCCAGAGGGAACAAAGTGAGAATCTTATTTTGGCTTTGTAAATTGGATATAGAAGCTTGGAAAGTCAGATTGGGGCATATTCCATTTCGCAGATTGGATAAGTCCTAGTGTTTGGTTTCAGAATGAACGGAAGTCTTGGCCAACTGTTATAAGCTACGTTTTTTCCCATGACCTCTCCTGTACAACATGTCTTAAGATTGTTTTTGCATCTTTTTGACACTTCATGCAGGGTGGGTATCATGGATTAATAGTGCAATTTATTATGATACTCTGTGTCACTTACTCTGATTTTTCAGATAAGGCCAAAAAATGTTTCCCATGGAATGAGAATGAAAAACAATGTTTTGATGTCCTAATTTTTGGTCACCGAGAAAACTGGACAATTGTACAACGTTCGCTATCACTTGCAAGTCTCACAGAAAGGAACGAAAGAGTTGGTTCAGAGGCTCTGCCCAAAGACTGCTTCTCCAAAGTTACAATTCTTGGCTGAATTTGGTCAGCACTTAGAAGAATGACACAAGATCCTTCGAAAACAAATCTCTGGGTGGGGTTATAAATTGGAGAGGCCTGAGGAATGCAATTCAGACTTCAGGTCACTTCCAAGTCTCTGTTTTGTTTTTGGTGTCTGTTCTTGACAAACTAATTAATAAAAAAATGAATTAATTATAAAGGAATGAACGATTTAATAAATTAATTCATGTCAGAGGATGTGAAGTGTCTTAATTTCCTGAAAACATATCACTCGATATTTTCTTAGTCATTGTTGTTTCAAATAATTTCTCAAATATTCAAAATATTGAATGTGCTTCCAGATGGTTAGCACTGTGAATGACCATACAGGATTACATAAATTTTTCAGAGAGACTTGTCATTTCTAGACCACTAGCGGCACCAATTGTAATTGCAGTCTGTTTAAATGGCGTGACTTATGTGATAAAACAACATTGGCGTAACCAATGGCTTGCAATTTAGGGCAGGGCTACCTGACTACTAGCTCAGGTTTATGGTTTGCTGGTGTTCTTACCAGACATCATAACTAGCTTAACCTCTGTCAATCAGCTTTACCTGATAAGTTTTGCTAGTGAACAGCCAGGCTATACTACACCAGCTAGACCAGCACCACACCAGCAATGAAAATTCAGAAAGAAAGTGAAAAGTCAGGAGTGGGACCAAAGAGGTATCTCTCTTAAACATTAAGATAGATACTGAAATGTACCCTTTCATTGAGAAAAGTATTGGAATATTGGAATAGTATATGGAATGTAAAGTATTAAAAGATAATATTGGATGGATCAGTTACTGTAGAAAATATCCCAATCAACCTGCCTGACAGCATCCCAGGTAATATGGTTTATGTGTTACATTGTCTCTTAGTTCTATTCATGCTTGATCAACCAAGACCTCAGTAAATGGAATAAAAGTCATCCAAGACACACACTGACCTTAATATGTCTATGTGTGTTTGCATCAAGTAATCATTCCATAAAAAAGTGTGTAATACACTTGCACAGTAGGGTTATGTGCCCTCATATTTTTTGGAGGGTATGCAAATTTGATTAGGTTTTTACAGCTTTCTACAATTGGCTTTGAAACGCTCTTTCTAAACTTTTTGATGTACATGTTTGTCCTATAGGTAGTTACTGCCCTCTAGTGGTCATGTTTAAAATGACCAAAGTCATGTATATTTACATGTATATGTATAGTGTATATATAATTCCGCAACAAATACACTATTTTCATGTATAATTCCTTTTATTAATTTTTAATGTGCTACTTATTTTCCTTTGTTTTCAAGTATTGGCTAAGAATAATGCCTATAGCATAAAATAAACTAACACATATGGCAATTTGGTTACTACTACTAATTAAATCTTGACTGCTTTTTACATAGCTTACTAAATAAATAAAGGAACATAAAATACAGATTTAAGTTCAAACTATTTAATTATGTGAGAAGAAAGACACAGCTGCAAGAAACACACATGAAAGACTTTGATTTGTTTTGTCTTGGGTATTGTAATATGTGAACAGGTTGAGCAATGCGAATGAACAAGAAAGTGAAAACATGGCTTTACTTTCCGAATCAGTTTGTTTTAACTCTAACCTAACCCTAACTTTTGTTGCGACTTCCACTGAGGGCTAGAAACATGCTAGCCAGCTGAAATTAGATATGCTATACTGTAAACTATACAATATTCCTCAATGTTATAATTTTCTGTATCATTTTATTAATTTAGGATTAATAAATGCAAAGACAGTGCTTCCAAAAAGTGTCTCCATGATAGTAATTATGAATATGTGTTGTGGAACAACAATCAGAACAATATGTAATGTGAAAGGCAAATAAATGATTGACTTTAATTATTTCACCTGTTTATTTTCCTTTTTTATCTATTATTCTATTCAGTTCTAAGAAAGAGAGGGTCTAATGTTGATCATGTGAGGGTGAAATAATCTTGGAGTAGTATTCATTCTGTCAAAGACTCTAGAGAAATACACTTTTGACTTTTGATTAAAAGGTGCAATTATGAGTAACTTCATCTTCATTGTAGGGCTAGGAAAAAGTGTTAGAATCACATGACCAGCTGAATACTGCTCGCTAAATCTCAATAACCATCCTGTTACTTTCACTCATTGATTAAAGTAATCATGGCTGACTGTGATTACTAAAGTTCTACAATGGCATATGAAACTGAATTGACCGATTGATCCAAGATGGTGGTGCGGTAGCACGCAGCGGCCACTCCAGATCCAAAATGGTGCTATTTTTGTCACTTAGTCCGACTTTTATGGCACATGGTCATCGAAGCAACCAGTGTTCGTTTCTAGCATCGCCAGACACTGTTAAAATATAGGATTCATGCAACAACCAAGCTGCATGATGATCTGCAGTATTTGCTACGCAAACTCTGCTTGCTGCGGAGACCAGGCCTCCAGAGGGGGAGGGGACGTCGTAAGTGGTGTGCGAGGAAGTGAAAGCGCGGCAAGAGGGCGGGGGTCCATGCTAGGCCAAAAACAAACCCTAGCCAGCCGGCTCTCCTGTCTATCCTGCTCTCAAATGTTTGCTCCCTGGACAATAAACTGGACTACATCCGACTCCAGCAGACTACGCAGCGTAAGCTTAGAGACTGCTGCGTCTTTGTTTTCACGGAGACATGACTCAGCGACAGAGTTCCAGATGCCGCCATTCAGCTAGGCGGGCTCGCCTCGTTTCATGCCGAAAGAAAGGCAGCTCTGTGCGGTAAGACTCGCGGTGGTGGCTTGTGTGTTTAAATCAACACGGAGTGGTGCAATAACTCAATGCTAGTCTCTAGTTACTGCTCATCGCTGGTGGAGCGTGTGACTGTTAGATGCAGACCTTTTTGTTTACCACGGGAATTCACCACTGTTATTATAACCAGAGTTTACATTCCCCCCAGTGGTAACGCTAAGGAAGCGCTCTGTGAACTGTATGGGGCTATGAGCGAACTGCAGAACACTGTGTTGTCGTCGGAGATTTCAACCATGTGAATCTCAAGACAGTGCTCCCTAAATTCCATCAGTATGTGGACTTTGCAACGAGAGGGGCGAACACGCTTGATCTTGTTTACACAAACATCCTAGGCACGTACCGGGTGGAGCCCCGCCCCGCTACTCAGACCACATCTCTGTTATGCTAATTCCAGCATACAGACCGCTCGCCAGACGCACAAAACCGCTCCAGAAGCAGGTGAAAACCTGGCCAGCATGAGGCATCTCTGCTCTTCAGGACTGTTTTGAGTGTACTGACTGGCATATGTTCAGGGAGGCTGCAACATATTGCGACTCTACCAACTTGGAGGAATACACAGCATCAGTGACCAGCTACATCAGCAAGTGCATTGATGATGTCACCTTCTCCAAGACCATCACTACACGCTCCAACCAGAAGCCAAACTGTCCTGGGACTTCAGAGAGGCAAAGCGCGCACACGCCCAGAGAATCCACAGTCACATCCAGGACAGCGGTAACAAGTGGCACATGTGGCAGGGCATCAAGGCCATCACCAACTACAGGACAACATCAGTTGCCTGTGACAAAGATGCCTCCCTTCCTGATGCGCTGAACGACTTCTACACTAGGTTTGAAGAACAGAACGACGTGGTGGCGAGGAAGACCACCCCTCCTCCCAATGACCAGGTGCTCTGTTTTACCACGGCTGATGTGAGGAAAACTCTACATAGGGTCAACCCAAGGAAGGCTGCTGGACCAGACAACATTCCTGGCAGAGTGCTCAGAGGATGTGCAGTCCAGCTGGCATGTTCTTACTGACATCTTCAACATATCTCTGAGCAGCACCGTCGTTCCAACGTGCTTCAAGGCCACCCCCATCATCCCCATGCCAAAGTCTTCAGTGTCCTGCCTCAACGACTACTGTCCCGTCACACTCACACCCATCATCATGAAGTGCTTCGAGAGTCTCGTCATGAGGCACATTAAGACCCAGCTGCCCCCCCTCACTAGACCCACTGCAGTTTGCGTTTCGTCCAAACCGTTCAACAGACGACGCCATCGCCACCACCCTCTATCTGGCCCTCACCCACCTAGATAAAAAGGACTCGAATAAAAAGGTTTGAATGCAGTTCATAGACTTCAGCTCAGCATTCAACACAATAATTCCTCAGCACCTGATTGGAAAGCTGAACCTGCTGGGCCTGGACACCTCACTTTGCAAATGGATCCTGGACTTCCTGACTGGGAAACCTCAGTCAGTCTGGATCGGGAACAGCATCTCCACCACCACCACACTGAGCACTGGGGCCCCCCAGGGCTGTGTGCTCAGTCCACTGCTGTTCACTCTACTGACTCACGACTGTGCAGCAATGCACAGCTCGAACCACATCATTAAGTTCGCCGATGACACAACCGTGGTGGGTCTCATCAGCAAGAACGACGAGTCAGCATACAAAGAGGAGGTGCAGCGGTTAACGGACAGGTGTAGAGCCAACAACCTGTCTCTGAATGTGGACAAAACAAAAGAGATGGTTGTTGACTTTAGGAGAGCACAGAGTGACCGCTCTCCGCTGAACATCGACGGCTTCTCTGTGGAGATCATCAAGAGCACCAAATTCCTTGGTGTTCACCTGGCGGAGAACCTCACGTGGTCCCTCAACACCAGCTCTATTACCAAGAAAGCCCAGCAGCATCTCTACTAGGAAAGCACATCTCCCACCCCCCATCCTCACTACATTCTATAGAGGGACTATTGAGAGCATCCTGAGCAGCTGCATCACTGCCTGGTTTGGGACTTGCACCATTTCGGAGTGCAAAGCCCTGCAGAGGATAGTGAGGACAGCTAAGAAGATCACCGGGGTTTCTCTTCCCTCCATCAATGACATTTACAAAAAACACGGCATCCGCAAAGCCACCAGCATTGTGCTGGTCTCCTGCCGTCTGGCAAGTCACGGCCAGACTGTGTAACAGCTTCTTCCCCCAAGCTATCAGACTCCTCAATACTCAGAGACTGGACTGACACATACACACACGTGTCCTTAGTTGCACTTTCATTATTGTCACTTTATACCTGGCTGCTACCTCAATAACTGCTATGTGCATAGAACACTCATCTCATAGTATGTTATGTTTACATTTGGCATTTTTAGAAACTGTCTTCTTTTTTGCACTACTGTGTACTGGTCGGCGCTGCGTTGTCTCTCACTGTGCCTATTGTCCTGTTAATTTTTAGTAATTTATTGTACTGTCCCGTACTTTTTGCACACATTTGCACGTGCACATTATATAGGTATGTTATTTAGTCTATGTAGTCTCATGTGGTTCTGTGTTTGTCCTATGTTGTTTTATGTAGCACCATGGTCCTGGAGGAAAGTTGTCTTGTTTCTGTACTAACTGTATATGGTTGAATGACAATAAAAACCACTTGACTTGACTTGTAAATTATGCTATACATCCAAGCCGCTAGGTGTCACTGAAAGTCCAAGACTACAAAGACAAAAGTTTGAGTGCTCCTTTAATGTAATGCAGGTTCTGCAAAAAGGCTGAGGTTAGGATGGGGCAAACTATATTAGACCTGATGGCAAACCTGCACTCTGTGTGTAAGCACAGCAACAGTGCTGTTTCTAATTTAACATTTGAGGAGTGTGTTTACATAGTCTAAAAGGCACAAAAAGCGGCCTGATTATTTCTAAAGGTCAGAAAGGGTGAAAAATAATCATAATTTAATAACTTAACCCTACATGCTTTTGGTGTAAATATTACAAACATTATAAGGGAACCTAGGTTCATTTATTCTGATTGGGTAAAATTACAACTTTTTTATTAAAATCATACAGCTATGCAGTACCACTTTCTCTACAATTTATCTGGTAATATTTTGAATTTATCTATTAAATGTAAGGCATAGATGTGCTTTTAATGCACTTGCTAGTTTTCCTTCTAGCTTTCCAGTTTCAAGACATAGGAAATGTCCAGTGTAGTTCCAAGTGTACCAACTCCATCTCCTCTACTCCATTCCACAGGACATGGCTGAGCCTCTCCTCTCTGCCCGCTTGTTTGTACTGGTGGAGCACCTCTGTCTTCTACATCATATCCATGCGGGGGCATTTTATGGGCACAAACCACTGCCCCAACAGCACCAACCTCTGCCACAGATACCTCACCAGCTGCATGGCAATGAGGGGATACCCCAACAACATTACCATGGGAAGGAAATGCCACACATGCCTTATGGAAATGAGATGCCTTTGCTTCCACAGTATGGAAAAGAACGTCCACAGATACCCATGCACATGGGAAAACCCAATCTAGGAAAAGGTTGGGTTTAAAACTTGCTTGGCAAATCATTAACACTCTCACATATGTACTGAATTGATGTAATTGCCAATTAACAACAAAACATCAAGCAGCATTAAAAAGTACAAAATATATATACAGTATATACTGTGTATATATAAATATATATTTGTTGGACAGCCTTTGTTTGCCATAAGTTACATAAGGTATTATGGACAATACACTGTTTTGGAATTGCAAAGTTTAAAGATAATATTAAACATCATTATAGAAATCTGTGAAATCATAAGCCCATTATTTAGATATAGTCAAATTATATATTATATAGAGTTTCCAATTAAAAAAACACTGCACTGTATTTGAGAACAGAGCAATGTTTGCCAGATCCCCATTTAGGTGACTGACAGGTAGCAATTATATACATATATTTAAAAAAGTCTAACTTCTTGTATTTGTATGAATTATAAAGATATCATAACATACATAAGGATAGCATTTAAACTTGTTTAAAATCTAATCCAAATCTAGGCCAGCACACAGGCTGCATTTCCCATTTGCATTTTAAGTTATTATTAACTCATTCCTGTCTCATTCCTGCTTTTCTCCATCTCCAAGGCACCAAAATACATCATAAATAATCCATTGTCAGATGAAACTGACTTGGTGCATATGGTTCCAGTCTCCTAACAGACATACTGTATTGATTATCTAATTTAAGCTCTATTGCATTCACTCTTAAACAGATGCACATCAAATATATATTGATCCATACATGCAAACAACCAGAAATTCATTAATTAACTTATGTATCCATTAATTTTCCATCTAGTCATGCAAATACTATTTTTTTTATTGAACAATTGCCAAATGGTTTGAGTTTTTTTCCCCAGGTGAGTCTGTTCCAAGAGGAGAGAAAGGTATCCCTGGCGAAGCTGGTCAAATGGGGCCTCCAGGACCTCAGGGCCCCCCCGGACTTCCTGGTCATGGCATCCCAGGACCTCCTGGAAAACCTGGTCCCCAAGGTCCACCAGGATATCCTGGGATTGGAAAACCAGGAATGCCAGGATTGCCAGGAAAACCTGGGGGCATAGGTTTACGAGGACCAAAGGGTGAGTTAGGACCAGTTGGTGGTAAAGGGCCAGTAGGATTGCCAGGACCTCCAGGATTTCCAGGGCCCCATGGCTTACCAGGTGTGGGAAAATCAGGTGGACAAGGACTTCCAGGACAACCTGGGCCCCGTGGAGAACCAGGAGACAAGGGCCTTCCTGGGATGCCTGGCATTCCAGGGCTAAAAGGTGAGAATGGAATTGGTCTCCCAGGACTCCCAGGTGTAAAGGGACCTTCTGGACCTCCAGGACCACCAGGACAAGGAGGGCAACCAGGTGTTGGCAAGCCAGGACTGATCGGACTACCTGGGGCTCCTGGAGAGCCAGGTATTCCAGGTGCACCCGGAGAACCAGGACTAGTAGGAGTTACTGGGGAGAAAGGGCAAATAGGGCCTCCAGGACTACCAGGTTTTGGTAAACCTGGTTTGGATGGATTGCCAGGAAAACCAGGTCTCCAAGGTGGAAAAGGTGAGCCAGGTCTCCCTGGTTTACCTGGGGCTCCAGGCTTGCCTGGATTCGGCAAGCCTGGATATCCTGGCCTCAAAGGTGAAAAAGGACAAGGTGGGTTGCATGGCCCTCAAGGCACAAAAGGTGAGAAGGGTTATGGTGGTCTTCCTGGAATGATTGGGCCACCAGGTCCAAGTGGATTCCCAGGTCCTCCAGGTCTCTTGGGACCTCCTGGAAACATTGGTTTCCCTGGTCCAAAAGGAGAGGGAGGTGCAGTAGGACCAAAGGGAACACCTGGTTCAAAAGGTGATCCAGGACCTCCAGGACTTCCAGGAAAATCAGGATTTCCAGGAGAATTAGGGCAGCCAGGACCTAGAGGCTTACCTGGATCCTTGGGGCCTAAGGGTGAAAATGGACATAAAGGCTTGCCTGGCCTACCTGGATTCCCTGGGAAGCCTGGTGCAAAAGGAGAAGGTGGATTTCCAGGACAGAATGGCCATCCAGGGCCGATGGGAATCCCAGGATTAATGGGTCCAGCAGGACCAATAGGCCCACCTGGTCTCCCAGGGCCAAAAGGAGAATTTGGGCCACCAGGAAGACCTGGACCACCAGGTGAGGGAAAACCAGGATTTACAGGCCCATTAGGTCCCCCTGGTATACCTGGACCTGGTGGACCCCCTGGTCAACCCGGAATACCTGGTCCTCCTGGCCCACCTGGGCCTCCTGGGCCTCCTGCTCAATCTTCTGTAGCCGGGCAAATCCTTCCTGAGACAGGTCCTGGGCTAGATGGAGTCAAAGGTGGTTATACGAAAGAAAATTTTGGTGGAGCCATATTTGGTAGGAATGGCCTAGAGATGCCTGCATTTACTGCCCAGCTAACAACACCATTCCCTCTAGTTGGGCAGCCTGTTGTCTTCAACAAACTTCTATATAATGGCAACCAGAATTACAATCCTCAAACAGGCATCTTCACTTGCAAAATACCTGGAATTTACTACTTTGCCTACCATGTTCACTGCAAAGGAGAAAATGTATGGGTGGCCTTGTACAGGAACAATGAGCCAGTTATGTACACATATGATGAATATAAAAAAAGTTACCTGGATCAGGCATCAGGGAGTGCAGTGCTGCCTTTACAAGCTGGAGATACTGTATATGTCCAGCTACCGTCAGACCAAGCTGCAGGACTTTATGCCGGTCCATATGTCCACTCATCATTCTCTGGGTATTTGTTATATCCTATGTGAAAAAAAAGTGTCACCCATGGCCAAACAGTAAAAAAATAAATGTTACACACTTCAAACTTCAAATGTGTATGTTCCAACAGTGGAGAGACTTGTTCAAAAATGTAAAGAATTGAAGGGACAATTTTCAAATGTGGTCAGTCCACTTTTTTCCGGAACTAGCTGGTCACACATTAAAACACTAAATAAATTAATACATTTTGTTAAAGGAATAGTTCACCACAAATTATAACTCTGTCATCTTTTACTCACTCTTATGTCATCTCAAACTCATATGAATTTCTTTCATACTCAGAACACAAAGATATTTTAATGGAGGTATGTCTGTTTGTCCATAAGTGAATGGTAACCAAATTTAGGGAATCGCATGGGGATTTAGGCATGCCAAATTGGGGAGAAGGGGGAGAAAAACAAAAGGACATAAAGGCAGCATAAATGTAATCCATAAGACTCCAGTGTTTTAATCCATGTCTTCTGAAGCGATCCAGTTGGTTTTGTGAGCGAACAGACCAAATATGTAACTCCCTTTTCACTGTAAATACTGCCATTGCAGTCTCTAGGCACGATTATTATTTCAAGCTTGATTACACTTCCTAGCACTTGATGCATGCACAGAGTGTTAGATGGCATTAGGAAGTGTAATCGAGCATGAAAACATGATTGCCAAGGAGACTGGATTTTTAGTTAAAATGAGTAAGATTTTAGCCTGTTCTGACCCAATATCGAGTGGATGGCTTCAGAAGACATGCATTAAACCACTGGAGTTTTATCAGCATCCGAAATATACTCTTGTTTTCTTTGTTTATTTCGAGTGAGTCAGTTAATTCAGTTAGTCAGATTTATTTAGTAAGCTCCAACTGATTCGTAAGTCTTGTTAATTCACAAATAAGAGCCAACTCATAAGAGTAATTCATCCGGAAATCAGACAACAGTGTTAGTTGTCCACTGTAGTTGGTTATTTTCTAAAATGAACCGGCTCAAATAAACATTTGTTTGGGGTTTGGAATCTTACTGACTGTAGACCAACAGAGCACCCTTGAGGACAAAACTGGAACATTAGTTTTAGAAGCTGACACAGACATTGGGTGCGTTTACATACACTTTCTTACACCAATTATGCGTAATAAGCCGGCAGCGTGTGTGATCATGTAAGCGCAATAAATGTTGCTGCTTTATCGGTGTAAGGTCATAAACACCATAAGAATAAACCAGTCGACATGGGTAGATTTTTGACAATTATGGCGATTTTGCATCTAAACGCCTTAACCTGCGCTCTTACTGGCTCATCCAATTTGTGCACATGTTGAGTCCATGCCTCTTCAAGGTTTGACGTCAAAAGCAGAGAATAATGCAAATATTTCAAATTTCATGTAAATGCAGATTACTTGCCATTACATTACTTGTCAGATATTTTAAATAAGCTGATTTTAGACAGTAATCAGTGTATTGGTGTGCATGTAAACAGACTAATTAATAGAAAAGAAAAAGCACTTGGCAGAGAGGCAGGTGACTCTGTGAAATTCACCAGCCAGTTAGAAAATTTGTAGCTTGGTGGGTGTTCATTTCAGACCCTTTAGGCTGCCCTTATGTCCTTTTTTTTTAACTTGAATCACCATTCACTTACATTGTATGGACAAACAGACATCATACTGTATCTCCATTAAAATATCTTAATTTGTGTTCTGCAGCAGAAAGAAAGTCATGCAAGTTTGAGATGACATAAGGGTGACTAAATTATGAAAGAATGAACATTTTGGGTGAAATATTCCATTATAGGTCTTTTTTTATAGGTGAATTCATATATTGTGAGAGAATGTTGCAAATATGTTTTAAGCATCCACATTATTACACATCTTACAATACATATGGTTCATACATATGGATCTAGCACTTTGATAGAACTCATGTCACATTATTTATTTTCATATTTCCTATTCTTTTGTAGTAGTTTGTATTAGTTGTGTATAGCTGGGGTCACATTGACTACATATCAGTGTAAAATGATGAAATACTCAGATTGTCAGATATGGAGAATGTTTTGTTTGGCTAGAGGTTTGATATGCACTATTTTCCTGCTGTTGTAGTAATTTCTTATTGTACCATCTCTATGACCTTCAAGAGAGTAAATAAGCACATAAGGGTTTGAGGTACATTTTATTTTTAAATAATCACATTATCTAACAGTAAAACAGTACAATACATATATGAAATTGTCTGAACCTAACATTTAGGTTATTTTATGCCGATTCAAAAAGACCAGGCCATTGTTTATCAAAGCAAGGGATAGTCAATGTTAATGAGTACAATATCACAATTTCAAGTTGACAGGCCAATTTTGTTCAAACACATAAACATTCTAAATTGCAATCAAGCAGTCTTTGACGTTTGATCTTAAAATGTTTTATTTTTTATCTTAAACATCTCTGTAATTTATTTTTAGATTTACTACTGAATGCTTACATGTGTATATGTGCAAAAAGAGGGTGAGGTACAAAAAGAAGGAATCTATCCTTTTTTTATTATTATTTCTGACAATGGTGTTAAACTGTTAAATGGACATTGACTGAAGTTGTAATGTCATTATATATTTTTGAATAAATTGATTTGACTGAGATTGTGTGCATTTGTAATTGGGGCATTACAAAAAATAACAAGCTCCTGGTTTTATTTATGTATATACATTACAAGCTATGATGTCATCTTACCATAATGTTTCAGCATAGTTGAGCTCTCACCACATTTTTCACATTTTTTATTTTATTTTATAATGTTCACTGAGGTCCACTTATAAAGTTAGTAAGATTTGTCATCAAATATAGTCATAATTTAGAAATAATTGTCCATTTTCTATCCAGTTTTTTAATTATTTTTTTAAAAAGCTCAATTTTTGGGCTGTTCCCCCTTTAAGACTTCAATGAAATGCCCACTGCTATGATTGGGTAACATCTTTGCACATGAATTAAGTGTCAACATTCTCGCCTGTACATGTGTGGAATTGTTTTGAAAACTTGGATGGTTTCTGCAGTACAGCTGCTAAATAATATGTACGTTGTTTTAAAGGGGTTTAAGATATTTATATTGCAAATCAAAAACGTATTTTGTTGCAATGTATATTGGGGCGAATACACTCTCACCTTTCTGTTCACTTCAATCCATCTTTAACTCACAATAAAACAAACTCTCTCTAATTTATGAAGCTGTGTATTGCCAATTTTCTTCACAATAAGAAATGCACAGTGACATATATTTTGATTCAATAAGTCACAAGCCATCATGTTATAATCTAGCTGCTGCAAGCGCGCTCGAGGGATGAGCGTGCCCGTGACAGAGTGTGCATCAGCAGGGTGCAGTTTCAATCTCTTCCCCTCAGATCGGGACACTTTGTGGAACTCATAGAAGAGGCGCTGTCCGCACAGATAAATGACAGTTTCGGAGTTAGTAGTTATTTACATGATCTACTTCCGTATTATTTGAACTTTAATAAAGCTATAACACATTAAATATAACTGCATTTAAGATGTAACCCCGGGATGTTTCCTTTAAAAACGCTAGACATGCAAGTTTTGCTCCAGCTCCACTAACTCCACAACGATAGTGCTTCTGTATTTACTTATTTAATATTTTTTTTCATTATAATTCCCTCATACTTTGCGATCTGCATCACCTGAAGCTGTTTGGAAAGTTTACAGTGCATCTGGACTGTGAGCTGTGTAATTCTTCCTCTCCTTCGGTCAGGCGCCAACTGCAATGCTGCTCTCGGGCGTCATCATTAGAGTTTAATGTGATCCCATGTTACGCTAATGACATTAAACAACTATTTGACCACAGAAATTTTGTTAATAATGTCGACTAATCGTTTCAGCCCTAATATGAAGCAATACAATTAACATGGATACTCACACTTGTCTGTTGCGACATTAATGTTGGGTGCAATATAGTTGGCACTGCATCACTACATCAACTTTTAATTGAAATATCTCTGCAAAGCCTGTGTCGAACTGTGTATTGTTTGAAAAAGTATCTACTGTAAAATTAAGCAAACAAACACTGACGTGATCTGGGACTTCGTTAAAAATAAACAACTGCCACTCTGTCCTAATGTTTGGATCATTATCAATCAAATGCAAAGAGTCTGTTTTCCTTAATCTGACATGGCACAACATTTTGTAAACTTTGCTGTCATCTCAAACCTCTTGTTCCTTGTTCCATAAGAGTCGTGTCCGACTCTTATCACCGCTCTAGCCGTGAACCTGTGGGCGGGACAAGGAGGCGATGATGAAGAAGTAGGCATTGACCTGTTGTTGCAGAGGCAGACTGCTGATGTATTCATCTCTATTACGGAATAGAGGTGAGGAAGTAGAAAACGAGTCGTTTAGGTACATTGGTTTCAATAAAGCCTTTTTTTGGAATAACAAATACGTTTTGAGTTCTGAATCTTACAATATGTTTATATAGTACCACTCAGTTTATCTCAGTTAAGTTCAGTGACTTTATTATACACAATGTGGAAATTTGTCTTCACCATATACAATTAAAACAACAGCACATCACATAAACAAATATGATACATTAAAAGCATACCCTCTGTAGGCATATTCAAAACCCACATATACAACTACACATTTAATAATCTGACTGCAGTTGGCACAAATGTCATCTGATACATATTCTTGATAGCCTGTGGTTGCCTAAAACTCCTCCCTGAGGGTAAAAACTGAAAGTGACTGTATAGAGGATGGGTAAGATCCTCTATAATTTTTTTTTACTTTGGATATATATCTATCTATCTATCTATCTATCTATCTATCTATCTATCTATCTATCTATCTATCTATCTATCTATCTATATATATTGTTTAGTTGCCTCTGTGTCTTACCTACAAATTTATTTGCTACATTAACAACTTGTTTTTACGTTCAGGTTTCCATACCACATGGTCATATTGAAAGACAAAATGCTTTCCACGAGTTTCTTGTAAACCATTTCTAAATTGTCTTTACTTACACCAAAGTGGCTTAACCGCCTAATAAAATTCTCTACATTGCTTTTGTAAAAACAATCTGTATTCTCAGTAAAATTAAGATGACTATCTATACATGTTCCCGGATATTTCAAACTGTGATATTTTTGAACCTGTGTTCAAAATAGATGTCTTTGTCAATTTCCATTAATGAACACTCTTTGTGGATGATTGGAAAGAAAATCTCTGATCCACCAGATAAGGCCTCCATTAACCTGTAAATCAAGTAATCTCTGTAAGAGAATGTCTATCTTCATTCTACTGAAAGCTGAAATACAATCTGTAAATAAAATTATAACATAATATCACATAATAATACTATGAACTCTTATGTCAACAGATCAAGGAAAATTAGATTTCTCATTGCATGACACATTTAAATGATGCACTCAAAGTGGGCGTGATCAGCAGTGGAGTGAGGGGAGAATTGGGAGTGAACACAACTGTATGATCCAGTCCAGATTATTTTAATAATACAGTTAACAGCATCAAAAATTCTCACAATTGCTCATTACAGAATGCACAGATAAATTATACACTGTTCTTTAGCTCACAATACATTACTCACACTGGAAATGTATATCTGTAACTTAATACACAATTATACCATGGGTCTGTTGAATGCTTGATTCTGACTGGCGTTGACATTGACTAGATGATTATTTCAAACCCAGAAGACAAAAATATCCAAAACAATCTACTTTTCCTCTTGACATAAAAAACTTATGAATGTTGACATTCTCTGCCCTTGTGTGCAACAAATATAAGCCTGTTAAAATCTCAAAAAATGTGTTGTAATGTTTCATGACCAGTGTTTCATATGCTCGGGCCCCTTTCCTACTCATGGTGGTGATGAGGTTTATAGCAGAGTAGTGTCATTGAACAGCTTGATGTCTGAGTGGTGAATAGCACAGGATTCATAGACAATTGGGAGAGTTTTTGAGGTAGACCTGACTTGCTAAAGAGAGATGGACTCCATCCCTACAGGTTGGTGCTGCTCTTCTCTCTAGTAATTTGGCTCATAGTTTTAATAATGATAGTATTTGTCACATAGGTCACATAAACTACAACATATAGAGACGGTATCACCTAGATATCATATAGAGACTGTGTCTGTGTCTGTTGCTCATGAGCAACTTCAATCCTTCGCTGTCATAGGCCATGAAGAGCTAACAAAACTTATAAAAAAATCAAAAGCCACAACATGTATGTTAGATCCAGTACCAACTAAGCTCTTAAAAGAGGTATTCCCAGTAATCTCAGGGAATCTTAACTCCTCACTATCCTTAGGACATGTCCTAAGAAACTTTAAAATGGCAGTTATCGAATCATTTATTAAGAAGCCACAACTTGACAAAACAGAGGTACTTATGATTTGACCAAAAACCTTAAAAATAAGTCTCCCTAACACTGTTCAAGATGCAGACACACTCACTCAATCTATACTAAAGACTCATCTATTTAGCCAGACATACACGTAATTTATCCTTCAACTCAAAATTAGGCTGCTTTAGTTAGGTCTGCCGTAACCAGAAACATCAAGCATGATCTATAACTCTACATAAAATGTAATGGCATCTACACTAATATTAATCTATTTGTTTCCATGTCTCAACCTCTGGATTCATATCCACCTCCATTCGTGCTTGGTGTCTGACTCCACTGCTATGTGTCGCTGAGAGATAGCAATAAACTACCGCCGGTGCTTGACAGACATTCATATGCCACTGCCTGAACCTTGGACTTAGGATGAACCCCACAGAACCTCACCAAAATGACCTGCAGGTTGAACTGTGGTGCACCTCATAATTTATCTCTGCCTGCATCAACTTTGTTTACTGATGGACTACACTCTTGAAATGGAATACATAAACTATGAATTACATAAACCTTCATCAGCCAACTAACAAAGGACAATTGCATCTATATGAACTTCTGCATTAAATCCAGTAGGGACTTCAAAGACATTAGTTAGTAATCTTAAAGTTAATAAAAAATATTTTATTTTCATTTTTTAAACACTGGAAAACCATGACTTGCACTGCACACAAATAACTAATATTGGCATCACATTCATGATGTTAGCCGGAGGGGAACTGGGCCCCACAGTGAGTCTGGTTTCTCCCAAGGTTTCAAGGTTATACCAACATCTTATGGAGTTTTGTGTTCCTTGCCACCTTCAGCTTGCTCACTATGGTTCTAAATACAATTGTTTTTTAATTATTTATTTTTATACACAATTTTAAATCATATTTAATAAAACTACACAATGATCACTAAAACATTATAGATATTACAGTTTCATTTTGTGTGTGTGTGTGTGTGTATGTGTATGTTCATGCATGATTTCCTGTAAAGCTTCTTTGAAAAGGTTTGTGTTGTGAAATGCACTATATTCAAAATGACTTGACCCTTTAAAGCCTAATGTATCAAATATGATACATAAAAATGATTTTTTTTACGATTTATTTTTTTAATCTAATGGAACTTTTTAAAAAAAAAATTTAAAAAATGTTGCTTTTTCGGACAATTCTTTCATATGCCAGGATTTACAGGATTAATTTTCTTTTGGGTTTGCTGCGATAGATGACTCGCCCAGAGATGTCGTTTCACTTCCATACCAAAGAGGGCGCTGTACAGCCCAAACGAAGCGAACGCACAAGTAGAAGAAGAAGAGCTACAGTTGCTCACGTTTCTACAGTGGATATATAAAGTTGTTGGTGGGTGCATATTAAATTAAGGTAAGAATGTTTTTGTGTGCCTGTTTATATGTTGGACATATGTCAGGATGCTTCTGCTTATTGTAAAGTCGATTATGATCGTGACTGAAGGGACCTCTGCGAGCTCTAGGAAACGTCAGCAAAAGCCAGTAAATCTTGCTGTGAGCATATAATAGTTGTAGGATCTGAGCGAGTTTCATTGCATTAGAAACAGAAAATTGGCTGATAATTTGAATTCGAGTTATCAGATCATCTTGTGGATGAATTAGTATGTCGCCCAGCTGTTTGACAATTTTTGATAAGGTCGTGAACTCATTAGGGAAATCTAGGCTTACTAAAATAGGAATTGTTACTAAAAAGCATTATTTCTTCATTAAAGTACTTCGCAATTTTTTTGCATAGTCATAATTTATACTTTGTTCAAAAAGTACATGATACTCTTTGTAAGACAAAATGGAGATTATTTGCGGAAGCATAAATCATTTGTATGATTTACAGAGACACACGTTTGTATTAATGGTCCTCTCATTTGCTAGCGGATTTATATTCCTGATAAATTGACATTTCTTACCCCTCCCTGAAATCATAACGTTTACTCTGTTACAGGTTAGTGCCGCGATAAATATTTAAAACCAGGTTTCTTTTTGGTATAAATTCATGGTGAGTTGGGTTCCCTTTCGATTCAGTTCACTCAACATTGCAGTAAGCACTATGTCCTTCACATGACCTTATTGAAACCCTTATACAATCACGCCAATCTTCTGATTGGCAATAGTGTCTGAGCCCGCCCCATTTGGCCCGCAGTAAGCCTATATAAGGAGGAGCTCAGTCACCATTTCTTCAGAATTTAATTCCTTCAAGATTGCGATCTTCATCTTGGAACCCTTTCTGCTTCGCCGTTGATGTACACTTGCAGCAGACGGAACGACTCGTCACCTGTGCTCAGAGCCTTCACCGAGAGGCTATCAGCTCCCCTGTGTGTTCCGGTGAAGAGTTCTCCAAATCGCCGCCGAAGACGATCTCGGTGAACGAGTTCTTCGCTTCAGACACTTGTCGTCGATCAACATGGCGCTTCAGCAAATCCCCTACCTGCTTCACACAGTGCTCTCGGTTACTGTATCCTTGTGCGTGTGTGTGTGTATATATATATATATATTAGGGCTGTCAATCAATTACAATTTTTAATTGAATTAATTACATGGTGTCCGATTAATTAATCGCATATACAAATATTTGCTGAGAAAGCCCCTCATATAACAATAATTCAGTATATAAAGATTATACATATTTATACATAGTTATCTTTAAATATTAAACAATTATTTATATAATACAAAATATTCAGATAATTATAATGCATTACATTCTTGTAGCGGAAGAGTTCATCATTGATAAGACAATACAAAAAGCGGCTTTAGAATACAATGTATTGTTTACTACCGTATTATTGAACATAAGCCAATCATTGGCATACAGTTCACAGCAATCCATTTCACAAGTGAATTTGTCAGTCAGTTGGAGATTTATTATGAGGGCTTGTTTAAGGACCGTCAATGTACACATGCATCAGACATGCTTGTGTAGTGTCTTCGGGTACATTGCATCATAAACATAAAATGTTTAGGCTATTGTGTCAAGTTAAATATAGTTTAATACTCAATCTTTAAACACATGTTGAGATCCCTTAGTTCGCATTTGCGCTCATTCAAGTGTTTTGAATGCAAGAAAGCAACGCGTGTTTGCGTTTTTCTTCCTAATAAGTGTTTTCTTCACTGTATAAACTGTGTGTTGCTCAAACAGCTGAAGTTTAACTTACTGCCCTCTGGAGTAAACAGGTGGTACTGCAAGCTTGCATATCTCAGGAATCTTCCTTATTATAGTGCGATTAAGTGCGTACATTTTTTTTTAACGTGTTATTTTTGTCAAATTAATCGCACTGAATTAACGCGTTAAATCGACAGCCCTAATATATATATATATTTATATATATTGTAACACCTTTCAATGGAAAGAAGGCGGCGAGAACAGGCTTAACAATATAAATAATGTTTTGATAATAATCTTAAGCAAAAAAGTCAAACACACACACACACACAGGTGTCGGGCAACTCTTTCTGTGTCGCACTGCCGTCTCCGGTTGCCTTTATACCTCTCGGTCTTAATCAGCCTAATTAGGGGCTGGGTGTGCGGAATCACAGCCCAGCCCCGCTCTACGCCCCTGCCATATATATATGCAGGCTACTATGGTTCATCAGTGTAGTTAAAATATTTACACCGTGTTAAATTTAAAATGTGTGTATTTTGCTACGTACAACGTCATTTTATGCGTTAATTTTACCTCCGGTTGTTGAATGTTGGTTTATCTGCATACTTCTCCACTTGTTGAAGTGTAAGATGATTGTGGCATGTTGTGGTGACTTATAACAGAGAAGGAACAAGGTGTCAATAATTTAACAAGTTTAATTTTACCACAGGTTGCCGAAGGTGGGTTGTCATGGCATCACGAGCAGGACCGCGTGCCACAGGAACTGACGGCAATGACTTTCAGCATCGCGAGCGTGTGGCACCACACTATCAGATGAGGTACATGTGTGTTCTGAATTGGTTCGCTTTGTTTCCATATAAATAACATGATTCATAGTAATATATTAGTTCTCAGTAAATTGGTTTGTTTAGTGTAAACATATAAATAAGATGATTAATATTAGTATTTTAGGATTGCATTTACTTGGCAAAAATAGCAACATCCGCTCAAATCAGTAGTGGAATTATTTGATATTCACACCTATACTCACTCCAATTCTTTTATGTGAGTTTAATATTTTATTTACTACATTTATACATATGACTATAACCATTTAAAAAAAAAAAATTCAAAACCTTTACAAGATTAAAGGCACTGTAAGCGATTTCAGCTGTTCACGAGACTGGGGGTGTTTTTCCTTTCCTAAATTGTGCATCCTCATTCCTCCGTCCTCGAGTCCGTGACCTGGAAACTGTTCAAAGTCTGCCATGATGAAGGACATATCAATTCTCTAAAAGCACAGCGTGGAGGAAAGGATTGAGGATGAAGGTAGGTCATCGAGGATGCTTGTGCGAGGAAATGCAGGAGCATCCTACGCAGAAGACTTTTTGTTCAAAGCACATGACGCATCTATTAATTCTCCTCCCCCTTCACATCTGACACAATAGTTTGAATTTATGTATCACCTTTGCAGTTTAAATTAACCATAATTGACACATACTTCAACAGTGCGTCTTGATTTATTTGATCTTATTATGAATATATATAATATTTTCAATAACATAATGGCAAGTGTGCAGGAGATTTCAATTTACAAATACATCTTGCTTTTGATTACTCCATCCTCGTTTCCTTTCCTTGGATCATTTTCTCATTTCTTAAGAGGGTGGAGCTAGGAGGCAAGGAATGGAAATGAGGATGCATAATTTTAGAAATGAGAAGCCCCCTGAGCCATTGGATTAGCCACACCCCCTCTTTCCAAAACCCTGAACTCCAAAGAAACCAAAATTAGCTTTATTGAGAGCAGAAACGGTTGTTAAAAACAACAGTAGTAAAATAGCACCCTCAACTGACAACTGTTATGCATAACGTGTCATAAAATTGCATTATGCCTCAATAAATGAGAATGCACAAAATGATTGATGGGTAGAAAGCCACACACATATTTGTATATATTGGAATATTTTTTCAGTAAATAATTTTTTTTTATGTTTTATTACTTAAAATGAACAACCTAAAATGTATAGTTTCCATTATTTTTACTTCGATTACGTCATTCGCAATACTTCATCGGAGTGTAGTTCATACCTTTGTGAAAGGCAGTAAGTACACAGTCTTGAACCTTTTTCTTTTTGTTTGATTTTCAAAGTTTGTAATATGATTCACCTCTGAACTGGCTGATTTGGTTCATGGCAGAGTACTCTTTTATGAAGGATTTTATGAAAACCCTATGGAAAACATTAATGGGAAAATACATCTGGAACCCAGATAGCTGAAAAGGTGGGCGGAGACTGTAGTGCTTTATTAAACTGACCCTTCTCTATCCCCCCAGTGTGTCCTTAAAGACAGAGATCAAGAAGCTGAACATCGCTCATGCAGTGATCTGGCTGCTGGTAGCAGCACAGGTAGTGGTCAGCCAGCTGAACCTGGTATCCCATAAGGTGGTGGCCGCTCCATACCAATGGGAATATACTTATCTCCTGAGCATCATACCTACAGTCTTCAGTTTCATGGCTCTTCCCAAAAACAACATCAGCTACTTGGTCATCTCGATGATCAGCGCTGGGCTTTTCTGTGTCGGTCCCCTTCTCTATGGTGGAATGGAAATGTTTCCTGTTGCTCAGCAGCTTTATCGCCATGGCAAAGCTTATAGGTTCATCTTCGGTTTCTCTGCAGTGTCTATAATGTATTTACTGATGGTTATTGCAGTTCAAGTACATGGCTGGCAGATCTACTATAGCAAAAAGCTGTTAGATGCCTGGTTCACCAACACACAAGAAAAAAAGAAAAAATAAGAGACTGGTGGAGATTAATAGTGACATGTCTCTCGTCCACCATTTCTTTATGTTTATATCGACTTCTTGAGGGCTCTTTGATCACATATGTTTTTTTGATTACCTGAATAACTCATCGGAGCCTGAGACGAGATCAGTTTCGGTAAAGATGTTCAGCTTTAAATCTCCTCATCCACTGGCTCCAAGCCCAGATCAAGATCTCAGCGTCTCTGCCCCCAGGCTTAGGTTTGACCTATTGGCATTGTAATCCGTCTCTGTTTCCACCACGTAGGCTATATTGCATTTCTTCCAGATACCTCAAGTCTTATCCACAAGGGAGTCATTGGGATCTAGACATCCCTGAGGAATATATCCTCAATGATGAGGTATCCAGGGGGTGTGTAAAGACCCTCAGCAATGTAATCAATTTAAAAATAGTGATGTCTAAAAATATTCTGCTCTATTCCACTTGTCGTCATCATTATGTTGAAAAATAAAATCTTGTTTTTAAACTCAGAAATAAAAGAAAGTGTGAGTGGTGATTTTCTTTGGTGTATTAACATTTTAATATGCTGCATTTTTTTTAATTGACAGTTCATTTGTTTGAAGTTGTGTATACAAATGTATAAGTATAATGTATATAAAAAAAATGTGTACCTAGATTACTTGAATTTTAAAAGTTGTTAAAAATAATTCAAAGATTTGTGTCTTTAAATGTCAGTTAGCTTTGAAGCCATCTGTATGCTAAACATTTTTCTGAAGTACAAACCATATTTTTCAAATGCAGTTCAACATCATCTACAATGTAACTATTGTGAGCTATTAGATGATGTAGATGTAAAATATAAACGTACAGAGCAAGCTTTTTGGTCAATTTATATTAGGTATCTTTATGTACTAACATTAAAATACCATGTATTTACACCGTAACTACATGTTGTTCTGCAATATTCACTACTGAGGATGAGGTACAGGTAGGGTTAGGTTTAGCGTTAGAGGTAAGGTTAAGAGTGTAACTACAAATGTACTTAAATGCAGGTACTAAATGTAAGTAAAATGCAACATGTACATAAGAAGTACATTTGATTAAATGCTTAAGTACCTAGTTGTTAAAGACTGCTAATATAAAGCTGAACCAGCTTTTGTTTTTACCTGTAATATACTGGATATACTCTTAACTTCCACTATGGCATAGGATGAAACAACCTAAAAAATACGTTTTTATACACTGAAAGCAGGAGGAAAAACCTGAGACACTTTGACAAGGGCAAATTGTTATGGCTAGATGACTGGGTCAGAACATCTCTGAAAAGGCAAGGCTTGTGGGCACCAATCAGCAGTGGTGAATCCTTACTGACAGTTGTTTCGAGGAGGGACAACCCAAAAAATGGTGACAGGGTGTTGGACGGCCAAGGCTCATCAATGCGACAAGGCAACGAAGGTTATCACGACTGGTCGAACTGGCAGAAGGTCTACTGTGGCAAAAGTCACAGAAAATTGTAATGATTGTTACGGGAGGAATGTGTCACAACACTGTGAATCGCACCCTGCTGCGTATGGGGCTGTGTAGCCACAGAACGGTCAGAGTGCCCATATTGACCCTGTCCACCGTGGAAAGTGCCTACAGTGGCGAGTCGGAACTGTACCTTAGAGCAATGGAAGAAGGTTGCCTGGTCTAATGAGTCCCGTTTTCTTTTACATCACGTAGAAGGCCGTGTACATGTGCACCATTTACCTGGGGAATTTATGGCACTAGGATGCACTGTGGGAAGACGACAAGCTGGTAGAGGGAGTGTGATGCTCTGGGAAATGTGCGGCTGGGAAACACTGGGTCCGGCCATTCATGTGGACGTCATTTTGACACGTGCTACCTACCTAAACATCATTGCACACCAGGTACACCCCTTCATGGCAATGGTAGTCTCTGATGGCAGTGGCCTATTTCAGCGGAATAATGTGCCCTGCCACACTGCACGCATTGTTCTTGGTGCAGGATACCACAGGGGTCTTGTAGAGTCCATGCCTCAGTGGGTCTGCACTGTTTTGGCAGCATGCAAAGGACCAACAGCATATTAATTAGGTGGTCATAATGTTTTGGCTCACCAGTGTATGTTGTAATTATATGCTAGTAAGCTTACATTTATCTAGCAACAGCATATATTAACATGGTAATTGATAACTAGTAATTGCTCCTTGAGTAAAACAACATACAGCATGGTGTTTGTGTACTCGTCCTCAACATAATCGAAAGCTCCACACTTACAAAAAAATGAAATGTTTAAATGTTACTGTATTTATCCAAGCTTCCCAGTCTGATGCTTAAAGGAGAGGCGAGTGATGCCAAAATAAATGTGCAGCGTCTCATTCAAATGGTGCATGCATTTGAATTTCATGTATTTGCTTCAATGTGAAATGGCTATTTTTTTTACTGTCAAAATATTGAAAGGTAGCAAAAAGATTGAAGAAACCTTTGGAAAAAATCAAAAGACACTCCCACCTCTTTCAGAAATGTATGATACAGATGTAGGTGTTGGGTTTGTGCAATTAGAATGAGGACTTTAGGTCTCGCCACTTTAAAACCCATCTGGTTGCCAGGATAAGAGCTATATCTGAAAGGGATTCTAGGTAATTGCGTCCTCCATTACTCTCACATGACGCTTGAAGAACAGGTTCTAAAGCTTTATTAGCTTACAAAGATTAATGTGTTTAACCTTTGCTCTTGCCTTGTTCAGATTTTTTTTCCTGTATGTTCTTGGGCAACACGTTTGTCATCTGAAATGTGCTGTTACTAATAATGCCACATTCAAACAATTTGATTAATGAGTATCAATGTTTGCAGAACATATCAGAGGTTGGCTCCCTGATTTGCATGTCTGTTTCTTCGTTCCACCTCTTCATGCTATTTAGCTTTTGTGACATAATAAAGAGAAGAATTAAAATACACCAATTAACATGCTGAACCATATTGTGTACATATAAGTGCATTTTAAAATAGTTTTAGATGGTGTTGTCTTGTGAACTACCAATTAGAACATTGTCACTCCCTCAAAAACAGCATGATAAATGGCTTTGTTCCATAAGAAATATGAGCCTCCTGTTTGTTTTTAGAATAATAAACTCTGTGGATTCAAGGTGAGCTATTTAGATAGTCTGCACCAATATATAAGGATATATACACTGTTTACATACATAAACCCTTTCATTCTGATATTGGTTTTCTGCTTTGATATCACATTGGTCTTTTTATGATAAATACTGGTTTATCATTGAAACATATTGATATTTTAAATAGACAATTTCTCATTTTTGCCTTATATTCATTTATTAATGCTCAATAGAGGCAAAACCACTTGTTTGCTTATTCATCAGTGACATCTAGAATGTGTAAATGCTCTGACAGTCATTTGCATCTGATTCAAGGGTAAATTTGAATAAGAAAATGAGGTTGAGAATAACGTAATTTATCTTAAATGTTTGTTCTGCTCCAACCTTCAACACAACACTATTTGTTTGGACATGAAATCACTTTGTTTACCCACAATGGCAGTTGGCACTGAAATGCTGTTCCTGTCATGCAACAGTTTCCATTATATTTTAAATGATTGCAGCAAAGCCCTTATTTTTAAGTTTAAAATTTAAAATCACCTGTTGGAATCCTTTTTTTTTTTATTGTATTTTATATATATATATATATATATATATATATATATATATATATATATATATATATATATATATATATATATATATATATGTATATACACTCACCTAAAGGATTATTAGGAACACCTGTTCAATTTCTCATTAATGCAATTATCTAATCAACCAATCACATGGCAGTTGCTTCAATGCATTTAGGGGTGTGGTCCTGGTCAAGACAATCTCCTGAACTCCAAACTGAATGTAAGAATGGGAAAGAAAGGTGATTTAAGCAATTTTGACCGTGGCATGGTTGTTGGTGCCAGACGGGCCGGTCTGAGTATTTCACAATCTGCTCAGTTACTGGGATTTTCACGCACAACCATTTCTAGGGTTTACAAAGAATGGTGTGAAAAGGGAAAAACATCCAGTATGCGGCAGTCCTGTGGGCGAAAATGCCTTGTTGATGCTAGAGGTCAGAGGAGAATGGGCCGACTGATTCAAGCTGATAGAAGAGCAACTTTGACTGAAATAACCACTCGTTACAACCGAGGTATGCAGCAAAGCATTTGTGAAGCCACAACACGCACAACCTTGAGGCGGATGGGCTACAACAGCAGAAGACCCCACCGGGTACCACTCATCTCCACTACAAATAGGAAAAAGAGGCTACAATTTGCAAGAGCTCACCAAAATTGGACAGTTGAAGACTGGAAAAATGTTGCCTGGTCTGATGAGTCTCAATTTCTGTTGAGACATTCAGATGGTAGAGTCAGAATTTGGCGTAAACAGAATGAGAACATGGATCCATCATGCCTTGTTACCACTGTGCAGGCTGGTGGTGGTGGTGGTGTAATGGTGTGGGGGATGTTTTCTTGGCACACTTTAGGCCCCTTAGTGCCAATTGGGCATTGTTTAAATGCCACGGCCTACCTGAGCATTGTTTCTGACCATGTCCATCCCTTTATGGCCACCATGTACCCATCCTCTGATGGCTACTTCCAGCAGGATAATGCAGGGGTTCCCAAACTTTTTAGCCTGCGACCCCCTTGATAAATGCG
Source organism: Moxostoma hubbsi (assembly GCA_032164185.1). NCBI lineage: Eukaryota > Metazoa > Chordata > Actinopteri > Cypriniformes > Catostomidae > Moxostoma > Moxostoma hubbsi. Next base: position 1,395,421 of record JAVLUX010000163.1, on the reverse strand, counting down.
CTGCTGCCCCGCGACCCCCCCCCCCCCCCACCCTTACAGCAAATCGATTTTATGCCCAGTTTCAAAGCACACAAAGTTATATTTTATTGTTCAACGTGCAAAATCAGTGTTAACAGTAAACATTTCCCAATATAAAAACGGAATTAACAAACAAACCTGCAGGCTAAACTAGAGTTTACAGAGACATAGCCTGTGTTAAGCCTGAACTAAGGACCCCCAACACGGCACGTTTTCTTTGCCTTAATCAAACACACCTGAATCAGCTCATTACGGACAGGTTTGGGAACCACTTTAATGTGATGGGTGCGCGCTGAGCAAAGCAGATCCAGTCTGGGTTTAGTTTTGGAGATGGCAACACGGAGATCATCTTCCACATTAAGACGCGATCTAAATTTATTTTTTATGTAAGTCAGTACGGAGAAAGTCTTCTCGCATAAATAAGTTGATCCAAATGGCATCAGTGTATCCAAAGCCATTTTGGAAAGCTGCGGGTACTCATCCTTCACCGAAATCCAGAACTCGTCCAGCGTTCTTGTTTTTTCTGTTGTGGATATTAACCACCGTTTCATTTTAAAGCAGGTATTATTTGTTTGTAGCCTCCAAACATCTTTAGCTTCAGCAAACAACAGCGGGACACGTTGTGTTGCCGCGCGTGATGTACGTATGTATCTTGATTGTGATTGACGCTGATGTAATCTCGTAATGTCTCGTAATATATGTATTATATATATTTTTTTTTATCAGACTTTTCTGCAAACACAATTTAACAAGTATTGAATTAAATTAATTGCAACAAAAATATATAGGGCATATATATTTTTTCCATTTTTTATTTATTTATAGAAATGATCTCGCGACCCCTGCGCCGGGGTCCCGCTTTGGGAACCACTGGGATAATGCACCATGTCACAAAGCTCGAATCATTTCAAATTGGTTTCTTGAACATGACAATGAGTTCACTGTACTAAAATGGCCCCACAGTCACCAGATCTCAACCCAATAGAGCATCTTTGGGATGTGGTGGAACGGGAGCTTCGTGCCCTGGATGTGCATCCCACAAATCTCCATCAACTGCAAGATGCTATCCTATCAATATGGGCCAACATTTCTAAAGAATGCTTTCAGCACCTTGTTGAATCAATGCCACGTAGAATTAAGGCAGTTCTGAAGGCGAAAGGGGGTCAAACACAGTATTAGTATGGTGTTCCTAATAATCCTTTAGGTGAGTGTGTATATATATATATTTCAGACAAGAGCTTTGCTCTTAATGAGAAATATTTAGCATCAATAGACTGAAGTGAAGAGCATCAGAATTGTATCATCATGAAATTTCAGTGGTGTTTCATCTGCAACAATTAGTTCTCAGTGGTTGTTTAATTGGTTGTTTTCTGTACACGTTCTGTTCTAAAGTGTCCTCTTTCATTCTGGGTGCATTCCAAGTCTTCCGATTGCTTTCAGTGAAGAACAGACCCAAATTTAAGTCCTTATTCAATCATCCTGTAAACATGAAAAAATCGCTGCCCCAATACTAGGACACTTGTTTGATGTCAGTGATGTCAAATGCTCACTGGCTCAACAAGCCCAAGTTCAGATGTATCTTTTGAATGAGAAGTGACTGCCTTCTTGGAGTTGGAATATTTTCAGCAAATAAATTTAACTCTGTTCCTCACACAAACCTATCTTATTGAATACTATAGTTTTATCTGTCTTTTATATTGCTGAAAAGTGGTTAGGTTTAGGAATGAACATGATGACATGGGAAGTCGGCATGTTCTTCATTCAAAAGATCACTTCTCATAGAAGGTCACTTCTCATTCAAAAGATACCAAGATTATGCTGACTCCCTGATAAGTGGCATTTCCCATCAGACATTTTTGCATCGACTCAAGTGTGCTTACCTTCACTTTGTGCACAATCGGAAGCGTGTTGCACCAGCAGATTGGTAGACCTGGGTTTGGATGCCATGTTAAAACAAGGAAGTAATCATGTTCGCATAATCAGGGATGAGCTCAATTCAGAGGTTGTTGTTTTTTTACTCTAACATTAGCCTACATTTTTACTTCACTGATGGTTAGGTTTGGGGTTTGGGTTGGGGGTACAGGTTATAAAATAAACATTCCTCTTCACTGTTTTTCAGTCTGTACAGCTGAAAAACAACTCGCTTTTGGTGCCCCTCAGTGGACATTTCACTAAGAAAATGGAGCTCATACATACTCATACGACCAACAACACATACCACTTTGGCCACTGGGGGCAGTGTTTTGAATTTCGGTAAGCACAGACCAATTTTAGCTAAAGAAAAGTCAACCTCCTGTTTCCGATTTCAGTGTGAGATCCAACCTTGTCTCACAGAATGAAGGTTACTATAACAAAATTTTCACAATCTGAGTTTTAAGTGCCTCTTTCTATGTTTTGCTGCAGTTTCCTGGTGAAATTAACACGAGGCGCTACAAAAACTGTGTTTTATTCACTTTCACACAAATCACAGGTACTATGGCTGTTTATGTCATTATAAACACTTATTTTTCACACTATTACTCACACCCTGCTATGTTATTATATAAAAACTATTTTACTCTAATACATAATTTGGAAAACAATACATTTTAATGATTTTATTACAGACCCACATACATTTACACACTTATTCCAATGTGATAAACTTCCATGGTAGCTTACCTTAAAGAGTGTTGGACTATGGACTGGGAGAAAGAGCCTCGATCCCAGCCAAAGATGTTCAAAAGAAAGTGAAAGAGAAGAAAAATTCCATGAATTCAATGTAGTAAATGTGCTTTTTATGGTTAGGTTTAGGCGTTGGTTTAGGATAAGGATGATTTTTGTTCACATCTCATTTATCTTTTAGGAAACAATTGGTTAGGTTTCAGGTTAGGGAGGCACGTTTTTACTAATTAAAACCTTGTAGGCATTACAACATCATTTCACTTGCTTTTGGCGCCACTCGCTGGACATTTCACTGGGAAACTACAGCCAAACGTGTAATGAAGTACGTAATTTTTTTTTTTCAAAAATGTTGCCATTGTCAAGTAAATTTAATGACATCAAGCTGGTGAGATCAGGCATTCCGGCACCTCCGATTCAAAAAAGAAACGACAATATTGGCAGTTTGTTCCTCATTTAATTGTATTTCTTTCAGGCAGGCTCCAGTTCAGTTTGTTTGATAGGGTTTCCCCATCCTTAAAATTCCCAATTTAACCCAATTTTTTAAGGTGAAAATGGTCTTAACTTACTGTAACTTTGTATCTCTTGGTGGATTTAGTTCTGAGAAACTTATTTAATTGCTATATAAACTGATAAAGAGACCCATCATTGGAGGGTGACACAAAATATAAATACAGTATACACAGGTTTGGCAAGGTTACTTTTATAAAGTGTTCCGCTACGGATTACATAATACATGCTGTAAATTTTTTTCCGTATTTCATTAGATTACTCAAAGTAGTAATCTTATACTTTGGATTACTTTTTCAGCACTTGCAGATTTTTTCAATTGTTTTGACTATAAACAAAGTAAATAAAGTAAATACACTTCACTGTAAAAATATGTTCTCTGAGAAAAGCCTAAATATCTTATAAAGTTCTGCTGCTCAGTTAAATTTGTCTTGTTTTAAAGGATTATTAGATATTTATAATTTTTTTAGAGTTATTAAAAAAAGATATTTAGAAATGTATTATTATTATTTTATAATTCCTGTATACTGAAACCAAAATACAGGAATGTACTGAAATGATATAACATGCCAAACCCAATGTGTTTCCTGTCATGTTTAGTTTTTGCAAAACATTCCCCATTATGGTGTCTATATCTTTGTTTTTAAAAATGCAAATATATCATGTCAAGCTCAATATTTGAGATCATCCTGCAGAGGTCATCACCACGAATGGCTTTGCTCCACAACCAGATCTGGACAATTAACTGCAAGATGAAGAATCACTTCATGGTGCTGTTCATATTTGTTGCTGGTAAGAAAATGATTGTAAAATTATAGATCCATACAGATGAAGTTAATTTTCAGTAAAATAGTCAAGAGAAAATTGCTTGTAGACTTTTCTTCAAGCTGGTTGCAGTAATTCAAAAGTTAATGTAATCCTGCTTAGAGGATAGTGTAAAGGTTTGTGGCTCACTGTCCTGGGCAAAGGACTCAAGGCTTGACCTGAGCACAAATACCCCACAGGATTTAGATTAGTTATTAATGAATAGATAAGAAAGAGGGGAGGTGGAGGGATGCCGGAAGACTCAACACCATGTAGAGGTAAATGTTGATATTTTTTGTAGGGTTAGGGGGGGAAATGGCGCAGAGATGGAGTCTGAGAGGGTGATTTCTTGGAATTTGGTTCTGAATGGGGAGGAACTGGGGTTGGAGTTGGGTTTTGCTTCTAGGGCCAAGGCTCTGGATCTCAGAAAGAAAAAATGAGAAAAAGTCAGCAATATGTTTTTTTTAAGCCTGGATTGTGTTCTGCTTTACTTATGGTTAGCTGAGGAGGGATTTGGGACGAAGTTCGCTTGCAGATGCAACCTCGTGCAGAGAACAGTTGTGTAAGTGAGTAAGTGAGATTAAAATGGTAGAAGTGGGGGGGATAAAGTGAAGAGGGTAATGGGTCTGGAGCAGGGTTCTCCAGCAGAGGCAGCCTCAAGTGGGAATCTACTCTAATGGACAATGGGTAGCAAGGGGTAGATGGATGGATGTTGGCAGAGAGAATAGATTGTGTGGAAAAATGAAGGTGTCTGGAACATATGTGTGGCAATGTCAGGATTCGTGCATGCATGGGCATTTGTAATATGAACGGGCTAAATCCTCGGGCATAGGACCTTGAGCGCGGACTTGCGTAGCATTTAACAGGAAGACCCAGTGTTTTCATTGTAAGGTTTACACTGCAAATAAGCAAGAACTCCCTCTGGTGTTCGAATGGGTTGAGAAAGGCATTCGACATGAGGGCGTATGGTAAGCTATTTTCGAATGAAATTGATTGATGCGGAGAGGCAGGCTTATGATGAATCGTTTTAGGAAGACCTGAAACAGCCCGATTGTTGTCACTTGCTAGGTGGGAGTTGGTTTGTTTGGTATTATTGGCATAATATGGGTTACAGAGCCATGGAGGCTGAGATGCGTGTTCTTAAAGACGTACCACGGTTGTGGCACGTGAACAGTTGCTGCGCTGGGACAGTGTGTTTGCACTGTTTGCTGTGTAGTGGGAATTTGTCGTATGGCCCTAAAGATGCCACGGTTGCAGAGCTTGAACAGTGTATTTGCACTGTTTGCAGTGCAGTAGGAGGTTTGGTCACCCAGCCCGATGTGCTGCTTGTGCTGCTTAGGGATGTGTTGAGCCAATAGAAATCATGGTAATGTGGTAAATTTAGCATCTGTGGATGCCTGAACGTAATTGTTTGCTAGAGTAAATGTCTGGAACATGTGTGAAACAATGTCAGGAAACTTGCTTGTGTGTGCATACGAACAACATAATTTTGAGTTGTCATCAAATTAGAAGGCAGCTTGGTTTGGAGCTTTGTAGATTGTTTTCAAATGTAATGCGAGTCATTTCTTAGCTCTGTATTATTGGCACAGGGTGACTCGTCTCGTTTGACAAGGACGTAAGAGTTTGTGCCTGAGAGTTGGATTTAATAGATACTATAAGAGCACAGTTTACAGAAGTGTGGTGGATAAAACAATGCTTATATTGATGATTTGTAATAGATTCTACAGAAAAACGGATACATTGGAGTATAAAGCAAGGTGCCAAGCTGAATCATTCTGCATCATTTGTTTAAACTTTAGATTTGGGTGGAACGTAAAATTATGATAGATTGTTGAACGCTTTTAAAATCATGCAGCAATTAAGTTGTTTGGTCAAGCTTTTAAAAAAGTGTGTAATCTAATGATTCGAGTAAAAGTAGAGAAGACTGTCTGTTAAATAAAATGATGGATTGATTTTACCTGTGTGAAGCATTTGTCCTGGCAGGAGGAGGGAAAGTCATGTTATTGTGTAGAGATGAGTGGAAGTTTGTTGCATAGCTCGCTTTGTGTTATTGGGGCTTGAATGCTGAGAGGCGAGACGAGTTTGCCGAATGAATGTGAATGAGTTGGGACACGGTGTGTGATCCGCCTCTTGCGGAGCCAAATTCGGCTTGTGACTCTACAGAAAGAGGCTGTGTATATTTTTAGTGTGCTGTAGGTCAGAGTGAGGAATGGTCAGTGCGACCATGGTCAGAGCGAGTGCTGCGCGGCAGCAAGCTGGCACTAAAATGACTGCGTTGGTTTGAAAAGAAGTTGTAATTAGAGTATCGGTCGATTGGAAGGAGTTCGTTGTCGCATGATTGCTCCTGTGTTCTGAATGGGATAAATCGCGCTCCGAATGGCACTTTGAAGGGGGAACAATTGTGATATTCATGTTAGAAGATGACGAACAGAATCATGCTCTAAACGAGCTGTGCGGCGAGGTTATGAGGCTGACAGGAATCACCTGTGTGGGAGAACCAGATTGAAACGCTGGGGAGCATTGGAACATTGATTGAATTAAATAGTTAATCTTTGTTTCCCTCGAGTTCAAAGTAAGTTGAAATAGATCTCGATTGGCATGAAGCCGGAGCAGCTCAAGATGGAAAGTTTAGGTAAGACAACATATTAGCAGTCTTGGAGAGCTGTTTGACATGTATACAGAGCTGAAGCAGCCAGTTTGCAGAACTAACTTTAAGCTGAAAACTGCTTTGGCGAATCGAGCATGGAAAGAAAGACAGAGTAAAAATATAACGGTCATACTGCAAAACTCAAATGAGCTGCTGTGGCAGCTTCTGTTGAATAACAAGATTGTTTGAATGGAATAGCTGTTCTGGTAAAGGCGAATGCTTTGCTGCGAAGTTGCGTATGATGATCCGAGTCATCGACACCATGTAGAGGTAAGCGGATGTTTATATACGCTTACTCTAGCGCTGTGATTGGTCGGATTAAATTACCTTGCTCCTCCCGAACCTTGTTTATAAAACTCCATATATTGCAATCTCAGATTTAGGGGGGTAATACACTTCTTTTATTAAATATTTTCTGTAAGTTTATTGCGTTGTCTCTTATTACTTGCAGTATGCAATGGACGATGGCAATTAAATACTCAGAAGTTTCAACCTTTACGTTTTGTGTCACTGTAAACTGTTTTATTTATTTATGTATTTACTTCAGTGGTTATTTTAAATTTTACACCTTAAAGTTTGATGTGATTTAAGGTTCAAAACCTAAAATTTATGATATTAGTTTTGCTGTAGAATTTTGAATGTACCAACGGTAGCCTATAGGTGTTGCATTTCACCTCTTAAATTTATTGGTTAGCAGCTAAATTTGAATTTGACAGGTTTGCATGTGTCATGGTCATTTAAAGAATTCTGTGCATTTGAGTGATACTTTCACTTGCAAATGACCATAAAAATATACTTTAGGTGGCAAAAGGTATGAGGCTAAACAGTCAACATATTAATGCATTAAAATGCATTTCACACCACAAAAATAATATACAAATGCAAATTACAGTATTTGACATTGACAGGGTAAATGTAACAATGTATGGCAGAGTAGATGACTACAATTTTTGAAGCACAATACTTCAAAGCTGTCAATGGGAAAGAGTTTTCATACACAGGCTATAAAGGGTTTTAGCAAATATATATTTGGGCAATTGACAAATTGTTGAGGGGCTGTTCACATTGAAAGCATCCATCCACACAGTTTTTGATAGTTTTTCTCTGTTAACATGCACTACTAGATAATGTCTTTGACTGTTGCACACGCATATTGCTGTTTCTTCAGCATCTTGAGCAGGAGCGGCACATTTTAAAGACTGTATCATGGTAATAGAACATAAACTTCTAAAAATGCACATCTCAAACTCTTTTTTTAAATCAACATTTTGTGTTAGTCAGGTATTATTATTAATGTGAGGTCATGAAAGTTGATAATGTCAATGAAATCACATTATTTCAAAACACCAACAAATTACAGCACTGATCTAAATATTTGTTTTTCCTTCCCTTTAAATAGCGTTTATCAATCAGATGTCACTCAAAAATGGGAGAGTACAAGGTGCACCAAGCACCCAAGCACCTGTTGTGAACATGTGGAATAATCTGTCACCGAGTTACATAAATGATATTGAGGAGACTGGAAACCCCAATCAAATCACTATATCATCTGATACAGCCAACATTGCCATCGCATTACGTACTACAACCTCCAGTCTGCCAACAAAAACCACTTCGACCATTGTGTCACTGCAACCCATAATACCCAAAATTACCCTGCTTTTAACCACTCAACCCTCCCTGCAGTGCCTTAGAGGGGTTTTCTTGGACACTGGTGTCTGCCTCTGCCCTGATGAATGGACTGGGGAGACCTGTAATATAAGTAAGACCATTTCAAGACAACAAACCAGGGATTATTTTTATAATTTATAAAGTAAAACATGTACTTTGGCACATTTTTGTACACATGTCTTTGCTTATACATTAACATGTGCTTGAATTTGTTTCCCAAATGGTACTGTTTCAGGGAAATTTTGTGCAGAGGAAACACTCAATGGTTTGACTTTTCCACTCACTGTCATTGGCCAGATTACGTATTCAACACAGTTATGCCCTACAGGAACAACCAATGGTATAAATGTTCTCCACTTTTTACAAGTAACATAAATAGTCATAAACACTCATACAGTGACCCCAAAAATATTTGGACATTTAAAGTTCTCAAAATGTATACATTTTATTACATTACAAAAACTATCAAAACATTTGCAAACGCATGATGCTAGAGGTTTACTCAAAACATATTTCATTTATTCAGATTTATTTTCTGACTCACTTTTGCAATTATTTAAAAAAAAAAAAATGGCCACAATGTTCACAAGTGTACAAAGGTGCAGTTAATCACACTTTCTGATAGGTAATTGGGATTAAAGTTAGGGTTGACAAACAGAGAGTGTCCAAATATGTTTGATGTCATTTGAAAAGCATGTCTGCTGTTTTATCATTTAAAACTAGGGCTGTCGATTTTATGCATTATGTTTACATTTAACATTGATTCATTTAGCATACAGTTTTATCCAAAGTGATTTACTAATGAGGAATACAGCGAAAGTGATTCGTCATATGGAGGCACTAACAAAAGAAGTGCTTAAATACAAAGTTTCAAATTTCTCAGAGAATTAAAAGTAGGGAGGAAAGTGAGAGACACTGGTGAAAGAATATAGTGAGAATTGTATTTTCTTTTACAATTTTTTTAGTAAGAGATTCAGTGCATTAATAGGATTGGTGCTCATGATAGAGATGTGTCTTTAGATGTTTTTTGATAATAGTTAGATAATAATCTGCTCAGGTGGTGTTCAGCAGTTCCACCATTGAGGAACGTTTTAAGTGAAAGTCAGAGAAAGCGATTTTGTGCCTCTATTAGATGGCACCATGAGCCGTCATTCACCCGCCGATCACAAGCTTCTGGAGGGCACATAGATTTGAAGTACTGAATTACGCGAAGAACCAGTGTCTGTTCTGTAAGTGCGCATCAATGCCTTAAACTTAAGCATACAACCAATGGCAGCCACATCAGTTTGATTAACAGGTGCATTACATGCACACTTTTGGGCTCGTTGATATCCAAATGCACCACCACATTCTGGATTTATTACAGAGGTATTACGGTACATGCAGTAAGTCCCGCCAAAAGAGCATTGCAGTAGTCCAGTCTAGAGATGACAAGAGCTTGGACAAGACGTTGTTTAGCATGCTCAGATAGGAAAGTTCTGATCTTCCTAATGTTGTACAGTGCAAATTTGCATGATCAGTCTATCTCTGTGATGTGGTCCATAAGGTTTGATCATCAAACAAAACCCCAAAATCTCTAGTTGTCCTGAATGGTTTGAGCGTTGACGAGTTTAGCTGAATGGTGAAGTTATGTTCTATAGCTGGGCTCACAGGAACAACGAGAAGTTCCGTCTTTGCCTTGTTGAGTTCCTGCGATTAATTATAAAAAAAATGATATGTTAAAAAATTTAAACAATTAATCATGCTTCCTGACACGTAGTACATCCCATAATAAAAGTATGTATTTTCCTAGACCATCAAAGCAATTCAAGCTTGAAGTAAATGTATTTTTGTGTTTTTACGAGCTACATCAGCATGGGTGCGTTTTGATGGCTGATAGAAGCACAACAGAATTAAGAATGTGTCTCGAGATGTGATTTTAAAGGTTTTAGCAACTTTTAACTTGACACAGCACCTTAAAATATGTAACAAATGACGCTGAAAACCAATGGATGCTCCAAAAGCATCCATCTAAACATGTACATAGACTGAAAATTAAAAATAGCGCAGAGTGCAGCCTTTGAGAACAGGCCAGATTTACAAACTCAATAGCAAAATGGATTGCTGTTGACTGTAGCCTTATATTTTCGATAATATGGGAAATAATGCTAAATCGGATTGAGATCTGGGGAATTTGGAGGCCAAGGCAACATCTTGAACTCTTTATCATGTTCCTCAAACCATTCCTGAACAATGTGTGCAGTGTGGCAGGGCGCATTATGCTGCTGAAAGAGGCCTCTGCCATCAGAGAATACCATTGCAATGAAGGGGTGTACCTGGTCTGCAACGATGCTCAGGTAGGTGGCACATGTCAAAATTACGTCCACATGAATGTCCTGGCCCAGGGTTTCCCAGCCGCACATTTCCCAGAGCATCACTTGCATTCTGGTGCCATCACTTCCCCATGTAAACAGCGCACACGTACATGGCCATCTACGTTATGTAATAGAAAATGGGACTCATCGGAACAGGCGACCTTCTTCCACTGCTCCAACTGCTTCCGATGCTCACGTGCCCATTGTAGGTGCTTTCGACGGTGGTCAGGGATCATTATGGGCACTCCGACCATTCTGCGGCTATGCAAACCCATACACAGCAGGGTGAGATGCACTGTGTGTTGTGACACGTTCCTCCCGTAACCATCATTAACATTTTCTGTGACTTGTGCCACAGTAGACCTTCTGTCGGTTTGAACCAGACAGGATAGCCTTGATTGCCCTCACACATTGATGTGCCTTGGGTGTCCAACACCCTGTCTCCGGTTTGTGGTTTGTCCCTCCTCTAACCACTGTCAGTAGGTACTCACCACTGTTGACTGGGAGCATCCAACAAGCCTTGTAATTTCAGAGATGCACTGACCCAGTCGTCTGGCCATAATAATTTGGCCCTTGTCAAAGTTGCTCCGGTCTTTTCCACCTGCCCATTTCTCCTGCATTCCACACGTTGACTACGGAAACTGATTGTTCGCTTACCATCTAATCCACCCAGACCTTGACATGTGGCCTTGTTAGGAGATGATCAACCTTATTTGCTTCACCTGTGAGTAGTCATAATGTTTTGGCTCATCAGTGTAAATATAGTCTTTATTCGGGGTGCTTTCTCAGCAAATAATGACATATGCGAGTAATTACTAGTATTTCTAATAATTATTCGGCATGTCATATAATTATTTGATTAAAGATTTTAATAGGTTAACAGCCCTATTTAAAACCTATTTTTTTAATGTTTCACATGTACTTTGTACTAATTAATGCTATTTGTTATCATTTTTTATACGGTCTTGTATGTGCTTTTTAGCTGGCATTCCAAAGGCAACAGCTCAGTGTTTGAATTCCGCATGTTCATTTGGTGAAATTAAACTTCTGGACTGTAGCTTGACCCTGGAGAGTATCCAAAGCAAAGTAAGTAAATGTCTGTGATAACCAGTGGTGTACATAAAATAAAAAATTAACACATACATCTGGTCGCTAAAATTCATATATTTATATGCAGTACATATGTAAAATGTGTAAAAAATATATTTTTCGTATAAAAACATAATTGGCTGTTGTAATTATAGTCCCACATGAATTTACAGAATGTACAGTATATCAGGGTAGGTTTCTTGATGGCATGGTGAAGTTAAATATGTATTTAAATTAATAGGTGCCATTAATGATCCTTTTATCAGGCTACTATGAAAATTGTTAATAATTTCTTAATACTCTAATTAATAATGTAATACATACATAATACTCAATAAATTGTCAAGTATTGTATAGCTCATTTGAGTGTAGTAGTGTTCACATTAACATGTTATACCCCATACTGAAATGGAAAATATGATTGGTTAGCCAATATCGAAACACTTCTGAAATGAACATTCTGATTGGTGGATCAGCTTTGTCAGACTGTCTGTCTTGCAGTGCCATCAGTTGCGCTCCCACCTCCCGCTGCTCCATGCACGTTTAGAGAGAAGCTCTGTACACTTTTTAAAATAAAATTAAATTCACTCAACAGTGCTGCGGCATCACGTTAGTATGTTAGTAGTTAGGTCAAAAGCATACTCGTTGTTCTGACGGCCATATATCATAACTTATTTTTGGTGGGCATATGCAAAATCCTAAGAAAGATAGGTGGGCATACACCATATGCCTGCGTATGCTATAGACAACATTACTAGTTATGACATATTGCTGAGTGCACGCATGTGTTTCTACTGTATATGTGGCAGATCTTTTCAGAACTCTAAAACCAGGTAATCGTGCGCTCTACAGTAAGCTTGTTGGCAGATTTTAGTTGGCCTTCCAGCCTGGTCAGACTCAGGCTGATCAGTTGGTTGGCTTTCGAAGTGTTTTTGAAATGTTTCAGCTGACCACCAACTTGGCCACACTGGATAACCGACTAAAACCAGACAAAATTGGGTTCTGATGATACAGGCCACAATAATTTGCTACATTTTACATGACCTAAACAATTAAAAATCATGTTCTAATGACAATTTTTTTTTTTTTTAGGTGACTAATGCCTCTCTGGAACAGAATGTGCTCATGGCCTGCAGTGTCCAGATGCTCACATCCAAACCAGAGCAGCTAACATTCCAGAACATCACCTCGGCAGCTGAGATTGCTAGTAACCTACTGTGCTCCACTCAAATAAATGAGGCAAGAATTTCTTAAGTCCTCTGAATGCTATAATCTACCTTCTACATCAATGCATAAACATACAATAAACCTCATTTGTGCTTTAAAGGGACCTCAGTGTTGGTCCAAACCCATATTCTTTCCCCTTTCTTTCATCAGTGGAAAACAAAAGGAGATAAAAAGTTAAAAATCATGAAATGTAATAATACAAATGTTCCTTTTTATTGTACAGACAGTTGCAGTGGCAGTAGTGTGCATTATCAGTCAGCTCATGAAAGCTGATCAAAGCCAATGCTCCAAAGACACTTATACTGCTTTTGAGAAGTATTTACACCCTTCTACTACCTACACACAGAAATACAGAACTCATATGAATGTACTACAATAACAAAACCTCAAATTTCTGTCTTTGATTTTTTTTTCTGTATTTTTTATATATATATATATATATATATATATATATATATATAATGACATATATAGTAACAATAACACAAGAAACTATGGTAACCATGGTCAAATCTTGGAACTGTTTACTTTAATGTTCAGTTTTGTCGTGGGAGTATGTCTTCCTGGAAGTGAATCTTTGTATGTGTTGTACCTTTCTACAGTCTCACAAAGACTTTGGAGGATTTTGCTTTACGCATGAGTACTTCAAAATCTGGTGGACTGGTGCAGCCAAACTTGGCAGTGCAATACATCAATGTGGCGAGTGGAACCCCAGAAGTGGCATTTTTCGCTTTAAAAGGTCTAAAATCTCCCAGTGTCATTCTTATATCTTTGATGTTATTAGAAAGGCATAACTAAAGAGGATGTGCTAAACTCTCATAGATCTTTAAAATATTTGATTGTTTTATTATTTTGGTAAACACTTTAAAAAAGGTTCCATTTGTTAACATTAGTAAAAGTATTATCTATCACAAATGATTTATTGAACTATTTATTTTACAGCATTTATTAATCTTGGTTAATGTTAGTTTATTACAATACAATTGTATGTTTCATGTTCATGTTAGGTCATAATTAATTAACTAATGTTAGCGCATACAACTTAATAAACTGCATTATACATATATATTAGTATATGTTGAAATTTTCCTCCCAGAAATTTGATTTGAATTTAAAAACTTTACAGCTGAGGGGATAAAAGAATAGCCGAACCGATTTGTTCTAATGATGGGTATTCTAAAACGGATGCCAGATGGGAGGGTTTGAAGCTCATGGTTGGGTAGCGTCTGACACTATGCACTGGGCTTTACACAACACCTGCCTTTGGCATAACTGAGCCAGGCTTGTCTGCTTCTTCAGGGTTATTTAACTGCACTGATTTACAACCCTTTCAAGGGAGTTCTTGTCTTTAACATGTATGGCAAGAAACCAACACAGCAGAGAAAAGGATAAACTTGATTCAGTATAAGATTTATAAAACATGCACATCAGTGATTTGTCCACATTGAAAGACCTCAAGACCTTGAGGTTCCTCAAGCAATGCAATCTCCCTCTTGCACAGAGCTTCTGTGTTTGGCTACCAATGTATTGTCTAAAATGGTACCCAAGTACTTATGCTGTTCAACCCCCTCAACCTCCTTTCCCCAAATAGTGGTTTGCTGTAGCTGAGCCAAATGCCTCCTGTAACTAAAATCAATATTAATCTCTTTGGTTTTCAGACCATTTAGTTTTAAGAATGCATCCTCACACAATCTGGCAAAGTCATCAACCACAGGTCCATGATGTGTCCTCCTCACTCAGTAAACTGACAATTACAGGGTCATCTGCGAATTTAACAATGTGCCTATTTTTGGATAGGCTGCGTCAATCATTTGTATACAAAATAAACAGAGGAGAGAGGACACAACCTTGTGGTGACCCTGTGGATGACACCAACCAGTCAAACACTGTGTTCTTTGTACAGGGACATCTAAAATCCAACCTACAATACTAAGAACCTAACTAAGATCATAAATACGTTTCCTAACTGAAATGTAGGTCTGGATGGTATTGAAAGCAGATGAAAAATTATGAAATGCAATTTTGCTAAAGTTTTTGGGCATTCCAAATGCTGAAGCACTGTGTGGAGTAGGGTTGCTGTTGCATTCTCAACACCTCGCTTTAACCTATATGCAAATTGAAGAGGGTCTAAGAGAGACTGGGTCCTTTTCATTATCTCTGCCTTTACCAACATCTCAAAGCACTTCATAACTGAAGATGTAGGTGCAACAGGACTAAAATCATCTATGGCATTTCTTAGGCACCGGGATCACTGTGGAAGCAGGAACTCTCTGCTAACAGAGTGACAAAACAAAGATCTCATAAACTGGTCCTAGTTGCTCATCACATTTTTTGAGTAAGCAGCAGCATATATTGTCTGGTCCAGGGGCCTTTCTACTATTACAGTGGTTAAAAGTCTTTATCACTTCCCCCACATCAAAGAAAACACAAGGACAACTCATATAAAGCCTACAGCCAAAACGTTTAGGTTACTGTTGTAACCTCCGTTCCCTGATGGAGGGAACGAGACGTTGTGTCAAAGAAGCAACACTAGGGGTCTCTCTTGAGAGCCTCGTGCATCTCTGAACTTGAGAAAAGGCCAATGAGAAATTGGCAGACAGAATTTGAATGTCCCACCCCCGGACATACGGGTATAAAGGGAGGGAAATTTGTCTGTTCATTCAGGATTTTGCCTGAGGAGCCTACAATGAGGTTCGGCCGTAACAGTGGCTCTGTTCAGCGACGTGGCTGGGAGGACACAATGTCTCATTCCCTCCATCAGGGAACAGAGGTTACAACAGTAACCTAAACGTTCCCCGTATGTCGCTCACTTCGACGTTGTGTCGAAGAAGCGACACTAGGGTCCAATTTTAATCACGCCATGCACTAAACCGTGTATGTGCACTGCTGACACCGGTGCGGGCAGGCAGTTCCCGTGTCAGACTGTACGAACCCTTCCCCAATGCCCCATAAGATCGTCATAAACATCTGGTTCCCTACACCGCAATATGGGGGGAACAAGGCGACATGCCAAGCATGGGAGCAAGCTGCACCAGCCACGCCTTTTCTCTCTCTATGTTTCTCGCATAGAGTTAAAGCGGCTGGGGCCATCTTAACACTATCACACACATCGGGGAATGCGTTCTTTCACAATTCCTATTCTTTCAGGGGGGAAAGTCCCTGCGGAGACCACACCTGCCCAGGCTGGGGGAGGTAAAGAGTGGTGATATACATCACATGGGATTTCAGGTCACATGTGGAGAATGGCGCACTGGTAGATCCTACCTCATTGTGAGGGAGGAGTGTATGAACACGGCGACCGGGGGGCAGTGAGGACTACCCAAGGGAGCGGGTCCGCTCGCAAGGGGACCATACCGCGGAAAATACACACAGGTGGACAAGTCCACACAGGGGCCCGACCTGTGGAGCACCTATTCCAGTACAGAGTAATTTGAGTACTCGTAGTAGGTCTGGTCGGGGAATTCCTCTGCTGAATTCGCGGACCAGAGGGCTAGGGAGGAGTCATCCAGGGAGCCGAGTTAGTGGGATCTCCTGGGATAAGAGCGCACGATATTACCTCAGTGGAGGGAAAGGGCACTAGGTGCAAGTGCTACACCCGGTCAGTTGTTACCACGTTACCGAGTTCTACCGGCTCAGACCTGAGAAAATAAGGGATGAAACCGACTCAACCCTGAGATTGTAAAATCTCGTAAAGGTATTGGTTGTTGTCCAACCCACTGCTCTGCATATGTCTGCTAAGGAGGTGCCTTTGGCCAGTGCCCACGAGAATGCCACACATCTCGTCGAGTGTGCTCAAACCCGCTAATGGGCGGGCATGGCCTGGGTGTGATAGGCCAATGCTATGGGCTCAAAGGGGGGTCTCTGAAGGAACGAGAGGATCACAGAGAGATCCCAGGAGGGGAACAGGCTTGGCCGAGGAGGGTTCAACCTCCAGGCGCCTCTAAGGAACCTGATAGTTTAGTTTGGATTAGTTTTGAGCCAGTGCTGAAGCGGTCTCATATGCATCAACCCCAGCGACGCGACCGCCGCGGAGGAAGCCATATGCCCCAGGAGCTAATGCAAATGTTTTAGAGGGACCGCCGTGCCTGGCCTGAACAAGGTGAGGCATTCCAGCACGGACTGCACGCACTTGTTGGTGAGGCGTGCTATCATTGAGACTGAGTCTATCTCCATGCCGAGAAAAGAGATGCTCTGAAATGGGGAGAGCTTGCTCTTTTCCCTGTAGACCTGAAGCCCAAAGCGGCTGAGGTACCTGAGCACCTGGTCCCTGTGGACGCACAGTAACTCTCGGGAGTGGGCCAGGGTGAGCCAGTCGTCGAGGTAGTTAAGTATGCGAATGCCTGATTCCCGAAGCAGGGCAAGGGCTGCCTCTGCGACCTTTGTAAAGACGCGATGGGACAGGGACATGCCGAAGGGGAGGACCTTGTACTGGTACGCCTGGATGTCGAACGCGAACTTTAGAAAGGGTCGATGTCGAGGCAAGAACGAGACGTGGAAGTACGCGTCCTTCAGGTCTACCACTGCTACCGCTGTGAACGGCGCCCAGATCCGAGGAACCAATCATTCAGCCGTGAAGGCTGTGGTGAGGACAGAGGGTACCAGTCCAACCCCATGCTGAAGGCAGCCCGGGCAAGCATGTTGGCCATCTGGGCGTCAGCCTCTGACTGGGCGTGCTGACCTGAGGGTGGCACTCTCCGATGCAGCGGCGAGCTCGGCTGTCACCCCGAGCCTGATCGGAAGTCAACGAGCGTGTTGGGGGGCGAGTGGTTCATGGGGATGTACCCAGCGAAACCGAGCCCGCTGCCATCCACAAATTTCCTCCATCACCAGTCAGGTCGTCCTCAATCCTGTGGGAAGATGAGCAACGTGGGTTCCTTTTTAGGAAGGAAAGCCGTGACCGCAAAGTTGCCATGGTAATGTTCTCGCAGTGAGAACACAAACCATCCACAAACGCTGCCTCGGTGTGATCGTGGCCCAGACACACGAGGCAGTGCCTGTGACCATCAGGGGCGGAGAGAACTTGACCGCATCCAGAAACTACACAGGGACGGAAGGGCATCTTTATAAAGATGCGTCCTGAAATGGACATTCAACGCCGGTGTGTATTGCTCTTTTAGAGAATCAAACTCTTTCACAATATTCTCTTTTAGACAGCATTGTCCAAGCGCCCAGGGGCAAAGCTGCACTGCCGTACAGAGAAGGAGAAAGCCGCTGATATGCACCGTAGATCCAACAGCATACGCTCTTAGAGATGAGGTGACTAGTTTTGTGAATCGCAGCTCGCTGCTGACACAACCGGTTGGCTCC
The DNA here is from genome assembly GCA_032164185.1 of Moxostoma hubbsi. Taxonomy (NCBI): domain Eukaryota; kingdom Metazoa; phylum Chordata; class Actinopteri; order Cypriniformes; family Catostomidae; genus Moxostoma; species Moxostoma hubbsi. The sequence goes on along the minus strand of JAVLUX010000163.1, from coordinate 1,377,133 downwards.
AAAGAAAATTTCTTGAATGAACAATCGCATTTCCCTCCCTTTATACCCGTATGTCCGGGGGCAGGACATGCAAATTCTGTCTGCCAATTTCTCATTGGCCTTTTCTCATATTCAGAGACGTGAGGCTCTCAAGAGAGACCCCTAGTGTCGCTTCTTTGACACAACGTCGAAGTGATCAACAGACGGGGAACCTCAATTTCCTTTTTAAAATCATAAATTCAAAATCTTAAATAAAAATCATTAAAATTTTTATTGCCAATTGTTTGCCTGAACTGTATCCATCTAAACCAATTTTTTTTTTCTGACTATTTACCAAACCTGTTATTAAATGCATCCCCTCCTGTGCAGAGTTTAAGTTCCCCATTCTTAATCTTGATTCAAGATGTTGCTTATAAACCTCTTTGGCCCTCTTAATTTGGCATTTATTTTCTCTTCTTAACCTATGATTCTCAACCATATTTCCCAAAGGCTCTATTTCTCTCTGATTAGGAGGGTCTTAATTGATTTTCGTAACCCATGGTTTACTGTTTGGAAATTTCCTAAAGGATTTAACAGGGATTATCATATACTCACAAAATGTGACATAGTTGCTTATAACATTTGTTACTTCATCAATATGCGAACAGGAGTCCATAAAATCACTACAGTCAGTACATTCTAGGCTTTCCTACTGACTTATAAGTGCCTTTGATAGACCCCAAGCATAAGTCCAAAATGTATCCTTGTGCGCAGGGCAAGTGGCATATTGTTGGAAGTTATGCAGTGATTTGTGCAATTATTAAAGTCTCCAAGAATGAAATGGCCACCCGGCAAGATTTCCTCACCTTAAACTCACAATGAAAACAGAAAGCGAGACAAACAATCGTACAAACGCACTGACACTTAGGTAGCTGCGACTTGCCGCATACGCAGCACCATGGCACTCTTTATGCAACTCTATGTAAACTATGTAATTATCTGATGTTAACAAATGGAACCTTATTTTAAAGTGTTACCAATGTTTTTAAGAAACCCAATACAAACATACTGACATAATTTTATCATTAAAACGTAATGGATTACAAATAATTTGGAATTCAAAATAAAAAAAATCATTATTGATTCTATAGATTATTATTATTTTAAATTTGAGCAATCTGATTACAGTTATTTTTAATGGATTACACAAAAAACAAACTGTAATTTTATTTTTATTGGGGCCAGGACAATGACTGACAAAGAGCAAATTGATTTCATGTTTACTATTATTTAATAAATGGAGTAAATTACTAATTACATTTGTAAAAATTGTATTATGATTACTCTTTTAGTTGTAAAATTTGTAGTCAATAACATATATAATATAAATAACATCCTTTAACATTCCGCCCAACATCAAAACATCCCCAAGTTAAATGGAGTACTGATCTACAGGGATTGTAGCACCTAGTCCTAACTAACCTATAATCTAACCAACATATATCTTTCAAATACACTCACCTAAAGGATTATTAGGAACACCATACTAATACTAATACTAATACTAAGACCCCCTTTCGCCTTCAGAACTGCCTTAATTCTACGTGGCACTGATTCAACAAGGTGCTGAAAGCATTCTTTAGAAATGTTGGCCCATATTGATAGGATAGCATCTTGCAGTTGATGGAGATTTGTGGGATGCACATCCAGGGCACGAAGCTCCCGTTCCACCACATCCCAAAGATGCTCTATTGGGTTGAGATCTGGTGACTGTGGGGGCCATTTTAGTACAGTGAACTCATTTTCATGTTCAAGAAACCAATTTGAAATGATTCGAGCTTTGTGACATGGTGCATTATCCTGCTGGAAGTAGCCATCAGAGGATGGGTACATGGTGGCCATAAAGGGATGGACATGGTCAGAAACAATGCTCAGGTAGGCCGTGGCATTTAAACGATGCCCAGTTGGCACTAAGGGGCCTAAAGTGTGCCAAGAAAACATCCCCCACACCATTACACCACCACCACCAGCCTGCACAGTGGTAACAAGGCATGATGGATCCATGTTCTCATTCTGTTTACGCCAAATTCTGACTCTACCATCTGAATGTCTCAACAGAAATCGAGACTCATCAGACCAGGCAACATTTTTCCAGTCTTCAACTGTCCAATTTTGGTGAGCTCTTGCAAATTGTAGCCTCTTTTTCCTATTTGTAGTGGAGATGAGTGGTACCCGATGGGGTCTTCTGCTGTTGTAGCCCATCCGACAAGGATGTGCGTGTTGTGACTTCACAAATGCTTTGCTGCATACCTCGGTTGTAACGAGTGGTTATTTCAGACAAAGTTGCTCTTCTATCAGCTTGAATCAGTCGGCCCATTCTCCTCTGACCTCTAGCATCAACAAGGCATTTTCGCCCACAGGACTGCCGCATACTGGATGTTTTTCCCTTTTCACACCATTCTTTGTAAACCCTAGAAATGGTTGTGCATGAAAATACCAGTAACTGAGCAGATTGTGAAATACTCAGACCAGCCCGTCTGGCACCAACAACCATGCCACGGTCAAAATTGCTTAAATCACCTTTCTTTCCCATTCTGACATTCAGTTTGGAGTTCAGGAGATTGTCTTGACCAGGACCACACCCCTAAATGCATTGAAGCAACTGCCATGTGATTGGTTGATTAGATAATTGCATTAATGAGAAATTGAACAGGTGTTCCTAATAATCCTTTAGGTGAGTGTATATATATATATTCTGTATATTTTACATTTAAACTAATATAACTACTTTAATACTAATTAAAACTAACATAATACAAACTAATGTGTATTTATCTAGGTCTTTCAGATAACTTTGCTCCTGACAGAGTAAGTCTGGGCACAGAGGCTGCTAACATGTCAATCCCTACAGGACAACCCGTTGACGTCCACTTAAAAATCAACCTAAAAAAGGAATTGGGTATCATCTGTATTTCTATATTTCGTGTACTCGTTTAGATTGCCCTGCTTAAAAAAGTCAGAGAGCATTTTGTATTCTGCAAGTGTCTAAATATCTATTCTTCCCCTTGCCTCTTTAGGGAACAAAAACATTGGTATTGGAGTGGTTTTATATGAAAGTGATCAGTTTTTCAAGTCAAGCAATTTTAATAGCCAAATAGGTACAAAAAGAATGGTGATCTCAACCAGCCTCACTAACCGACAGTTGCTTGATAACGTGGAGTTCACCATGATGCCCCAGGTAAATGAGTCCACTCCATCACATGGCTACTTAACAAATCAATAAATAAATATAGCTGCAAGGAGCAATCATGTGGCCAAGCACACCAATGTTGGAATTTAGATTGAATATAGAATTCCAGTGATGATTTTAACCAGAATGTTTTAAAAACAAACAAACAAACAAACATTTATTTTATTGCATCTACTGTCATTCAAATGCTTTTAACTTTTTACCACTAGGTGGCACTGTCCCCAAACTTTCAAAATACCTACAGGACATGGTCCATATGACATATACCAAATTTTGTAATGATACGCCAATGCATTAGTAATATACAGCAATTTACGACAAAATTAAAAATGGCTGAAGCCCAATATGGCCGACATAGGAATATTGGGTATCATTCGTCTTGGAATGCCCCGTGGAATCTTAAGAGACCAGTCTTAAGGCCAAACTATTCAGAAGTTACAACCAAAAAAAGCCATTTATCATATTTCTTGACCACAAGGTGGGGGTGTGCCGAAACAGGTACACTCAGGTCATGCTTGTGATTACATTTACCAAGATATGTGTCAATATTGCATTGCGATGATACAGCCTCATCCATTTTGGCGTGGTTGTTGAAGTGTTATTCGAGAATTATTTGGTCTATCATAATAAATCTCTCTAGATGATACTATATGATAGATGATGCAATATTTTGAGCGAATCAAACAAATGGTTTAGAAGGAATTTGAAAAAGTATGTTTTTCAGAAAATTTTAAATGGCGGAAATTCTAGTGGGAGGACACAACCTAAGTAGATGTGTAATGATGACCCAAGGAATCAGAGGACAAAATAATTTTCTTGAACAAAAGTTTCAAAAGTTATAGGCTGAAACATGAGTGAAACTTTGAACTGTTGTTGGTAGCTATGAAGGAAATCAATTGTCTGTGATAAGAGTCAATTATACAGTTTAGAGGTCATTATACAACAATATTTGACTGCAGAATGCCACGACTGATGAATCAGAACCAAGTATGCCAGTAAGCTGTGTAATAAACAAGCCTAAAAAATATTCATGTCTTGATAATTAATGGAAATATTTCCATTCAGCCCAATATGACCCTTAAAACTACTATAATTGTGTAACGTTATAGTGAGATTTATTCAGCTATTTTTAAAATATAATATTTCTGACTTGACAAATATCGGCACTGGCTATTGAATATTGTGTTCATTTGTTTTCAGAACATATCTGGCTCAAGACCTTATGACTTTGCATGTGTGTTTTGGGACTACACTCAAAGTGACTGGAGCACAAAGGGGTGCTTCAAAATGCTTGATGCTTCTGGTAGCATGCAGTGTAAATGTAACCACACCACCAACTTTGCAGTTCTAATGGTTAGTCAAATGACTTTTAAATAACACCTTTGTGCAACTTTGTGGCTTTGATCCAAAACCTACTGAGCTTCCTTTGTTTACTGCCTACATTAGGTGCTGTTCACACAGAACATGTTTTTGTGGTAGTATGCACCAATTGTTAATTATTTTTCTATAACAAAATGCACTACTTGATGGACGTCTTTGTTGTTTCACGTAGGAGCACTACTGTAAATACTTCAAGATGCCATGTCAAGTTACATGAATTTCTATATATAAAAACATGTTTAGAGAGACCAGCGTTTTAGGGAAGGGTGAATCGATTCCAAAGTTTTGACACTTTTGATACTGATGTTTTATCGAAAGGAGTATATATTGATATTGAAATATATTGATTCTAAAGTTTTAGTTTTAAGGTTAGGGTTAGGTTAGGGTTAGATGTAGGTTAGGGTTAGGTTACTAGGGATTTAATTTTCTATTTCTTTATATTAAATTAATGTATATCATAAGATTTGAACAAAATCCCTTCTTATGTAAAGATTTTGTGGCCCCACGTGGCTGTTTTTGCTGCTTATAGCTCTAAACTGGATTTAAATTTAAATTTAAAGTTGTTATAACATTAATAATGTTCTGTAATTGTTGTTAATGACTGATAAACAAAACAAGTCAAATAATGTTTTTAAATATTAAACAATATAGCATATAAATAGGCACTATAATATTTAAAATAACCCATTTTATCATCAGAATTCATAAAAGTATTATAGAAATCTGCAATATTCGTCTTGACAACACTTGGTATTGGATCGGAAAGAAAATAAACATTGCACATTGTTCCATTTGTTCCACTGGGTTACTACTGTGAGCAGTCCATAAGGCAGCATTCTTACAGAAATAGAACCATTCTGAAATTCTATACATAGGCAGTAACTCACATAGAGTTCCTTAGACAAAGCGCACTGATTTTCAAAGCATATCAGAGAAAAATTTTAATAATTAATGCAAAACTCTGAAAACAGTATATTAAACATTGAATGTTCCCTGCAGAGCTACAGAGCAGATTACGTTTATTCAGAGGCTTTAAACTGGATCAGCATTGTGGGATGCAGTCTGTCTATTGTGGGTTTGGTCCTCACCGTACTTTATCAAATTAAGACCAGGTACGTCTAAAAGCACTCACTCAAAAACATTTTGGCAAAAAAACATAAAATAAGTATCAATCATCAATTTTTTTTTTAAATATATATTTTAAAATAACCATTACAGGAAATTGAGGAAAACCAACTCCACTATGCTCTTAGTGAATATCTGCATTTGCATGACAATCTTCTACCTGCTTTTCATTTTTGGAATCAACAACCCCATCCAGAACCCAGATGATACTGATTTTAAGAAGAATGTTATCCTTGCTACAGACTGGCATCAGGCAGTTGATCAGGGCCCCTGTACGGCAATCACGGTCCTGCTGCAGTATTTCCTGCTGGCCACATTTGTCTGGAACACCATGTATGCTGCTCAAGTGTTTTTTCTCATTAGTAATGGCCTCAAAGGTCTGCCCAAAGGTTTCTGCATTGTCGCCATGACAGCCGGCTGGGGTACGTACATTTAAACTTACTGACATGTAATGTAATGTCAGTAACACTTTGGTTAATTAATGAGTAATAATTCATTTACAAATGCTTTATGAATCATTTATATGTGGTTATAACAACATCCATTAAAGGGATGACTTTCATGCAAGACCTGCCAAATATTTTGGTAAAACTTTAAATTAATTTTCCCTTTGCTAATGGATTATAAAAGGGTTCATTAATGAGTAATAGTTCATTTACAAATGCTTTATGAATAATTTTATGTGGTTATAACAACATCCATTAAAAGGACAACTTTCATGCAAGACCTGCCAAATATTTTATTAACACTTTACATAAATGTTCCCTTTGCTAATGGATTATAAAAGGGTTCATTAATGAGTAATAGTTCATTTACAAATGCTTTATTAACCATTTTTGTGCAGTTATAACAACATCCATTAAAAGGACGACCTTCATGCAAGACCTGCCAAAAAGTGAGCCATTTTACCTCACATGCTATAACTGCTTAATACCACATATTCAACATTAGTACCCTATGAAAATGTATCAATGTAAGTGGACACCTGTGAAGCATTTATTATGTAGCTGCCAACATTAGAAAACTGTACATAGGACTATAACAAAATTACATCACAATAATATTATATTTTGGTACATTGTGACATAAGTCATAATGTACTGGAAAGTACTGGAAGTACTGGATGATTGTTGCCCTTTTTATCCATGTTGCTATTATAAATGATTTATAACACATTTGTAAAGGACTTATTAAACATGAATAACCCATTTATAAACCTCTAACAAGGGGAGCATTAATGGAAAATGTTACCAACATTTTGCTAAATCATATCAGATCTCTTTATTTAATGTTTTAGGCCTGCCTGCTCTAATTGTTGTCATCTCACTGGCCACCTCCTACAGCTTCAGGGACCCGCTAGGATATCGACAAGAAGAGTTGTAAGTAATCAAGCATTTGCTGGTCTTAGCTTGTCCCCATCCTGGTCTTGGTGAAAGTTGGCTGGTTTTAAAGGGAACCATCTTTCATTTGAATTTAAAGATTGTGAAAAATTATTTGTCTTTGAACATATCCACAGTAACACCCTGGCAACCAGCTATAACACTAACATTTTGCGAACACATTTTGCATGGGCACCACTCACATTTTTCTTCCAAAAATGCAAAAATCTAATCTCTATTGTATTGTTGCAGTTGCTGGCTAGCTTCTCTGGACAAGGAAGGGAGATTTGACCCAAAGCGGCCAATGCTTTGGGGTTTTTTGCTCCCTCTAGCGGCCATGCTCATTTTTAACATAGCTCTTCTCGTCTACTTCTCCCAAACCATCTGCTGTGCAAATCCTAACCTGAAGAGGTACATGTTTGAATATAGAAGCCATTGTTCTTTATTTAATCAACAATATTTGAAATGTAATTCTCAGAGCGCAAATGTTTTTTGCCAGGTTACAAAGATATTTAAACATTAATTATTGTTGTTTAGCTCACGAAGAACATCTCTAAAGAAGAAGATTCTGAGTAGTTTCTCTCTGGCTGTGGTGCTCGGTTTGTCCTGGGTCATTGGCTACTTTGTGCTCATTACCCATGATACAACTCTTCACACCATTCTCAGCGTGGTCTTCTGTCTCTTCAACACAACACAGGTGTGCAAATGCACTTTGCTTATATTCACCCATTTTTATTGAAAATAGTGACAAATAATATTGAAAAGAAGTTCAATACAACCCACAATGTTGAGGGTGATATTTTAAAGGATTAGATCACAGAACACATGATTTACTCACCCTCATGTCATTTCAAATATGTTTGCTGTTACTTTGTCAATGGTAAAAAAAAGTTAAATCCTAAAAGCACCTCTGAAGTGGTCCATACGACTTGCCCGCTATATTTGAAGTCTTCTGAAGATACACAGATACTGTTAGGCATGTTTACAGGTTTGCAGTGGTTGTTAGCTAACTGTACTTTTTCTGTCCTCCAAAGGGTGTTCAGATTTTCATTTTATTCACACTGAGGCCTATTCTAAAGAAGAGAGCTCAAGATAATCTTGATTCTAAGACTGAATTAAAGGCGGATCCTTAAAATGTACTTTTTACGGACACAAAAAGCCAAGGACAACAGACAAGATCAAAGACTCCGGCCTATAGCCTACTGTCAAGCTGTAGTTAGCTTACTACATCATTTACTCCCAAATGTAAATGTCTTTTTTTGGCATGTCCCTTTTATTTCAGTGACAGTAACTGATTTTTATTTTTTGCCTTGCTAAAACTAATTGATGTAATATATTTTATTTAGACATGTATTTAATATCGAATATGGGGACATTTAGTTTTTAATATTACATACAAAACAAACTTTTCTATATTAGAATGCAGTCAGTTGTTTCAATAATTAGTGAAATAATTGACTTAATTGATTTTTTTCTTTCAAAATAAAAAAACTAATAAAAACAAGTTTTTGTCCAGTTGCATGCATGTTCTTAGTTCTTTTTACTCTTCATTGATCTCAAGGTGCGAAGCCCTTATTGTATCTATTAGTGTTCTTATTATTATTCTGCCAAAAGTCTATGACAGCCCATCGAACCGTACATAGGAAAGTTATGAAATTTGGCACACTGATAGAAGACACTCTCAAATGTAACTGTCCCAAATTTGGGGTCTCTCATGCAAACCCTATAGCACCACCAACAGTTGCAATTTTCACTTACGTTTTGGCTTGTAACTTTTGAACTGTACTGTAAGTACTAGAAACAGCATTTTTTTTTATTGGGTCATGCCCCACAAGAAAATATTGCATATTTTTTCAGCTGTGCTTGTTAGATTTTCTACCATTTTGAATTTTCTGAAAAATATTTAAAAAAAATAAAAAATAAACTTTTTCGAATTCCTCCTTGGCCGTATGTCCGATTTGCACATAATTTTGCATGTATCATCTACAGACATAACAAACATTTGTGGAACTCTTGGAATTCAAGATGATAGACCAAACTGGTTTCGTAAACGAAATCGACGTCGAGCATGCCAAAATGGACGTGAGGCTCTATTTTTGTAACGCTTCAGCGTGTTGACATGAATCTTGGTATATATCATCATAAACATGACCTGAGTCTACCTGTACAGTTTTGGAACAGCATCACCTAGTGGTCAAGAAATATGAAAAATGTCTACTTTAGCTTAGAACTTTTAGTTTAACTTAGAATAGTTTGTCCTAACACCATGAGACTGGTTGCTTTAGATTCTGTGGGGCATACCGAGTCGAATGATACCCAATTTTGCAATGTCGACCATTTTGAATTTTGTCTTAAAATGCTGTATATTACAAACACATTGGTGTATCATTACCAAATTTGGTATGTCCTGAAGGTACTCAAAAAGTTTTGGGACAGCGCCACCTATTGGCCAAAGTTTTAAGTATTTGTATAACACTATAAAAAAATTAAATAAATGTATTTTTTTCACCACTCTGTTTAAAATCATTTCTGGAAATCTATATTCAGTCTAAATGTTTCCCATTGGTGTGCTTAGCTGCACAATTGCTGCTTGCAGCTATATTTATTATTTGTATTATCCTGAGATCTATTTATCTAGGTGTTCATACAGTATCATCCTGACTAGGTATGTCCATAGCAACAACAATTTGTTTGTGGTCTTATCTAAGTTACTATGGTGTAGGAATGTATCTGCTAATATAACTTAATCATATAAATTGTCTGACTTACATTGACTGTCTACTAATAATTTAACTATGGTAAATTTGCTGAGTGAATAATATATCAATATAACATTACAGATATGCCCGTTATAGTGTGGCAATTAAATTCCTGTGATCTTTGTGTGTTTTGAAATGCAAGCCTATTTCATTGACTGATGGACTTCCCATTCCAGTAATGATCCAGCCCTGATTCTGAATTATAAACCAGACAGTGACAAGAACCTTTCCTGTTAGTCATTAGTTTTATATTAGTCTCATTATAGTTGTATCTAGTATATAGTATGTGCAATGGATTGCCATCAGCTCTTAATCTTTAACTCAGGTAAGAGATCCACCTAGACTTTTTTCGGGGCCGAGTGTTATAGATGTGAGTGGGCAGGATATTGCCAACTTATTGTTTGACAATAAAACTAGCCCACTGGTTTTTCTTTTTTTTTATTCTTTTTTTTTTTCTTTTAATAGATTGATTAACCCTCAATTTAGTTTACATTTGAAATAATTTCAATTATTATATTAGTTAATGATATCTACTAATTAGTTGAATAGTTCTAACAGTTTAAGCAATATAAGCAACAGTTAATAGTATTGTTATTTTAGGGTTTAAAGGGTTAAGGTATTATTTGTCTTTCACATTTTATGATTTGTTTTGTTTGTTTATCTGTCCATTTATGTGTATTTTAGTATAGTACAGTATGGTAAGACACTTATTTGTTACTTGTTCAAATACATTGTTTTCATGGAGTTGGTTTGCATATTGGTATTTCCATAAGAATGGCATGTAACCATTGCATGTGACTCCTTTATCTTCCAAAGATCACACGAATCAGATAGTTATACTAATTTGACTACTCCGCTTACACTCTATAACAATGTAAATAAACAAAATTTAAATGTTTAAAGGTGACTAATATGTTTGCATATATAAACTACAGGTGTAAAAAAGCACTGGGAAAAGCCAACCAGTGTATACAAACTTTTGACTGGTAGTGTATATAGCATATGCACATGTATTATTATGGTACAGTATATTACTGGTGCTTTTTTGTTTTTCACTTTATCGCTAAAGGAATGCTCCGGGATCCATACATGTTAAGCTCAATTGACAGCATTTGTGGCATAATGTTGATTACCAAAAAAAATGAATTTTAACTGAAATAAATAAATAAATAAAAAATTATAAAATCTGGTTTACAGTGCTAGGCACTTACAATGGAAGTGAATAGGGCCAATCCATGAATGTTAAAATACTCATTGTTTCAAAAGTATAGCCACAAGATGTAAACATTATACATGTTAATATCTGCCTCTGTCTAGATGATAAAATCATTCACTAACCTTTTCTGTGTAAAATTATATCTAGTTTAACAACTTTGTTGCCATGACGATGTAATGCTGTAATCCCCACAAAAACAAAAATTTAAACAAATTTACAGCTCAAATAATACACACGTTAAAACAGAAGAATAAATTTAAGTGCTATTATAAAATTATATGCTTTCTGGCTTTTTCTGGCTTTAAACCCTCCAAAATTTGCCCCATTCACTTCCTTGTAACCTTGATTTTTTTCTTTTGTTGCTTTTTTTAGGCTTTGAGTCTTTAAATGTCATTTAATAATATTCAAACCTACATGATGTGTAGCTTTTAAATCTGAAATTCATCCAACATAAAAATGTTTGCACATTAGTTATTATTTTCATTTAGTCTACTATTGTCACGAACGCCAGTGAAGATCCCTCGATTGGCCACCGGAGGTCGCCTTCACCCGAGTATTAAACTTGCACCTGGAACTCCATTTCCCATAACCCCCGTACTGACTCTCATCACCTGTTTCTATCCTTCCAGCTATTTAAGTCTCACACTCACTCTCTGTCATTCCAAAGTCTTGCCCCAGCCACATTTCTGAGCGTATATCATTCCCTGTCTTGTTTACCCGTGTTTTGACTCTGCCTATATCCCACCGTTTATGATTGTTTGCTGCCTGCCTAGTATTGTGTTTGCCTGGACTTCTGACATTGCTGTTTGCTGCCTGCCCCGAACCTCTGCCTGTCTCACAACGATTCTGCCCTGCCTCTGATATTACTGTTTGCCTGGATTATTCGACCCTTGCCTGTCTGTACTCTGAGTTTGTTGTGTTTAATAAAGCCGCACATGGATCCCACTCAACCTGAGTCCTTGTTACAACTATGTACTCTAAAATGTTCCTCAGCAAGCAGATGGAAATTCCTCATTGTTTGTTTCAAGCACAACTTTACAACATTCCACTCATTAGTTCTGAAGTTTCACCAGTTCCAGTTCCAGTCTGACTGCCTCAATTTGGCTGGTGCTCTGCAAATAAATTTGGCAGCATTTTCCAGGTTACAGGAATCACATAATTTTAACACATTCAGAGGTTTGTTTCAGGATATCAGTAGCAAGTAAACTGCATGCAAGTTTTTCTGCATATTGGAACAGTTTATTATTGTGTTATTAACTTCTCGTGAAGGGATAGATAGACCTTACCTCCCTAATTAGGTTGATATTGACCTGAAAACGGTACTTTATACCAACTGTTAAAAAATCTGGCTACTCTAGTCGAAGGGCAAGTGGTCATAACGACTAACTGTATAAAATCTTTTTTCTCTGCAAACAGTTGTTTTGGTTTGTACCAGTCTGAACCTAATGAACAGCACCACAACCATAACTACAGCAACAAGCAACATCTTCAACACCCAAACAGTATTCCCACGATCCATCACCCCAGCACACCTCAACACAACAGTTCCTAAACAGTGCCAAAACGGGGGTCGCTTAACTGCGGGGGTCTGCCTCTGTTCAGATGATTGGAGTGGAACTACCTGCACTAAATGTAAACACACACACACACACATATATTTTACTTATACAGTATAAGGATTTGTTGACATTTTACTTTATTTTTATTATAATGTAAAATTGCACATCTATAGATTGTCTGTGGAACAATTTCAATCTGTTTTACAACTGGGAATTAGAGATTCTTGCGCCAGCTTTGCAGTGTTGGGAAAGCTATTTTAAAACTATTGCTTGTCAAATTACAAGCTACTCATACTTAAACTACAGTCAAGATACCCTTCTGAAAATGTACTTAGCTAAACTACGTGCTACTAACAAAAAGTAGCTTACGACATTAAACCAATATTTCACCCAAGAAGGAAAATTCTCTCATCAATTACTCACCCTCATACCTTCCCAGATTTGCATGACTTTCTTTCTTCTACGGAACACTTTATATATAAAATAGCTCTGTAGGACCAAACAATGCAAGTCACCAGGGTCTAAAACTTTGTAGCTCCAAAAAGCATATAAAGGCAGAATAAAAGTAACCCATACGACTTTAAATTTACATAAATCTTCACTTTCAAACAGACCTCTTAAGCACTCACCTGAGAGTTCTTCTTTCATTTTTGGAATTCACATTCTTTGTGCATAACACCACCTACTGGGCAGGGGAGGAGAATTTATTGGAAAAATTGACTTAAATGTTGATCTGTTTTTCATCCACACCTATCATATATGGATTTAATCACTGGTATTCCCTTTATGCTCCGTTTATATGCTTTTTTGAGTTACAACGTTTTGGGCCGCGTTGACTGCAAAAATCGCAGTCTCGCAATCGCAGTCATTTGTGTTCAGAAGAAGAATGGAAGTCGTACACATCTGGGATGGCAGGAGGGTGAATAATTAATGAGAGAATTATCATTTTTGGGTGAACCATTCCTTCAAAAAATTCAAATTCAAACCACTGCCCCAAGTGGCTGAAGCTGTAAGTGTTTTTTTTTACGATAACATGTGAGCTCCAGTTTCTGGGTTACATGTCCACAAAGGGGTGCCTAAAGCTAATTATGCAGTGAGCTGTTTTTTTGTCTGAAACCATATAATACAGTTTTACCCTAAACCAAACAATTAGTGGAGAAAACATGCAATCTTAAAGGGAACTTGAACCCCCGAATTATGCTCATTATTGATTATACAAACAGAATTACTTCCTGGTTTCAATGCCAGACATGAACCCAGGTCTCGGTCCGGGAAAAGGTAAACATATTTGAACTAATGTAAAAATGTCTTATAGGAAATGCGTCTTGTCAGTAACTTGGCAGAATGAGGTTGATGTCAGGATACCAGAACATTCTGTGGCAACATGATGACTTTCTGTGTGATCATGTTGTTTTTAATTAGTTACTCCCCAACATTGCAGCTTTGAATTTTTATTGATATACCTAAACATTTTTACTATGCAAAGTTCTAAAGGTTACTGATAGTCATGAATGTTTTTACAGCAAATTTCTGCTCTGAGAAAAAAGACAAATACACCTTTCCAAAAAGTCTCTTAGGCCAGTTTGCTTCCTCCAAAAACCTATGCCAATCAGAGGAAATAAATGGTAATTTACCTTCTCTACTACCTTTCTGAAAAAACAATACACACTAGTTATATATGAATGTACTTTAAATATCTCTTCATTTCACATTCATATTTTTCAGCTGGGATCCCCCAGGCATCAGCCCTCTGTAACACAGCTAATAACTCATTTAATTTTCCAAATATTCTAAAGTGTGATTTGACCTTGGACACCATTAATACAGATGTAAGTACAGTAACAATATCTTCTGATTTTAATATACAGTAAAGTCATATAAAATGTATTTAATTTTCCCTAAGATAAAGATAAGGACATTTCAATCATTTTCTAAATTTTTTTATTGAAGATTTCTGGAACTTCTTTGCAAGACATAAACATGGTAGCCTCCAGTACCCAGATCCTCACATCCATACCAGAACGACTGACACCCCACGACATCACACAAGCAGCTGAGATAGCCAACAACCTGCTCTCCACCCCACAAACCAAGGTACTTATTAAGCCTTAAACATTTTATAAAATATCACATATTTAAATACATTAAGATAATAACTAGAAAAGTTACGTTTGTAGACAAGCTTTGAGGTTGGCTTGAAAAAGCCTTTTCTAAAAGTTTAAAAGCTTGGGAATAGTAGGTAAAAGAGACAGACAGACAGACAGACAGATAGATAGATAGATAGATAGATAGATAGATAGATAGATAGATAGATAGATAGATAACCCACTTCCAAGTCTCTACAATATTCTGCTGCTGAGATATAACTGTTGCTATTTGGTTGCTAAAGTGCTCCATCTGATTGCTAGGGCATGGCTAGGCAGTTGGTAGGGCATTCCATTTGGTTGCAAAGGAATGGCTGCCTGCCGGCCCTTGTGAAATTAACCCACTGCCATGTCTCTAAGATATTCTGCTACTGAGAAATGAAAGTTGGTATTTGGTTGGTAGGGCATTCACTCTGGTTGCTAGAGTGTGGCTATGCAGTTGCTATGTTGTTATGGAATGATTCGCTTTTGGTCCGAGTCAATAGAACCCACCCACGTGTGTCTATGATATTCTGCTGCCAATTTATGAGTGAAGCTATATGGTTGTTAGGGTGTTCCATCTGGTTACTAGGGCGTGGTTAGGCAGTTGGTAGGGTGTTATGGAAGGACTTCCAGCCTGGGCCAAAAGAACCAACATTCATGCCTCAATGACATTCTTCGGAGATATGAGTGTTTTTATTAGGCTGCTATGGTAATCTATCTGGTTACTAGAGTGTGACTAGACACTTGGTATCATGTTACGGAAAGCCTGCCAGCCCGAGTCAAAGGAACCCACTTCCACATCTCTATGGCATTCTGCTGCTGAGATATGGTTGCTATATGGTTGCTATATGGTTTCTATTGTGTTCCATCTGGTTGCTATGGCTAGATAGACACTTAGTAGCATGTTACGGAAAGCCTGCCAGCCCGAGTCAAAAGAACCCACTTGCACATCTCTATGGCATTCTGCTGCTGAGATATGGTTGCTATATGGTTTCTATTGTGTTCCATCTGGTTGCGTGGCTAGATAGTTCGTAGGGTCTTACAGAAAGGATGACTGTTGTCCTGAGTCAATAGAACCCACTTCCACATCTCTACGATATTCTGCTGACGAGATATGAGTGTTTCTATATGGTTGCTAGGGTGTTCTGTCTGGTTGCTAGGATGAATGCAGTTGCTAGTATGTTAAAGTGATGGAGTGAACACACTAGCAACTGCATTCACTCTAGCTACCAGGAGGGTTAGGATGTAGACTGAAGATTCTAGAGGGAAAGTTGTTCAGAATGAGGAGATCTATCATATGTGTGTCTGTTTGAAACACAGCGGTATATACTACCATTTACAGGCATGAAAAACATGATAGCGTCTCCCTGTGGCCAATTTTTTCCCATTTTGCACAGTCCTTTTGGGCCAAAAGACAAATAGGAATACTATGTTTTGTTCCAATCAGCCTTTTTTTTAAACCCTATCGAATAGCTGCTGAAAATTGATTGGTCGATGGCAGCCATGCTTTTCAAGATAGGCGACTGTCCTCATAGACCTCAATGGCACCTTGGACATAAACACTGCATGCAAAATTACAGGTTGACTGGAAAAATGTATTGCACCACCAAGAGGTGAAGACGTTCAATTCATGAGTTATATCCATTTTAGTAAAAGTGTCCATGCCCACTACATACGTTTTATCATAACTTTGTGAAGATGAATAGAAAGTTCAAACATTTTTTATAACTTTTCATATTGGGACTCTGACAAATCTTTCTGCACTGGTTTGATTCCAATCAGGCGAATGGCCTAGGACTAGTTATTATTATTTATTTTTTCAAACAATACAAAATAGCAGGGAAACAAAAGGGCGGAGCAAATTTTTTATGGTAATCAAATTTTGTTCACTGTAGAGCGCCCCTTTGGCAGATCAGGGCAAGTCCATGCACATGGCTAGCCAGACAAAAAATAATAATAATCCTTACAATTTAATAGTGTTTCAGTCCCTTTGGGCTTGAACCCCTAGTAATAAGCTTAAATAGTAGAACAGTAGGTTGGCTTTTTTCAAGCCAACCTAATAATAATAATACTTTATAAGAGTTATGCTATTATTTATTCTAAATTATATTTTAATTATAAAACAAAATAATAGAACATTCTTACTATTATCATTGTTATTTTATAATGGTTAAGGTAATATTTAGTTTGTTCAGTTCCCTGAAGCTATTGACGAGACTTCCATGGCTCCACCCATCGAGTCTTCCACGGCTCTGCCCCTCAAGTCTTCCACGGCTTTGCCCCTCGAGTGTTCCATAGATCTGCCCCCTCAGTCTTCCATGGCTCTGCCCCTTAAGTCTTCCACGGCTCTACCCCTTGAGTCTTCCACATTTTTGCTCCTTGAATCCTCAGCCTTCCTGGCCTCTGAGCTCTTCGAGTCCCCTAGAGTCCTGCTCTCCGAGTCCACAGCCATAACCTGCCCCTTTCTGGAGCTGCCACTCAAACCGCCGGATCCAGCTCCCTTCTTAGAGCCACCTCCCTGGCCTCTGAACACCACTCCCTTAATGAAGCCACTCACCTGGTCATTAATAAATGTATCTCTGCTAATTTCAGAAGACTTAGAATAAGTAAGCAATAATAAATTAAAGGTTTGTTTAAATTGAATAAGCATTTTAACCACTATGTGGGTCTCCAAACTGCTTAGGAACACTCAAGACATGATGTCAAAGACCCCTTCCAATGTTCATTAAAATTGGACAATGCGTTTAAAATATACATTCATTTTTTTTTTATCAAAAGTAATTCAAAATGTTTGAGAGGTTATATGGCTGATGTTGGAAACTTTGCATGTTACCTAAGATCATGGTCCTGATGAAGCATACCAAATATTGCTTCAATAGGACAAATAATTGCCGAGATAAAGTCTCACTTCCCGTTTCACGTCAACCTTGTTAACTTCTGAAAATTATTTCTGAACTGAAGCACAAATAAAAATTATTTCTGGTCAGTTCTGTGTGGCTAGGTCTGGAGATTATTTTGAGCCATTGTTTGTGCAAATAAACTGTAAATATCATAATCCAATATGGCAGTATAGGAGCTATTCATGCCCACCCCAATCAGTGTGCCTAGGTTCCTAGGTACGGATCTATGGGCTGCCATAGACTCCCATTGGGGAGGAATAATAATAATAATTATACTAACAGATACAATAGGGGCTAGCCCTTTCAGGGCTTGGCCCCTAATAATACTGCACACACTAGTATCCTGATTACGTTCACATTTATGTGCTCTACAGGACGCTTAAGATTTGGTTGGATTTTTCAAATAGATAGAAAAAAAGTTTGGAAAACTATGTAGAAGTTATTACAGTAAAAAAATTGAGCACTGCCTTATACAACCAATTATATGTACTTCTGAATTATGAACTGAACCAAAAATATACATTATTAATTGGGATGTGCACGGATAGTCAGAATTGTAAGACGCACCTGAATTCAAATACCTAAATCACTATTTGGTTACTCTACACTTTTATTAGAGGTCTTCAATCCCATCTGAGTCTGGTACACAACCTTCAAGTTTTTGTGTCAGTTTTTCAAGTAGGCAAATTAGGGGCTGTACACTTGTGCCTCTGCGCTTTTTTTCAAATGTTTTCTTTTGTAAACACGCACTGGAAGGACGTCTTTGATCGTTGCTCCACATCTCACTTTTTTCCTTCCCACGCAGGACCCCCCAATTTTTTTAGACTCTGTGTTAAGTTAAAAATAACTTCAATTGTTAATGTGACTGTAGCACATGATTCCAGATTGTCAAAGCATCCTGAAGAGGCTAATAAACTGCAGCAGTGTAACTCAAATGACACACATGACATTAGGCTACTAGTGTTCACTGCTTCACAGAAATGTGAACGTGCCCGGGAAGAATTACATGCACGTTGTTCCCTGCTAATTTGAGATTGTGTTTGACACATCCATGACAATGAACATTCTTTACTCCCGGGACTGTTTGTGAATTCTTGCGGTTAATCACAAATATGTACTTGCTTGTTTTGAATTTATACCCCTGGGTTAATCCGTGCCTGCTGATCATTAAGTGTGACACGTTAACCAACAGCTGACTAATTTCCTTTCCGATGAAACATAGCCTCCAATGTAGTTTTGGCAGTGTCAGAAATTTTGTGTCACAAGTTGGGTTTCCATACATCCATGTATTTTAATGCACATTTTCAGATATAGCATAAAAAAGCATAAGATGCAAATAAAATCTCCAAACTGCACATAAAAAACATAAGGTCGATACATTTTTTATTCAATAAAAAGACATTCTCTTCTTCGGCTTCTCCGCAAGTTCAGAAGGTCAGGCTGAGTCTGCCCCATGTCACTGTCCCATGGGTTGAGGGGCCTCTCTGACCAATGGCCTTTTTGTTTTAAATCATGCTGTTTTAGTCTTCTTGACCATTTTTTCATCCAAAGGCAGGCCTCAACTAGACTCCTTGGTGCCTAGTCAAGGAGAATCTTTTAATTTATGATGTTGAGGAATTCCAGGATTAAAAGGTTGGGTTTTCTGGATTCAAGACATATTGCATAGCAATTGTTTGTTCTTCTGCACCTAACAATGGCTTATAGCCAAGATCTCACTGGATTCATATCATACAGTCCGATAACCAACAATCTTAAAGCACCATAAAATCATATAGTGTGCACCTGCTTTTACTCATCTTCCTAATAAAGCCAGGATTACAACTGTACCCTAAAGCTTTGATGATACAAGTATATGTAAATAATGCAAGGCTGTTTTTGTTTGTTTTGCAGGACATCACTTTGTCAGCAGTTGCAACTGTCAGTCAACTCCTGAGTGCAAGTCCCACAAAGTACTCCAATGTCATCCCTAAGGCCATGGAATAGTAATACTTATTTACAAATTTTGCAATTTTCAAAAGCTAAAACTTTCTTTTTTATGCAGCTTTTGATTCACAGATTATCTTTGTTTACTTCATCTGCCTTTTTGTCTTTCAATTGTGTGCAGTCTAACAATGTCTCTGCAGCAACTCTCTCTGCAAACGGACTTAAATAATTTGTTGGTGCAGCCGAATTTGGCAGTGCAGTCCATCAATGGGAAAGCAAAGACCCGACAAGTGCAGTTAACCTCTTTTAAAGGCAAGTGTGTAACTATTAGATTTGAACATCTGCTTAAACAGGAGCTCTCTCGCAAATGAGGATAAATCAAACTGTAACACTTCCCCAGAAATGCCCGCAATGACAAAGCAGGAGACAGAGTAAAACAGTTTATGAATGATCTTATTTGTGCGTCTCTCTTTTCAGCGATCTTTTCCAACACAAAAAGCACAAACACACAGGTCTGGGTAACTCTCTCTCCCTTTTGAATTGTTAATCTTCCCTTTATCACTTTCGAGCCACTCACTGCAACACAGAACAGCTCTTACCATTCCTCTCTCCTGGCCTTGCTCTCAATTCACAAAACGGCACTTGAACACACCCCCTCCACCACATACCCATCTCAGGCCAAGGAGCTGTCTAGCCTGCTACCGACCCGAGAGAGGAAGTCCGCCACAGCCATCTGTATCTCAGCCTGTGGACCGCCTCCACTTAAATGGCTAAAGTGCCAGATACCAATGGGTGATCCGCGCATTGGCATATTTCATGTGGTGAAGCCATTGGAGTGGGCCGTGATCTGAACAGAGGGTGAATGCCAGTCCCAGCAGGTAGTATCGGAGGGTGAGGACCTTTTTCAATCGTGCTGTACCTAGACTCCCTTACTGAGAGCTTCCGACTAATTTACAGTACGGGGCACTCTTCTCCCTCCACCACATGGGACAACACAGCCCCCAACCCCCTATCCGATGGGTCAGTCTTTAAAATTAAAGGGAGAGAGAAGACAAGAGAATGTAAGAGTGGTCCACCACAAAGTACAGCTTTTACTTGCGTAAAAGCCTGCTGGCACAGCTCCGTCCACTGGACCAGGTCTGGTGCCCCCTTTTTAGTGAGATCAGTAAGTGGGCTGGTGACAGTCAAACGCTTAGGCACAAACCTGTGATAATATACAGCCAGCCCCAGGAACTGTCTCACCTCCTTTTTGGTCTTGGGTCTCAGGCAGGTCACAATTGCTGCTGTGTTATCAATTTGTGGACACACATGCCCCAAGTGGAAGCCCATTTACCATATTTCCACCTGTCCAATTTCACACTTCTTAGGGTTTGCTGTGAGTCCTGCATATCTCAACGATATCAGGACAGCCCTCAGATGTTGGATGTGCCACGTAGGCAGCGTGCAGACAGAGGATTCTGTCCATGAGGTGCTGGAACGTGGCTGGGGCCCCAAACAAACCGAAAGGAAGGGCCACAAATTGGTGCAACACAAACAGAGTTGAAAATGCCATTTTTTGTGGTTCATGGGAGGCAAGGGAATCTGCTTATATCCCTTTGTTAAATCCAGTGTCGAATAATGGCGAGCCATGCCTAACCGATCGAGCAGTTCATCAATACAAGGCAACGGATACGTGTCCAATTTAGACACTGCATTGACTTTAAAATCCACACAGAACCAGTCCGACCAGTTGGCGGTGTTCTATGAGATTTGTGTGACCGGGGAGAGAGCGAAAACACATCAAAGAATTCCGCTTGCAACTTGGCAACCTCCATGATTTGGGAAGGTGAGAGGTGGTTTCCAAAAGGGACAGGTGATTTGATTTGCGGTTTTAAAATTCACCTCTGGCCTGAGCTCCTCCCTCTCTGGAATGATCATTGTTAAAGCCACGGTGACCACCTGTCTCCATGCTTTTAGGAGATTGAGGTGGTATATCTGCTGCGCGCCAGCTCTATCTTTTTGATTTACCTCATATTCAACGTCCCCGATTCGCTGTGTGACCTCAAATGGTCCTTGCCACTTGGAGAGTAATTTGGAGCTTGAGGTGGGTAATAATACGAGGGGTCCATCTCCCTGTGCAAACTCCCAAAGTCGAGTGCACCTATTATACAGCCGAGACTGACAGTCTTGCGCCTTTAGCAAATCCCCTGTGTTAATTGCCCCAATGTGTGGAGTATAGCTCTGAGGTCAAGTACATACTTAATTTTATTTTTACTTTCTGAAGGTCCCTCCTCCCAATTTTCCCTCAGGACGTCTAGAACGCACAAGGTCTGTGCCCATATAATAATTCAAAAGGGGAGAACCCTTAGGAGGCTTGTGGGACCTCTCGTATTGCAAATAATATGAGTTTGAGCCACTTGTCCCAATTCCGAGCGTCCTTGTGTATGAACTTTCAAATCATATTTTTAATGGTTTGATTAAACCGTTCCACCAAGCCCTCCATCTGAGGATGGTACAAGCTGGTATGAATTGATTTAATCCCCAATAATTCATAAAGGTCGCAAAGCGTACGTGACATAAAGCTTTGTGGCACAGCTTAGGGGTATCGCATTGCGTTATCCACTAAGACTAACACAAAGTGTTAATTCTAATGGCCTAAAGAGGTCCATACCAATTATTTTGAAGGGAACCTCGATTAACGGAAGAGTGCACAATGGCGCTTTTGGAGTTTGTGACATGCCGCACAACAACTGAGAACATAATTTCGTTTTATGACTGCTCCAGAGGGAAATCCCAGAGGGGAGTTCCCCAGGACGCCCCTGACATGGCACTGATGTTGATTGCTCAGTCAATGCCTCTTCAGCCAATGCGGCACACACCCTACACCAGACGATTCAGTGGCAGGACCCATCCACACACATTCCCAACAACAAGGCCGGCCAATTCGTACCCAAAATTAGTGGATGGATGAGACAGGAACTATCCGGAAAAGGGGAAGGGCAAGAGGAAGAGGGAGAGATAGAGAGAGAAGAGGGCTTGCTGTACCCCAAATATGCCACAAAATGGTCCTCTGCCAGCTGGACTACCTCATCTAGCAGCACCAGGTGGTGGCACTGGACCCATTCTGCTGTCCCCTTTGGATTAAAAATATGATAAAATGAGACAATCAAATTATGTAAATCACTTTGATTCTTCAGAATATCACCAACATGTACGAGGAGTGTCTATGCACATTTTCCAATGCAGGGAACAGTAAATTGATTGAAACAACTGCTTTATTCAGAAATATATTTGGTACACTTACAAAAAATTTGTTTAAAAAAGATGCAGTTGTGACTTTCAAATTAGTCCAAGTCTGCCCAGCTTCCAAAAAAGGTGAAAATGCAGACTGATCTCACAAACTACAAAACAATCGGCAACAGAAGGTCGAAACTTTAGTTTGCTTAAGCTGTTATGCTTTCCACATGGCAGAACTGCCCCCTCCCAGTGGCCGAAGATGGAACAGCAGTTGCAAGCGCAAGCTCTTCTTTGAATGGATATTACATAAAACATACAGACTGTCTATTTTTCTAAAACATCTGAGTAGTAAATTCGGCACTTTGGGTCCGAATATGGGTGGTAAAACATTAAAAATTAACATGCTGATTTTCATTATATAATTATGTCTGTATGCCACAATCAGAGGAACATCTTTATAAATATTCAAATGTTGTCTGTACAGTTAGTGTCCTCTTAACAGTTAAAATTATCTTTATATCTGCAGGGGAGAGAGATACCTTTATACCTGACAGAATAAAACTGGATGTGACAGAGACTGAGAATCTGCCTCAACACATAAAAGACTTTGACCTTCAGATGAAACTCAAATTTAATAAAGGTAGAGATTTACATGTACATTTATTAATTTGGCAGATGCTTTTATCCAAAGCGACTTACAAAATAGGAAAACATAAGTGAATCATCTTAAGGAGTCAGTGGTATGAAAATTGCCATATTAAAAAGTTTCACTAGCATCAGAATAGTATTCAAAACAGATTAAAGTGCAACAAGAATTGCTCTGCATTCTGAACATGCTATTGCATTCTTGATCATTTGTAGGGGTCTAATTGCACATGCAGGGAAGCCTGCAATGAGAGCATTACAGTAGTCAGTCTAGTTATGACAAGTGACTGAACAAGAAGTTGTGTGGCATGTTCAGAGAGGAAGGGTCTTATCTTCCTAATATTGTAGAGAGTAAATCTACATGATCTTGCGGCCTTTGAGATGTGGTCCATGAAATTTAGTTTGTTATCGATGCCTACCCCTAGATTTCTGACCATTTTGGAAGGCGTTACTGTAGTTGCACCAGCTGCATGGTGATGTTGTGGTAAACAGCAGGGTTGGTTGGAAAGACAAAGAGTTAGGTCTTGGCCAGGTTAAGTTGCTGGTGGTGTTCCTCCATCCAGGCTGAGATGTCTGCCAGGCAGGTAGAGATTTGAGCAGTCACTGTGGTGTAGTTGGGCTGGAAAGACAAGCGGTCAAGTGGGCATGTCATCAGCGTAGCAATGGCAAGAGAAACCATGTGCCTGAATGATGGGTCCCAGTGATATTGTGCATATAGACAAAAGAAGTAGCCCAAGCACTGAACCCTGAGGTACCCCAGTAAGTAGCTGATGTGGCTTGGACACCTCACCTCTCCAGGCTACTTTGAAGGACCTACCTGAAAGATAGGAATTAAACCAGTCAAGAACAGTTCCTGTGATGCCCAGCGAAGAGAGGGTAGAGAGGAAGATCTGATGGTTGACTGTGTTGAAGGCTGCAAGGTCCAGCAGAATCAGGACGGATTTCCTGTCTCAGCGACTCAGTAACAGAGAGCAGGGCAGTCTTGGTGGAGTGTCATCCAGCAGCTTGTTCTGTGAGAGATAGGCAGAGATCTGATTGAAAACTGCCCTTTCAAGTGTTTTTGCCATGAATGGGATGAGAGAGACTGGTCTGCAGTGTTCTATTTTTGTGGGATTAAGTGCAGGTTTCTTCAGCAGCGGGGTTACTCAAGCCTGCTTAAATAGAGGAGAGGAGGAGTTTAGAGACCTCAGTGTCAGTCAGAGGTGGGAACATAGAGACAGAGGAGTTGCATACAGGAGATGGGCGTTTGACAGGGTAAGGTGCTGAGAATATATTGCTGATGGTGTTTGACTAACCTTATTAGTCAAAAATGTGGCAAAGACATCTGCTGTCAGTGATGTGTCAGGTGGTGGAGGGGGAGGGCAGAGAAGTGTGTTGAATATTCTAAACAAACTGTGAGTGTCTGTGGTGGTGTTGATCTTGTTGTGGTAGTAGGACGCTTTTACATATTTAACATTATTTGAAAAAATTGCGAGCAGAAACTGATACTTACCTAGATCTTCTGGATCTTTAGATTTCCGCCATCTCCTCTCAACTGCTCTGAGGTCAGTACAATGTTCACGAAGGACGTCAGAGAGCCAAGGGCTGAGTGGTGTAGTATGTGCTGGCCTAGAGGAGAGAGGACGGATGTTGTCTAGACAGGTTGTTAAAGTACAGCTTAGTGTGTCTGTGGCATCAAGGGTGGAAAATACTTTTTGTGTGCGAAGAGAGGTAGAGACAGCAGTGGAAAGGCTTGTGGGTGAAAGAGAACAGAGGTTACGGCGAAAGGAAACCAAAGGTGGAGTCTGTTATAATGTAGATGGGAGAGTCATGTTGAATTTAACAAAGTAGTGATCAGAGACAAGTAAAGGAGTAAAAAGAATATTTGAGTTAGTAAAGTAAGTTACATGTAAAAATGAGGTCCAGCTGGTTGCCCGATCTGTGAGTTACTGTGGTGCTTAGTCTTTCCAAGTCAAATGAGGCCAGAAGAGCATTCGGTTCAGAGGCCTGTGGCTTGTCTTGGTGTATGTTGAAATCACCAAGAACAACATGTGGCTTACCATCCTCCGGGAAGGAGGAAAGCAGGACATCCAACTCCTCAAGAAAGTTTGTCAGTTGACCTGGAGGGTGATAGATGACAACAACATGTATTTCTGTGGGTCGAATTGTAGTAATAGCATGGAATTCAAAAGCAGTATTTTTTCACAGAGAAGAGTGTGGAGAAAAAGTCCAGTTGTTATGAATGAGCAAACCTGTTCCCCACCCCTATATGTGTATCGAGATGTGTGAGAGAAGGAGACGTTGTTGGAGAGTGCAGCAGGTGTTGTTGTATCCTCTGGACGTATCCATGTTTCTGTCAGTGCCAAGATGCTGAAGGTGGACTGTGTGGCATAGGCTGGAATGAAGTCAGCTTTGTTCACAGCTGACTGGCAGTTCCAGAGTCTAACTGAGAAGGAGAGCGGAGCAGGTGCTGAAGTACAAAGTGGCCATAGATTGTGTGGGTTGCATGTTGTCTTGCATCTATATTGTGTAAACGGTCTGTAACAAATAACAGGGATGTGCTTGAAGGCATATGTTATTCGTGAAGTAGACATGTTAGTATGTAGAAGGAAAATAAGAAAAGAGATAAAATAAAACGATACTTAAGTGCTATGGTGAGATGGCGCCTTG
This sequence comes from Moxostoma hubbsi, assembly GCA_032164185.1. Taxonomy (NCBI): domain Eukaryota; kingdom Metazoa; phylum Chordata; class Actinopteri; order Cypriniformes; family Catostomidae; genus Moxostoma; species Moxostoma hubbsi. The sequence continues at coordinate 1,351,048 of JAVLUX010000163.1, read as the reverse complement.
TCTGTGTCATTGCTTGGTGGACTCACACATGTAGACTCGCTGGTCTTTACACAAGTAGGTCTTCACACGTGGGCTACCACTTCCGCATCAGCATTCAAGTCAAATATATACACAATGCTAACAAGAGATGAATTTAGACTTGACGCTTTGCTTTTTCTCTTCTTGTTTTTCATAATGCAATGAATTGATCCATTAAAAGTTGTTTTGATCCATTAAAAGTTGTTTTGATGTTAAACTTTCTCATATTATGACTTAAAGAGACAGTTCACTCAAAAATGAAAATGCAGTCATTGTTTACTCACCCCTGTGTTGTTATAAACCCATCTGACTTTCTTTTTCTTTACATTAAGAGAGAAATTTTGAGAAAAAAATAATAATAATTTGCGCAGTGATATCCTACAATGGCAGTTTATGCTGACCACCTCTTCAAGCTTCATAAAGGTTGCAAAAGTATAATTCAGAAGTCTAATAAATTATTGTATGCAACTCATGCCTTGTTCTGATCACATCTTCCACAGTTTTAGTATGTTAAAGCACAATGTGCGACCTTTTCAGGTAGTCCCTTACCCACCGTAGGCAAAATTTTCAATGAATATCAAGGTTAACTTAACGATCTTGAATGATTTCTCCATGATGTCATTGGACCAGCTTTAAATATGGGACAAATTGTGTCCCGTATTGATTCGATACAAAACGCATAATTTCATCTATAAATATGGGACGATCCCACATTTTACGGGATGGGTGACAGCCCTATTGTAAAGGCATCTGATAAGGTTTGGTGAAAAACAACCCAAAATCTAATGTATTATTTAGTGAAAATGCTTACTGACCGTTGCTGTCCTGTGTGCATTTATTAATGCATGAAAGCAACAGAAAACACAATCCCCGCTCAAAAGATGGCCGTTCAAGGGAGAAACTGATTTGTTTAGCTTCAACTGAACAAACAGTGATATTAACAACAAAAAACAATACAGCTTATAGAACTTACAAAAAATGTCTGAAAAGTTTAAAGTCGACGAAGAGATGCATTTCTATGCCAAGTCTTATTTGTTTAAAAATTTAGTATTCAGAAATCAAACAGAGAGTTGGAGGAGGCTGAGAAAGCCACACATACACAGTCAGAAGCTATAGTCAGATAGATTACAGGAAATCAAAGTGTTTAGGTGTCTTAGGAAACATTCAGTAGGTGTGATACCATAGCATTTTAGCCGAATAGTAAGATGCTGGCTTCAATATGCTGTTTTGAGAAAGATTTTGGATCAGTGCCAGTTCACAGTGGACTGGGCTGCACGGTGCGACGCAAATAGAAACCAAGCGATTGACAGAATGTCCCATTGCTCTTTAGGACCAAAAATCAAATTCATATAGAAAGCTACCTTTTCATTTTTGTGTGAACTAACCCTTCAAAATACAGAGAACAATAAAAAAAAAACATCCATAAGTTCGTTTCAGCAACATTGTCTCAACAAATGGTGCGAGTGCGGGACTATCCTTTTCTTTGGTCAATGTCATTGGAATTATATTCAGAAAAGCTATTTGTAAACAGTGTTTATATTGGCAATTTTGTTTGTTGACCCTAGTGGAGCAGATTATTAATTATCCACCTCAGCTTTACACATTACAAAACACAGAATTACAGTTAATAAACAAAGGTTCAAAAGAAATCAAAAGAAAATGTCCAAGAAGTCACAATTTATTCTCATGCTGAATTTTCCCCCCTGTGTGTTAGAAGACAAGAGAAGTGTGTAATTTCTGCACCTCTAATGTTACCAAATGAAATTTTGCATAATAATTTCGTAATTTCGCAATAATTACTGTTTTCTTGTAGCTCTTGAGCACTTCCCTTATCTGTCATTGGTTGAACAAACAGATAACCTTGGCCAAAAATCACACCACTGATTGAGCCAAATGTTGCTGAGTCATGATGGTCAGGATAACAAACAACAAATGCACATGCTGGAGGAATCATTTGAAGTTTTTTAAAAGTTTTTTTTTTTTTTTTTTTTTTTTTAAATCAGAAAAAATACACTTCACCTTTAAGGTAAGTTAGATATGCAAGGCAGCAGGTAATTAGCAACTTGGTAACTGGTTTTTCACTCTCTGTGTAGATTTTGATGAAGATGTTGGATTTGTCCTCTATGATAATGATCAGTTCTTCCAGTCACAAAGCTTTAAATCATCCCCGGATAACAAGAGAAGGGTGATCTCTGCTAACCTGCAAGAACAACATGAATTGGAGGTTGAGTTTACAATCCCACAATCAGTAAGCAATATTATACAAGTATATACACTCACTTAACACTTTATTAGGAACACTATGGTTCTAATAAAGTTGTCTTCTGCTTTTGTAGCCCATCCGCCTTAATGTTTGACGTGTTGTGCATTCTGAGATGCTATTCTGCTCACTACAATTGTACAGAGTGGTTATCTGAGTTACCATAGCCTTTCTGTCAGTTTTAATCAGTCTGACCATTCTCCGTTGTCCTCTCTCATTAACAAGACATTTTCGTCTGCAGATCTGCTGCACACTGGATGTTTTTTTGTTTTTGGAACCATTCTGGGGAAACTCTGGAAACTGTTGTGCATGAAAATCCCAGGAGATCAGCAGTTACAGAAATACTAACGATTGTCAGTTAGATGGCTTTTCTGGTCTAAATGGGCAACTCTTGGCCAATTGAAGCTGCTTTAGAGCCCAGAACATTGCCGTAATAATAGGTCTGGCTATGCGCTACAACTGTCATTGTAGCCAGTAAGCAGGAGCGAGACCAAATAAGGGCCAGGGTGCACTAGTCTGCCCAATCATAACTGCTGGAATAGAATTGGCCCCTTGATCCCGCCATGGAATGAAAAATAAAATAAAGAGGCAATTGTGACTTTGTATCTCACAATTGTAACTTTATTTCTCAAAATTGTAACTTTAGAGGTGCACTCAGTAAGTTTTTGAATATGTCGTTTTGGACTTACACTGACACTTATTGGTGTGAATGTAGCATCATTCAATTGTTAGTTTGATCATTATTGGAACTTTTGATGCCATTGTAGAAATTCACTATTTACAGCATTAGCCATGATTAATTTACTCCACGAGTGACTGTGTCCAATGACAGGGTAGTTAATGGGATTAATGAGTAGTATTTGGCTGGTCATGTAATCCTACCATGTAGAATAAAACAGCTTTTATAAAGTTACAGATATGATTGGAGTTCTCATATTATGTGAGTGCTCATGATTTTAGACATATGTTTAAAAATTAATATTCATATCTTAAGAATTACAACTTTTTTATTGAGAGAGGAAAAAAAAATAGTCTATAGGTGCACTTTTAATCTCAAATAATTTAAAATTTATGTCTCGCAATTGCAACTTTAGTTATTTCTTTATTTTGTAACTGTGAGTTTTATATTTGATTTGTGGGTTTACATCTGGAAGAAGTATTTTGTTTAGGTTTTTTGCTCATCAAAATTACGTCTATAAGACGTTTCCTCTCGCAAGTTAATAATACATGGTAACAAGATGTCTTTGAGGTGTTTATGATTCAGAATGTTTGTAAATATGATCTTTTCAAGATGCTTAGCTGATGTTAAAGGTTTAGCTCACCCAAAAATTCAAATTATAATTTACTTGCTCCTAATGCCATCCCAGTTGTGTATGACTTTCCTTCTTCTGCTGAAAACAAACAACAATTTTTAGAAGAGTATTTCAGCTCTGTAGGCCCTCAAAATGCAAGTGAATGGGTACCAAATTTTTGAAGTTCCGAAAGGACATAAAGTGAGCATAAAAGTAATTCATAAGACTCCAGTGGTTAAATCCATATTTTGTGAAGCGACACAATAGGTGTGGGTGAAAAACAGCAAGGAGGAAAATTTATGGGAAAATCACAATGCGATGTATATATTGATCTGTTTCTCAACACACCTATCATATAGCTTCTGAAGGCATAGATTTAACCACTGGAGTCTTATGGATTCATTGTATGCTGACTTTATGTGCATTTTGGATCTTCAGAAATAATGGTACCAATTCACTTGCATTGCATGGACCTTCAGAGCTGAAATATTCTTCTAAACAACTTTGTGTTTGTCAATTGCACATTTTGGATGTCAATGAGGGTAAGGAAATGAGAGAGTTTTCATTTTTGGGTAAATATTCATTTATTTATAATGTGATGCTTTCCAGATAAAGAAAAGAAGATCTAAAACAGACAGATATGTACGTGAGGTATCTGGGTAATATGCTTCAGTGAGACAGTGGTATGCTCATTGTTGTGTACAGTATGCTTTAAATGGCTTGCTTTTAAATAAACATTTTTAAATGAAATGATATACTTGAAAAGCAAAGAAAAGAAAACACTTCATAATATTCATAATGAAATGAAAATGTAAGCAGAGAAAAACAGGTTGGCTCTGTTTCACCAAAGTCTTCTTACTTTTTTTCTGTTCTTCTTATACATTCATGAGCTCTGTGGTGTCAAACACGTAGGCTTTTAGGAAGGCAAGTGAAGGGTGTTCATGAACTTATGCATCATTGAACTTTCAGATCGATTCAACGAAGTCCCTCCATGACTTTGCATGCGTGTTTTGGAGTTACTCCAAAAAAGATTGGAGCGCAGAAGGCTGTACCAAAGCAGAGATCACCTCAGGTCACCCAACATGCAACTGTACACCTAAAGAAAAACATGTCAACTTTGCCATCCTAATGGTAAGACACATTTACAAAACATGATATAAATACTGATGAAAAACAGTGTTATAAACAATGCTACTGGGGAGCTATTGGAGAGTAATAAACTAAAAGTAGTGACACTGCTAACTTAAGTACATTTTTTAGTAGCGCAACTATTTTCACAATATTGTAGCTATTCAAGAAACAAGCTACACTCTCCAAAGAGTAGAGCTGTAGCATCACAAAACTCTACTTTTGTCACATTGTATTGTGAACGAGTGATAAAATCGCTTACTACACAATTCACAATTTCGTTGCCATGACGACGTAACACCGCAAACCCTGTAATCCAATAACAATCTTTTTCTTTAATGTAGTTTTGTTAGTTGTATTGTAGCTAACTACATTTTAAAAAGAGTAGCTTGACTGCAGTTTCACTACTGCAGGTTTTAAGTAGCTTTCCCAACACTGTACTCAGTTTGAGGGTACAGGTAAATAAATATTATTTAAAAATAATATTGCAACAAGAAATTTATGCATCTCTCATTTTCTGCAGACTTTCAGTGTAAACTATCAATATTCTGAAGTCCTACATTGGATCAGCATCACTGGCTGTTCTCTTTCTGTAGTGGGTCTGGCTGTCACTGCAGTCTACCAAGTCATGACCAGGTAAAAGCACAATAACATTTTATTTGTAGAAACACAGAAAAACGTATAATATACTATCATAATTAATGGGCATGAAGAGCTATGAAATACTTCTCTTTTTATCCCCTTTTCTCCCAATTTGGAATGCCCAATTCCCACTACATAGTAGGTCCTTGTGGTGGCGCGGTTACTCACGTCAGTCCGGGTGCCGGAGGACATGTCTCAGAAGCCTCCTCTTCTGAGACTGTCAATCCATGCATCTTATCACGTGGCTCATTGCGCATGACACCGCGAAGACTCACTGCATGTGGAGACTCATGCTATTTTCTGCGATACATGCACAACTTACCACGCGCCCCATTGAGAGCGAGAACCACTAATTGCGACCACAAGGACGTTACCCCATGTGACTCTACCCTCCCTAGCAACCGGTCCAATTTGGCTGCTTAGGAGACCTGGCTGGAGTCACTCAGCACAATGAAACTGACTTCTCAACCCTAATCACTGTGGGCCAATATACTGTATGCATTTAACCTGACCGGCTCAATAAGGGTAGGGTTGTGTAATGGGCTTACAGTTTTGGGACAGTATCCACATTTTTGTACACACTCTTTGCTACAGGAAGTCAAGAGGAGGGAGCCCTACTCTGCTTGTGGTGAACCTCTGCTTGAGTATGACAATTTTCTACCTTCTCTTCATCTTCGGCATTAACAAACCTGACCAGCATACAAAGGA